>CM067359.1:7272769-7280269 GCA_034401795.1 Chaetoderma sp. LZ-2023a
CTTGGCGTATTGTTACGAAACTTCATGGAAATGTTGGCTATGGTAGTAGGGGAATGAACGTTACTTTCTGGGTCAGTCATTCCGCCCATGCAACTGACTTTCTGACCGTGTGTCCGTCCATTCATGCACATTTGATCGTTTCATTAGATAGCTTCTGCTTGGAATATCTTGACAAATCTTCATGGAAAGGCTGGCTTTTATTCATAATTCTTATCGTCGTTCGGCTGTGCATGCATCTATTCGTCTATCCAAACCAGTTGGATTATCATCATACTAAGATGCCTGTCTTTACGGGGTGAGGTGGGTGGGGGTTAAGTTGGTGGCGGTGGGGTGGAGGGTGCCATATTTAATTTATATCATCTGCCACATGCGATTGCTTTAATGTTAGGATAAGGAAGATAACTCATCAATGCCTTACTTTAATGAATGTCTAAAATACTTGATGGAAAGAGTAGTGTAGCGGAAATCTATCTGCATGTCATAAGCCCCTACGTTCATATATCTATTCCTGTACCATTTAATGCTTTAAATGTCATGATCTCAATTTTAGGGCAAATATAGGCCTACAGTAAAGCCATTGGATATTTTGAATAAAATTTAACATAAACCATTAGCAGCAATAACTGAGTCAAATTTGTTTCAAAATACTCAAGAGAATTTGCTATATCTGATTTAAAAGATTTAGCAGGTTAAATACCATGACACAAGTCATACAGAGTAAGAACGAGATTTGTAACACATTTTCTTTCGTTACTTGCAATACGAAATATGAATTCAACTCTAACTCAGATAAAATATAACTTTCAACAGGCCCAAAACCTATATTAATGCCATGTTCACTGTGAAAATTCATCAACTAAGATAGCCGAGTCTAAACCCCTAATGGCAATTAAGCCAGCAAAAACCAGCCCTTGTAGTGGTATTGGTATTTTCAAGAATTTATCACTGTAATACCTGTGTCAGTCATTCCAGTGTTAAAATTTCAAAAAATATTTCTTGGACTGCAAATGGACATTCACTAAGTAAAATGGCAATTTTTTTTAACCAATCTTAACCATTAACAGCAACAATTTTGACAGGAAATATGAAGATTTTCGACTGAAATGCATAATTTGTATTCAGAAACATGAAAATCTTGGTACAAAGGCAGAAATATTACCATTGGCTGAAAATACAAACATTTCTGTACAAAGCATGGATATCTATAGTTCAAAATTGAAGATTTTGACAAAAACATAAACATTTAGGTCAGAAATGAAAGAATTTGTATCCCAAAAAAAATTAATTTCCATGCAAAACAAAAAGAATTGATGATCATGGACACTAGCTCAAAAAAAAATCTATATATCACTGTTTTCACTGTCAAGATCATCAACTACATGTAACAAAAGCTCAAATGTGATTGGCCGATAATGTTGAGTTTGCTTTAGCTTAGCTGACTTTTCACACACAGGGGTACAGCATGAAATATATTGCTCAGATTTCCTGACTTTCCAGCTGATCATTGAAATCTTATATAAAATTTTTCATTCCAGTGAATTAAGTTGTGATTTACTTCTTGGACAGCAGATTTTCTATCCCCACACTTTTTGAAAAGATGCTGGAATAATGAAATCGCGCTTGTTTGTTCATTTACAGGCCATGATGGGACTTTTTTTTTTAAAGTTTACCACTGTAATGACTGATTCTGCTGTCGCGCCAGCCAATCGATCAGTGTTTAACTTTCAAAAATAGTCTCTTGGTGTACAGAGCTATTTCTCAAGACCACTGCAGAAGCTATTTTGGCCGGTTCGGTGATTAACGGGTTATGTTCAAGTCATTAACTCATTCAAAGCCCAAAAACCATACAGCATATTCCTCATGGTAATACGCGGTTGTTGGTTGCACAAGGTACATGGACATTTTGAGCTGATAGATAGTAATACCAGTTTAACCCTCAATGTCTCAATTTCAGGACAATTATACAGGAAACCTGTTAAATATTTTTAATCTATGGCAGCAGCAGCTCAGTCAAATTGGTTTCAAAATACTCAATATAATATTCATTATTGTACATCATAAAGAATAGCAGGCTAAACAAATTATTCTGGATGAAAAACATTATGTTGAATATTGTGTTTTAACTAGATTCAAGATTCTTTACTTTCATATAGATAAATAATTTAATAGTTAAAAACAGGCATCCACCAAAGACTAAGGCTATGTGGTGCTGGGCCCTTGACAAACTAGGTAAATGCACGGATGAAAAAAACTTAACAACATACAACAGTGGAAGACTGATATACCCCCCCACCCCCACCCTTTCCAGAATAACAACAGCCTACAATACAGTAGCACTAGAGTCCAGTTCATAAATAGTCTAATATATTTCCAAAACTTGAATATTTTCGCAGCACTGGCTTCCAATCAAATTAAGTCCAAAATATTCAACTGTACATTTTATCTTGTTTTGTAAACAATGTAAGTTATTTCTGAGCCGTATTGTACGTCCAACAGCGGGAAGTTGACATTTCCCGGAATCTTATAACGCGTTTACAGAAATGCATTTCAGCAGCTTGAATCTGACAATGCGCTACGGCTTAGTACACAATTTTGCCAAACAATGTTTGTTTGCATTTCATAAGATGGACTAGACACTGAATAAGTGCCGTTTTACGCGATGTATTTCCGTATTCATAATCAGCTGATTAAAATGTAAACAGGTATTTTACATTCCACTCGTTTGTTTTGGGGTTCCCCTGGCTAAAAATTAACAACCAATAGAAATATTCGGTCTTACGCGTATGCGACTTATCTACATTAGCCAATCAGCGCCGTGGACTCTGTAGCCGTTACCGGCTCCCCTATTGCGATTATGAGCAATTGGAGTCGGGTACCAGCTTATGACGTCATTAGCAGCTGTATGACGTGGGTTTGATGAAGCAGGGTGCGGTGGTGGGGTGTGGGTGGGGGAGGGGTGTCCTCATTGTTTGCCTACCGTCATAGTAACTGTCAGCTGATCTAGCTTTTCCACACGGATAATCCATTTCATATGGATATGTTGATTACTATAATTGACACGCTCGTCACACTGACAGATGACATATTGTTGACAGATCTTTGTTTTTTAAACATATTTTAATGTAGCACCTGTACAATTGGATTGGGCACAAGTTCTGACAACTTAGTTTTGCTCGCTCCATACAGAATTGTTAGACAGCAGCCGATAATTGGATACACAATTTATATTTATATTTGCATAAATCAGAGAGAGAGAGGGGGGGGGGGTGTGGTGGGTGGCGGAGAAAGGGAGAGAGAATGAGAAAAGAAAAATCAATATTCTCGGGTCGTGATGAACCACAGCGCGATGATAATTAATTCGCTGTTTTGATAGCGATGACATATATATATAAATGGAAATATGTTCCCCACATGCTTTTTTATAAAGTCTGGGAGTAATAAATTGAATTGAATTGAATTGATAAATTCATCGCCCTGTCGGTTATTAAATGTGTTATACGTGCCGTATGTACAGCCTTCAAAATATGCAGCAGCTTTTCGCGAGGTGGGGTGGGGGTGGGGGGGGGGGTGCCCTCGCATGAGGGAAATACAAGATCGTCTTATGAGTTTTATGAATTCGGGACCCTGGTGGCTTGTATGCGGGCATGCATGTGATATGCACCAATATATGTCATAATATCCTTAGACTCGCTGAAACTCTCTAAAATGATACCAAATAATCATAATTCCTGAATACCTTTCCTCAATCAATCATATGACATCATAATCAACTACGTGATGTGTAGGCTGACGTCATCATCATTACGTCATGAATGACTTGATTTAGTATACGGGTTGTATGTCTTTACCATTTAATAAACATTATTAAATATTTTGAAACTAATTTGACTGGCAGGAACACCACCCCGTCAAAATAGTTTCAAAATATTTAACAGCTTACCTGTATCGTTTTCTGGAAATTGATAGTCAGGGAGTTCAGGGATCGATTGCTCCCAACACGGGTGAGGTGTGGGTGGAGCTTAGCTAGAGATGGGCGGGGCATAGCTAAAACTTGTAAGGTATATTCCTAACATAAAGTAACCACAGCAAATATGAAATAATCTCAGGTTCAAGACAACCATACAGGTACAGCTAAAATTCTGAATACTAAAACTAATATGATGGGAAGCTGTTGCTTCCATAGGCAGCAACATATTTCAATCAAATTATTTTCAAAATATCCAACAGAATAGTTATTATGTTGAAAATGGCTGTCGCTGTTTGATATTTCCGGTTGATACGGTTACAAGTGTCTAAAACAAAAGCACCTTTGAGCAACAGCATCCTGAATATAAACTTCCTTTCTCTCATTAGAACACTAAAGGTTCATCATCTGTAGAACTATTTAGAGACAATCTGTACCCGGTGATTACCCCACTCAGCGACAATGACGTCACCATTTTGCATGATGGCCACTCCATGAGGAAAGTAAAACTGTCCATTATTAGCACCATAACTGCCGAATGGACTATCTATCTATCTATTTATTTATACTTATTTTTTTATTTTAAGCACACAGTTTTAGCAGATTTACAGACATCCCGACATAAAATTCATTTAATAACATCAATATGCTACATTCGCTTGAGAGATTACTCAAGCAAACACACTGTCAACAAACAGTGACAAATATCTAATAATAAACAACTTATGATAATATATTGAAATATATATTTACAAAATCGTTTCATTCTATTGTTTACATGTTATATTGTCACTATTGTAATATTATTTTGTTTGATGTATCAGACAGACCAAGTCTCGCGCAACAACTCGACTCAAACTGCCTCACAGAGAGCTTCGAGGACAATGTTTTAAGCCATACAAACACAGCTGTAATACAGAATTGACTACAAACGTCTTTCCATCTAGAGTAATAGATGCTTGGAACAATTTGTCAGAATCAGCAGTCACTTCACCCACTGTGGTCCATGCACCCACCGTGGTCACTACACCCACCGTGGTCCCTGCTCCTACCATGGTCCATGCACCCACCATGGTCCCTGCTCCCACCGTGGTCTCTGCTCCCACCGTGGTCCCTGCTCCCACCATGGCTCCTGCTCCCACCGTGGTCTTTGCACCCATCGTGGTCCCTGCTCCCACCATGGCCCCGGAACCCACCGTGGTCCCTGCTCCCACACTGGTCACTACGCCCACCGTGGTTCCTGCTCCCACCATGGTCCATGCACCCACCGTGGTCCCTGCTCCCACCGTGGTCCCTGCACCCACCGTGGTCTCTACTCCCACCATGGCTCTTATGCTCCAACTGTGGTCCCTGCTCCCACCGTGGTCACTACACCCACTCTGGTCCCTGGACCCACCGTGGTCCCTGCATCCACCGTGGTCGTGGCCCCTGACCCCAACACAGTCCCTGCATCTACCCCGGTCCCTGACCCAACCATGGTCTCTGCACCCACTGTCGTCACTGCACCCACCATGGTCCCTGCACCCACCATGGTCCCTGCTCCCAACATGGTCCCTGCTCCCACCGTGGTCCCTGCATCCACCGTGGTCACTACACCCACCTTTGTCCCTGCACCCACCGTGGTCCATGCACCCACCGTGGTTACTACACCCACTGTAATCACTACACCCACTGTGGTCCCTGCACTCACCTTGGTCACTACACCCACCGTGGTCCCTGCACCCACCGTGGTCATGGTCCCTGACCCCACAGCGGTCCCTGCATCGACTGTGGTCACTGGATCCACGGTGGTCCCTGTACATACCATGGTCCCTGTTCCCACCGTGGTCCCTGCTCCCACAGTGGTCCCTCCTGCCACCATGGCCCCTGCTCCCACCGTGGTCAATATACCCACTCTGGTCCCTGCTCCCACCATTGTCCCTGCACCCACCATGGCCCCTGCACCCACCGTGGTTACTACACCCACCGTGGTCACTACACCCACTGTGGTCCCTGCACTCACCTTGGTCACTACACCTACCGTGGTCCCTGCACCCACCGTGGTCATGGTCCCTGACCCCACCGCGGTCCCTGCACCCACTGTGGTCACTGGATCCACTGTGGTTCCTGTACATACCATGGTCCCTGTTCCCACCGTGGTCCCTGCTCCCACAGTGGTCCCTCCTGCCACCATGGCCCCTGCTCCCACCGTGGTCCATACACCCACTCTGGTCCCTGCACCCACCGTGGTCCCTGCATCCACCGTGGTCATGGCCCCTGACCCCAACATGGTGCCTGCATCTACCGTGGTCCATGACCCCACCATGGTCACTGCACCCACCATTGTCCCTGCATCCACTGTGGTCCCTGCACCCACCATGGTCCCTGCACCCACCATGGTACCTGCTCCCACCATGGCCCCTGATCCCACCATGGTCCCAGCACCCACCATGGTCCCTGCATCCACTGTGGTCCCTGACCCCACCATGGTCCCTGCATCCACCATGATGATATCATGGTTGTTGCTTCTATAACATGGTTCGGAAGACTGTTCCGTAAGTCCACGATTCTATGTTTAAAGGAGTATTTTTGTATGTTTAAATGTGATCTGGATTTGTATGGTTTGGTATATTAAGGACCCTGAGCCTAGTCTCATAATTTAGGTTTGATAGTTCTGAGACACGTTTTGTCGCCCTTCGCTGAACATTTTCTAACAGCTCTATATGTTTCTTGAGATAGGGGCTCCAAACCTGATTAGCAAATTCCAGATGTGGCCGCACTAATGATGTATACAGGGTTCTAAATATGTTTGCGTCAAGGGATACACATGTGCGCCTTATTACACCCATAATGGGGTTGGCTTTATTAACTTTATCTATTATGTGCTTCTCGAAACATAGTTTATCATCAATAATAACTCCTATATCCTTTTCATCCTCGGTTGATTAATAGGGGACCTGTCTTTACCGAGAATATAGCTATGACTTTGTAAATTGGTTTTGCCAATTCGCATAGATTTACACTTATCAGCATTAAATTTGAGTGACCATTTACTGGTCCATTCGTTTAACAAGTTAAGATAGAGCAAAGTACTGGTGACAGAAACCAAATTACAAAAACACACACGGTTCAAAATAGGTACTAAAACCCAGAGGACAAACTAAAACCATTTGCTAGACTCTACGACAGTACAATATTAAAACAACAACACAGAAACCACATTAAAACCAGTTCTATGGACAGACCAACAAACAAAACAACAAAATACAGGAGTTTAAAACCAGGATCCTTAGATAAATCCAGTAAAGACCAGCATTTAACCTGGAGAATCTAGAGTAGATCAGAATAATCAATGGACCAGAATAATCAATCAATAATCAATGTTTAACAAATAATTTTCTAGATTGTCAGCCTGGGAAAGTTCTATCTTTTGTTTGTCGGCGTGAGAGAATCAGAGATGATAAATCATCATTGAGATTAAAACAGAGCACTTGAATGTTAAAAGACATAATCACGCATCTCTTAGCGCTATAGCACACGACGGCCATTGTTAAAAG
>CM067359.1:7285269-7303258 GCA_034401795.1 Chaetoderma sp. LZ-2023a
TGCTGGTCTGGGGGAAGTGTTTCCGAGAATTGGACACCGGAATGACTGGCACTGTTTCTGAGTCATTCATTCCGCTGCTCATTTTTCGGGAACACGCCTCTCTTGATCAACAAATGGTCATTTTTGTATGTTTTATCTCTATTGTGCTAAATGATCAGGGTTAATGTTCTTCCTAGTACTTATATTTGATAATATTGGATTGTCCGGCACTGTAATTATCAGTTACTTTTGTTATTTTTTGGGCACAATTCGTTTTCAATGTCCTCTGTAAATTAAGCAAAGCTATTACTGGAGGTGATTTAGGTGGTCACACTTGGCCACTCCTGGCGTGTCCTTGATTGTTGTAAATCGCAGGAGATTCCGCGGCGAAGACGGGTAACCTTATCTCCGGGGCAATGGGGCAAAACAGAAGAAAATGAAACATTATAATTATCATCATTATACGGGTAAACAATCACACATATTTGCGATGAATGATCCGAGTGTCGGAGAATGTTTAATATTAATAGTTAAAGAATTCCACGTTTTTGTTGCTGTGTATGTAAAACTGTTTTTCCCGTAATCCGTTCTTATTTTTGGAGGCTTTAATTGACCGTTCGTTTTTTACCGTAAATTCAGTGTATGCATGTTTTCTACAAATGTGAACAGATCTTTCATGTACTTCAGTGCAAGGTCGTTTAATTATTTATATGTCATAATATTTGTTTTAATTGTCATTCTTTGCGTTAGTGTAGTCCAGTTTAATTCTACATACATTTGTTTTGACAGTGTTCGAAAGGGGACTTCTAATATTATTCGAGCTGCACGCTTTTGTAATTTTTCAAGTCTATTTAACAGTGTAGGCGTGCCAGCGTAATAGACAAGACAGCAGTAATCAATGTGTGAAAGGATGTATGCCTTGTAAAACACGTTTCGCTCATCAACATTCATATATTTCTTATTTTTCTTTAACATATAGATAAGTGAAGCTATTTTGCTGCAAATCTTTCTTACGTGCTGGTCACATGAAAGAGTGTCATTAATATGTACGCCTAAAAGTTTCGGCTCATTTACAATGACTAGTTCACCATTAGATATTGGTATCTTAATTTCCTCATGATTTATCTGCCCTTGTTTACGCTTAGTGCTTATCATTAAAAGTTTTGTTTTCTCCGTATTTAACACCATTTTATTATTTTGACACCAATTTTCTATCACAGACATATCGCTAGTCAGTTGGTCTGTTATCTGTGGAAGTTTTTCAAAATTACAGTGCATCGTCGTATCATCGCAGTACATATCAACATTACTAGTTATTCCCATATGAAGATCGTTTACATACATGAAAAATAAGAGTGGTCCCAATACAGAACCGTGAGGTACGCCTACGGTAACCGGCAGATGTCCGGAAATTTTGTCAGAAATTGACACATATTGTTTTCTATTTTCTAAATAAGATGAAAACCATTTTAACGCAAGCTTATCAAATTGATATAGGCCGAACTTTTCTAGTAAAATATCGTGATTAACTAAATCAAAAGCTTTCTTAAAATCTATCAATAAAGTGCCGACATAATCACCATTATCTATCGCAAATCTCCATTTTTCGACTAGCTTAAGCAGTGCAGTTTCGCATGAATGCTTCTGACGGAAACCTGACTGAGATTCAGTCAATAAATTGTATTTACTAAGAAATTTATACAAATGGCTATGTATATGTCATTCAATAATTTTGGAAAGAACAGGTAAAATTGATATTGGTCTATAGTTATTAACCTCTCCTTTGTTGTCTGATTTGTATAACGGTTTCACCTTGGCGCATTTCCACATAGTTGGAAACACGCCTGTATCAATACTTATATTTATAATACGTGTAATTGATGGCGCTATGACTGGTGCCGATAATTTTAAGAAATGTGCATTCAATCCGTCATGGCCCGCAGATTTATTTGTTTTTAAATGACTAACTTCCTCGTAAACATTATTAACAGTTATTCTCGGTATCGTAAATCCAATTTCGCTCGGGATTTTCGTTCTAACATGCGTTTTAATGTCGTCTGAAATTATGTGAGATTGCGTCTTTATGGAATTTACGAGATCTGCCGCGATTGTAGTGAAATACTGATTGAACATTTCGCAATGTTTTTCGACGTCTTTAATTTCATTACTGTCATTATCAAGCAAAGTCAATGGCATTTTGTTAGGTTTCGGATTAATACTCTTCATTATTGTCCATATATGTGAAGGATTCTTTTTATTGTCAGCCAACGCTGTGCTAAAGTAGTTTTTCATAGATCTTTCGATTAGCGACATTACCTTACGTTTCAACTCTTTAAATTTAATCATATATTTAGCTTACTTATAATAATCCCTGTCCTTTATGGCCATCAAAATTTCATCTGTTATCCATCCTGGCTGAGAGAATCGCTTTACTCTATGCTCAACAATAGGGGCGTGTTTATTTAGAATGCCTATAAATGCGTCCTGCCATATCTGCAGCGCTTCATCTGGGTCATTTAGCAAATCAATTATCTCCCAGTTGCAATCGGAAAGATTCTGAAGAAATTTCTGATTGTCAAACCTTTTTCTGCATCTATACTTTATAGTGTGATGACTATGTGATTTTTGTCTGGTGTTTTGTCGCGCACCAAAAACGGGATAGTGATCACTTGATCCTAAATCTCCTACACTTACTGACATAAATTTGTTTCTCTCTGTAACGTATATATGGTCTATTAGGGTAGCTGTTTTGTCCGTAATTCTAGGTGCGCTATTGACTAATTGTTCAAGATGAAATAACTCCATTACTGATAGCCATTTTGGCGTGACTGCTTTTAGAAAATCAAAATTAAAGTCGCCGATTAGAATTATATCTGTGTTATCTGAGTATGCAGGTTCAAGTAGGGCTTCAAAATCGTCGATCCATCTAACGGGAGAATTTGGAGGTCTATAAACGCAACATAATAAAAATGATTTCGATTTAAAGGGCGTAACCTCGATCCATAATGCCTCTATATTAGGTGATTCTAAGTCAAGTCTCCTATGATGTGACTGATTTTCGGCTATGTATATTACAATCCCACCTCCTACATTGTTCGGTCTATCTTTCCTCTCAACATGATAACCGTGAATATCTATTAAATTGTCGGCGACGCCGCCGCTTATATACGTTTCTGTTATACCAAATATTTCAATTTCTTGTGTAGTTTTCTCCATAATTATTTTTAATTGGCTTAATTTAGGCATTAAGTGTTCAATATTCCAATGTCCAATGCGTATACCTTCTTCCTTTAAGTTAAATGATGGGATATCAAGGCGTTTTACTAGTTTTATAAACTTCTTGCTACATACCCATTGGTCCACATCAGAGAGGACGTTATTACTGGAATGTGTGTGTAAAAAATTATTATTGCTTGTTCCACCACAATACCGGATAATATTAATAAAATTGAGAAAATTTACTTTATTATTATTATTATCATCATCATCATCATCATCATCATCATCATCATCATCATTATTATTATTATTATTATTATTATCATCATCATCATCATCATCATCATCATCATCATCATCACCAGTAGCAGCAGCACATGCAATGCTATCAATATATTCATTATCTTTAGCACTATCGATTGCATTTATTATGCTAGCACTAACAGTACCATGAGTAAATAATTTATCTTCTATTATATTGTTTGTGTTAGCACAAGGATGTTTCGCTTTAGGGTAAGCTGTAGCAGTAGTATCGGAAGCAGTAGCAGTAGTAATAGTTGTAGCTATATTAGAGACAGTAGAAGAAACATGCGTCATTCAGACGGTTGAATCGGATGCATAGACTGGTGCAGTAGTAAATGGTGTAATTACATTGTGAATGTTTTCGATGATAGTTAAGAGATCATATCTGTTGCTGACGACCACATTATAAACATTGTCAACAATACTATTATGATTATATTTATTATCATGTGAGTTTGTAGGCAAGGAATTTGATCTTACCTTAAAATACGTGTCACCTGTTGGCACTTCTTCTTGGCCAGACTCCTAGCACCCCGGACACCTGTTGGATTTGTGGCCATGGGCGTGGCATGTGTAACATCTCACTGGTTGGCCGTGGTGACACATGAATGACTTATGGTTAGGTTCTCCACAGTTCTTGCAACTGACCGAAACGACGATCTGTACATAGTCATTAATACAATGTACCAGTACTGAGGCTCCGGTCCTGTTTATGTGTAGTTTATCCGCGTAGTACAGCGAGTTTTCTATAGTTCCTGGTCGGTTCTTTGAGTAGAAATGTCCGAATGTTTCTATAACGGTGAAGTCTAAAAATAGAGCCCATACGTCCAGGTGGCGATTGAATCTGGCGACGAATTTCTGTCATCGTGGCTCAATAAGTTTGAGCAGTTTTTCTTCTTTAAACATATCTTGGCCTTCTGCTTGTCGAGAAAATAATTTAATGCTCTTTTTTTGGAGGCTTTGAATTTTAGATATTTAGTTTTTATAGGTGTTAGTCCAAATGGCATTGCAGTATGTGAGGTGCTGTACAGTGTTTTAACCGTGTCATGTGTCATATATGGTTTTAATCTTTGGATGACACCTATTCTTATGTGTCTTGCTACTTTCGCAGTAACTGTCTAAATTTGTTTGACCCAGGTCAGATTTTTATCTAAATATACTCCTAGAAACTTTGCACTTCGCGCATGGGGCCTCCTCAATTTCTTTTTTGTTGATATAAATTTTCGGAATATCCTTATTTATATGTTCCCTAGATTTTGAAAATAACATATAGTTTGTTTTATCCACATTTAATACCAGCTTATTTAGTGAAAACCAGTTAGTAATTTCTTCCATTTCCTCATTTACGTTTTTGTATGAAGTAATTATATCTTCGTCAGAGCAAAAGGCATTTGTGTCATCAGCGAACAGTATTAGTGACATGTGTTTGCATACATTGGGCAGATCATTCATATACAAGAGGAACAGCAGTACATAGTCAACACATAGTTTTTTTTATCCAGGCGAACAACTACCAACTACTACTACTACTACTACTACTACTACTACTACTACTACTACTACTACTACCTTCCCACAGACAACAGATCATGAGAGACATAACAGATCATGCAAATCTCAACTGCTAGAGTATCTCGAATACATAACGACTAAGCTAGATGCAAAAGAATCTGTTGATGCTCTATATCTGGATTTCTCAAAGGCTTCAATACAGTACCACATAAAAGACTCCAATCAAATTGCAAAGCTACAGTATAGGAAATAAAGTAACCAAGTGGATAGAAAACTATTTAACCAATAGAAAACAAAGAGTAAGAATTAATGATGCAACATCAGATTGGGCAGATGTAACCAGTGGCATACCACAAGGAAGTGTTCTTGGGCCTGTCCTTTTTCTAATTTATATAAATGATTTACCAGAATCATTAACCTGCCACTGCAAAATATTTGCCGATGACACGAAAATATATGGAGATCCATCCACCAATGACATCCAAGATAACATAGACAAGGTATGCAAGTGGTCCCGGACATGGCAACTAGGCTTCAATACAAGTAAAATGCATGGCTTACATTTTGGCAGTAACAGTTCCCGAATCCAAAACTCTATGACAACTGGTACCTCCCACATACAGCCAATATCTACATCACAGCTAAAAAAGGATTTGGGGGTGCATATCGACACAGACCTTTCTTTTGATACACACATAAATAACATCGTATCTAAAGTGAATAGTAGAGTAGGAATAATTAAAAGAACTTTGTCCTGTATAGAGCCATCTATACTTACTTTACTCTACAAATCTTTAGTAAGGCCTATTCTTGAATACTGTAACTCGGCATGGTCACCAAGATTTAAACGACAATCCCAGCTATTAGAAAGAGTACATCAGGCAACACAGTTATTACCACAAATTAGAGACTATGCAGCTACACAGAAAGACTCAGAACCCTAAATCTAATGTCATTGAAATACAGAAGGTTTCGAGGAGACTTAAATTAAACATACAAAATCCTTAATGATATGTACACCATTGACAAAAGCAGCTTCTTCGAACTCTCCACTAATACACACACTAGAGGACATAAGTACAAGCTCAATATGAAACGCAGCACTAAGGATATTCACAAATACTTTTTCTCTAACAGAGTGGTACCCTATTGGAATTCACTGCCAGCAACAGTTATAGAGGCACCACCGGTTGAATCATTCAAAAGTAAACTAGACAAGCATTTCAAAGAAATGCTTCATGATTTTGACTAAACATGATTTGCATAAAGAGACACTAGCGTAGAGAAGGAGACCTGGATAGCGATAAACACATTGAACAGGCCATATGCTTACCAGACCATCACAAAATCATACTGCAATTCTGCCAATACAGTGGACTGATTTTGGAGTAGCCTCTGCATAAACAAGAACATGCTCGGTAGTGATTCCAATCACCGGTAGATAATCTCTGCTCCCCCGTCCGCACTTTGTGGTTGCATGAAGAGACACTTGCATAGAGGATGGGACTCGGATAGCAATGATCACAGAGAATGAAAACAACAACAATTAGACGAACCACGGCCCCCACAAGTGACCATGCAAACAAATGCTAGGCGCAGCAGGATGTGACCACGAGTGTAAGCAGCACACCGCAGCTGGCGTAGGGAACACCAATCTGCATCATAGCATTTCCCAAAACACAGCTAAAATTTTTAATCTAATGTCACTGATATACTGACGGTTTCGAGGAGACTTAATTGAGCGACAATGGTCAAATCATTCAAATACAAACTAGATAGATCTATTTCAAAGAACAATCTAGTGAACTGAACTGAGCTAGCCATACGAAAATAAAAAACACTGAGGCAATAACAAGACAATGGCTTATGCCTCGTAAAATGATGATGATGATGATGATGATGATGATGATGAAGTAACTGATTAACACATTCCGGCGATTCATCCAGTCGTAATTTCTTTAAACAACTAGGTATTTATACGCATAGCACAGCATTTAATTTATATTTGCGGTTTTCTTTTTCACAAATTTTCAATCCTGGCTGACTTCGTGTTCTCGTCTATAAAAAAAAGTCCACACTCCGCGTGCTACAGATCCAGACGCTCTACACTATGATTTTGCAATAAACCCCACGCGGTTATATTTAGGAAAGCTGATGTAAATTTCCTCACTTTATCAGCAATCATTTGTATATTACAGAATATTTCCTGTAAAATTTACTGAATTGCTTTCTGTATACAATGTAAGTGTTTGTTTCACTGATAATACGAGTGTCTGGACCAGAGATCTTAATATTACCGGTTTTCGTTAATTGTAACTTTAAAAATCACATAGAACATAATGTATGCCATAATATTGAATTTTTCAAGCCAATTTAGGGAAAGTTATTAAATTAGGTAATAGAATTATCTCAAAACTACCAGTTTTCGTGATGAGAAATTAATAATATTAGTATAGTATGCGATAGTTTCCGTAACTTACTGTCCATTGAGTATGGTGTCTATTTGCGTGGTACACCTAACACCATGGAAAAACGCTCTACTTAATTAATGCTCATTTAAGACTTAAATTGTGTGCAGTATGCTTTCGTTGAGCACTTGCAATCGACTGGTGGACTCCCCGAAAGCAAGCAAATGTTGGTCCAACGTTTAGTACTACGTTGGGTCAACGTAGTTTTGGTCATTGGCCCAATGTTGTCAATATTTTATTTAGCCAACGGGCATAAATCTATGAAGATATTTAAAATAGCATACCCGAAAGGTCGTCCCTACCAACTCGTCCCATCTAGGAAAGTTGTCCGAAAAAAGGTCAACTCTCACAATTTCCAAACAGGCGAGTGCCGAGTCGGTCTACGAGTTGACTTTCTTAGATTGGACGAGTTGACTTATCGCAGACTGAGAATTCAGAAACGTTTCCGAATTCAGAAACTGTTAAGATGGTTTCCAAATTTATTAATCAATAAGACCTAAGATATGCTCATCGTGTGTTAGATGTGTGTATATATATATATATATAATATATATATATATATGGTCTTAGGCGGTTTCGGCAGCCATGTAATTTTGGCAGCCGCAAATATTAATTCGGTTTCGGCAGCCTACCGAGACGCAAATATGATGCATAAAAACATACATTTTCGGCAGCCTCACATTATTACATTTTCGGCAGCATGTTCAACATCGTAAATATTGTTGTAAAATATTGTAATGTTATGAATGTTATTAAAATTGTTTTACCGGCGATCTGTATAAGTCTGTCTGTATCTAATAATATTTCCTTTTTTCAGGTTAATACCGTGATTAAGGAACCATAGATCTGAAATTCATAGACCTCATTTTAATTGATGTTGCTTCTGCAAGATTTACATACACCTGGTCTACATCTGTGAATTGAAAAAATAAGGTGAATAAATTGCGTGTGCCCAACAAACATCTAACAAAAATTATTACCAGAAAATTCCTAAAATAAAAATACATATTCGGACCCGCGCGTTCATTTTATATTGTTCAAGGGAAGTAACTGCGTGAGGCTATAGTTAGCTAATTACCGATACGATTTACCTCCCTTGTTAATTAGAAATCGGAACGTGACTTCCACAACACAGTGTTCTTTTTCTGTTTTTATTTGTGTGATTTATAGCTATGGTAATGATGAGCATAGTAATATGGTGAAATATGTTGCTGAGATATGCGTCTCAGTAGGTTCTTGTATATTTTTGGTTTGTGAATATTTTGAAACCAATTTGACTGGAAGCTGACGCTACCTTATATACATATTTAAAACCTGCACGAAAGGGCACCTGTTGAATATCTGTAAATATTTTTTGGCATGGACGTTGTTGCTACAAACATAATCAACATGTTCCAGTCAAATTAATTTTTTTATACAGTCCAGCCCCCCCAGGGGGTTAATGATTGTGCATTTGTCGGGATCTGTTGAATATTTGTGTAGTTATTTTTTAACAGAAGCTGTTGCTGCAAATGTCCGCAATAGGTTCCAGTCAAATTATACACGTTCGTCGCCATGTAATATGGTAAAATATGTTGCACTTGTAATATCATGAAATATGTTATATTTGAATATTTTGAAAATAAATTCCTTGTTAATAAGTAGCGTGTGTGTAAACTTGTATTAAAGGTCACATTCACTCTAGAATATGCACCAGAGTGTTGAATACCGGTTCCAGTCAAATTATTTCCTAAAAATCTAGCAGGATTTACATCTGTCAAATTGATTTTCTTTTCTTTAGATAGCTGTTCACTTATTGACTAAGTCGATTTGTCGGGATAGGTTGAATATTTATGTAAATATTTTGACCGGACACTGTTTCTGCCAGTACCAGCAACAGGTTCCAGTCAAATTAATTTCAAAAATATCCACACTTCCGTTAGATTTATATGTGGTCGCGTACGGAGTGACCGCGCGTACAAGGTGCGTGAAATTAAATTTTGTTACAATTAATTAAAATGTTGAATACTTTGAAATGAATTTGTCTGTTAAAAGTTATTTGCTTACTAGGTATGTACGTCATACTGAAAGTAGTTGCTGTGCAAGCAA
The DNA here is from genome assembly GCA_034401795.1 of Chaetoderma sp. LZ-2023a. Lineage (NCBI taxonomy): Eukaryota > Metazoa > Mollusca > Caudofoveata > Chaetodermatida > Chaetodermatidae > Chaetoderma > Chaetoderma sp. LZ-2023a. The sequence goes on from CM067359.1 coordinate 7,294,839, forward strand.
AATGTGTTGTTCATTCACGCAAGAGATCGCATCTTAACATTTTTGGCGTTAAGATAACAGCAGGGATTATAAACTGAGGACATTGTTATCACCGGCCGAGTCTAGCTAATGTGGGCTTTAATTGCAGGAAACCATTACAATGGTCGGAATACACAGACGCGGGTTACAAATACAATAGAGAGAGCTCTAACCAACCAGCTTTCAGGAACAACGTCAACAAATCAAAATTCACGTGGGATTGCTGGTCGTACTTGTGATTGAGATCGTTAGTCAGTCTGTATTAATCTTTAGACCATTACAGACGTAGCATTATAAGAGTTTCTTGCGGATTTTCGAAATTATTTATATTTTCTAATGAGCATTCCCAAATTTGCTTCAAACATTAGGTATTTGGTAGATCTTAACGAAAATTGGAGGAAATCTACTCCAAGTCTCAAACCGAAAAATTATTTTCAAAATTCTCATTTTCATGTGATACATGAATTACATGACACATAGATTTTCCAAATTGGCGCTGCTTTTCAAATATTATGTTACGCCTTAAATATTCTAGAATTTTCTTTAAAGTTTTTTTGCATTGCAATTGAACTGAAATTTGTAATAATTATAGGCCAACCACTTTATTAAAGAATGATCGATATAGGCCTACGTCTTTATTTCAAAATAATATGAAATTATGAAAATATTGACTAGCTCCAGGTATTGTACATGTATCAATGACTGCTACATTGGAACCAGTCCTGCATTCCATAGGGAAAACGTTTTGCGAAATCGGGAAAATTATACTTTTAGGTTGTTTTCGGATTCACTTGCTCATAGCGTGTATAGACGAAAAAAGCTGTTTTTGATCATGCAAACATGTTTTGAAACGTTTCCCCGTTGGAACACCAGCCAGTTTCAACACAGTTTGTTTGCTATGCAAGTGCTATGAACTGCTATGCATTATTCGATTTGTTTAGCAATGACTACTACGCATTTTCTTTCCAACAAACTGTTTACTTGTCACTCAAAAAAGTCACTTGTCATCGACAAGTAGACAAGGGTTATTTCGAGCCCTGTAAAGTGCAATCGCAGAAACATTTTGCATAAGCTATGCATGATGCAGAATGTATAGCAAATGCCTAAATATGTGTAGCAAATTGAGATGCGATACCAGATAAATTATACCCTCTACATGACATTGCTATGTAATTGATGGAATATGACGTTGTTTGGGCAGCATGTGATTTAAAATTACAAGTAGTTACAATTTTGGCTGTTGATTTTCCGTTAGAAGTATGTCCTCTCCAGTACAAGTGTTAGGGTGATGTATAGATCAACCATTCATTGGAATAATTTATATTATGTTTCTAACAGAAGCAACATTCTTCCCTCTAACAGGATAATGTATGGTCTTTTCATTGCAACACTTTGATTGGTAAATATCTCATAAGTTGATATTTTAACGAAATGTCCTCTCCAGAACAATATTTGTATATATTTTTTTACTTTTTATAAGGAGAATTTAACGAACATCACTGATAAAATTTAAAAACTAAAATATCATGTACTTATTGGCAAACTAATTTAAACTTATTAAACGATGTCTTACAGGCTAAAACTGTCTGATGAATCATTAACAGTTTAAGCATTAAAACATTGTTTGCTAAATATAAACTAGTGCATTATCTATTTTTCATTTAACAACTACCCGTATCGATGATCTTGATTATGTAGCTTTTAACCATGCTATTACATCTGACAAACAGGCTGCCCAAACCCTCTATCGTGCCTTTGGTACAGCAACTCCGTCTTGATAAATCAAGAGGAAGGTCTGGTTAGGTATCACATAAGGTCTGGTTGATGAGTAAATTAAAATGCGTTAATTTTAAATCGTATTGGAGACTGCATTTGCCAAGAAAGTATAAAGAAAAAATAACAATAAAAATAATACAGCTTGCATGAATAATGAGTAAATAGAAAAAAGTATATATCATAGTACGACAATTGTTTCCGTGTGTTAAAACTATGCATAGAGGCAATAAAACTAAGAATAATTATGTAGTTATTCATGAAATAATAATTTGTTTTGTAAAGTATTCTAATATGCAATATTCAGATTAAAAATTCCCTAGATACAATGATTATTTGATCCAATGCTTCTCATGGAGCATACATGATAATGTTGTTCTGGAGAGGACACATTGTTTCTCCTTCGATCAATACTCACCATTCTGTTACTTCTGATATACAGCTGGCCTTGACAGCGGCTCTAGGATTATAGACTTAGAAAGCTTTACCGACTCCTGGGAACCGGGTACCGGGCTCCCAACTGCTGAGTACCCGTTTACCATAGAGCTCATTCTTGTTTGCATAGCAACAAGAGCAATACATGCTTTTTGCATTAAGGATTTTAGTGTTTTAAATAATCTAAGTCTTTAATCAGTGATAGTTTGTGTGTTCTGAAAGGATTAACTAAGGACTATGGAGAATACCGCCCAAGACAACCAGGTTGTATTGTTCTTTATTATCCATAGTTAAAAGACTTAGGTCTCTAAATTTCGTTGTGTCGCATGTTCCAATTTCTGACCCCATATAATCTGGGACGTGTGCTAACAACGATATATGCCAGACGATCGCCTTCTTTAAACCCCAACAGGCGATCGGCAGATATGAAAATAGGTGTTTGCTACAGTATTTCTAACATGAATATCGGCTGACGTCGTTCTCCGTAGAATCCGAGCGGGTGACGTCACACCCGGTCGCTCGGATGTTTATGTGAAGAAAAATTTTTTCATTAATTCGCGCATCTTATTCTGGGTGCTGCGTACTAAAAATGGTACCGGAAACTTTAGAATGTTCAAGTTTACGTGCGATCACGATCGGTTTGCAATGATCGGTGGTTTCAAAATTCTTGAGAAGATGTGTGGTCTGCGGTTTTACCGTGTGAGAGCAGTTTGTTATACATTTTGTTGTTTTCTTCACATATCGTGCTGCTTTCGTTAGGAGTATAATTTATATTGATTAGTAAATATACCCTGAATGCTATGCGATATGATTCCTGGAGCCGTTACACATCCTGGAGGATCTATTATGGGTGTGTTGTGCCCGCCGCGTACTTGTCGTCATAATCAATGCGATCGTTGTTGTAACGTGGTGGGGTGCGGGGAGGTTACGGTTAATTTATGAGTCAAAATATTTGAAAATTAATTGTCTGCCTTCCATCCGGGTCTCGTTCCGCTTGTTTATTGTAGGTTTGTGCTTATTTTATAGGCCAAGCCAGCCCCGCCATCATGTGACGACTGCCATAAGTTTGTCCGTGTAATGTTCAAGGACCATGTCTGTTTTAGGTGTGCCCTGTGTAATATAGATCATAGGTGTAATGTTTGTGCAGTGTGGTCCGTCGAAACGATGGTTAAGTTCCTTGCCCAGAAGGACTTGGCTGGGTCTGACGCGGGGTCAGGCGGTCCGAGAGGAAATCGTGGAGCGCCTGGTTCGGCCGGTGGGGTTGCTCCACGTCCCCAGCTGGAGATGGCGGAGATGGCACCGCCGGCGTGGTTTGGTCCGGCTATGCAGGGTTTTCTGCATAGCGTTCTGCCCACGCTGGTGTCGTCCCTGCTACCAAAGGTTGGGGGGCAGTTTCTCCCCATGCCTGGTACGGATCCTGTCCTCGGACAGGATTCTGGACTGGTTACCGAGGGGGCCGTCTCGTACGGCCCCCTGGCGGTCCCGTCTGGCTTCGGCCAGACGGGTTCTGTCTCTCTGCGGCCACCTCCGGGTGGTCCAGTAGCGGTGGCCAGTCCGTCAGGTGTGGGAGCCGTCCGTCAGGTGTGGGAGCCGTCCGCCAGGACGGCTCCACGGTTGACTCGTCTAGTGACGGCTCTTCGGAGTCTGAAGACGAGGAGGCTGAGGAGGAGAGGTTGCTGCGGCCCGTGAAGCCGCAGGTGGAGAATATGGAGGTTGATTCCGTCCTGGACGGAACCGGCCTCCATTTGTCTGGTTTGGCGCAAGCCAGGTCAGCGGCTCCAGTTGCGGCTGAGGCCAATCCGTTACCTTGCACTGGTTCCGCGCGGCTTGGTTTGTCACCAGCCGTCAGGGGAACGGGTGTGCCGGGCCAGGCGTGGTACTCACCTATCTCGCCTGGTCCGGCAGCCGGACGTGGGGTGCCGTTGGCGCCCGTGTCCGGCTATGGTTCCGCGACTGTTACGGGTCCGTACGGTTTTCCGTGCGGCCCTACCCCATGGACCGGAGTGTTTCATGGGGTGGCGGCGGAACCGTGTGGTAGCGGAGTGCCTGGCGTGTCAGCCGTGGCTCCTTGCCGGGAGGCCGTGGCTGGCAGACCCGTGAGCACGTCAACGGGTGACGTGTTTGCGGGGGTATCTTCTTCGGAGGTAGACTGGTCTGATGCTCTGGCGTGGCTAGCCAGAGTGGACCCGTCTGTGGTTTCGGCCACGGCCGATGAAGATGCGCCCCGTCCGTCGGTTGCGTCGATTAGGACGGGGATTTTGGGACTGGATCCACGGTTCATTGATTTGTTGGATGCTATTTATAGCAAACAACTAATGACCAAGGGTCAGCTCCCTGCGGCCTCCAGGGAGGTGCGGGCAAGATGTCGTATTCCGCGGGGTGAATACAACAGGTATGGTGTAGTGCTGTCGGTCACGGAGGGATGACCGATGGGTACTGGGCGTCCAGAGTGCCGGGTCGGGTGGTCCCGGTCCGGCACTAGTGGATAAGTCCCAGGTACACCAGGAAGAAGTCCTGGCCCTATGCGATGAGGGTGTGAGGGCAGCGATGAGCGCTGTCAATCACTCTTATCGTCTACTTCAGTCGGTGTGGGCTGAAGCGGGGGCAGGCCACCCTGTGGCGCTATCGTGTGTTAATGACGGCTTGGTGCTGTCAATGGACGCATTGGCAAGGGTGCAAGCGCGTGTGATGAAGTCCAGGAGGCAAATGGTCATTGACCATATGCGTCCGGCTACGGCAGTCAGGGAACGGTCTTCTTGGGACGCCCCTGACAGGGCCTAGCATCTTTGGTGGCCAAGCGCGGGCCATCTTAGAGGACACCGGCAGTATTGCGCAGAATCGGTTAGCGGTAAATCTACAGCTAGTGCGGCAAGCGCACGCACTAGGGGCTGTGGGTAAACCGCTAACGGGACAGCCTTCAAAGAAACAGAAGAAGCATAAGAGCAAGGCGAAAGCCAGGCCTGTTGCGACTTCTGTTTCGGCTGGGTTCTCGGAGCCGCCGCCGGCGAAGAAAACCCAGGAAGGTTGTAGAGGCGCCTACCCTCCCCAATGTTGCTCCTGACCGCCCTAGAGGTGGTAAGGGTAAGGCCTCAAAGGGCGGACAGAAGGGGCCGAAGCGTACCTGAGGGTACGCAAGCTCCCTTCATATCCGCCTGGACCGCACCTGTGCGACAGGAACAGCGGTGCCAGTTATACCCGTTGTGCCTAGAGCGAAATGGTTCTCACTCTCTCTCGTTAAGAAAGAGGGGGGGGGGCGGACTGCGAGCCGGACAACCCCGTTAGACGTCGACGCATCTATGGTGGGTGGAAGGCTCATGCGTTTCGTCGAGGCCTGGCGAGGTGTGACGTCAGACAGTCTGGTCCTGGGATGGTTATCCCAGGGTTACATGCCGGAGTGGTGGGACTTTCCGCCACAAAATCTGTCTTTGGCACCTGTCTGGACACCCGTACCAAGGGAGCCAGACAAGTTAGAAGCCGTTCAAAGGAAGTGTTGGGTTTGCTTCTGAAGGGAGCAATAAAACCAGCAAACCGGAACACTCCAGGCTTCTATTCAAACATGTTCCTTGTCCCCAAGAGCACAGGGGGATGGAGACCCATACTCAATCTCAGGCCATTAAATTGGTTTATCCATACGCCTCGGTTCCAGATGGAAACGCCGAGGTCGGTAATGGCGGGATTGAGGAAAGGAATGTGGTGTGTATCGATTGATCTGAAAGATGCATATTTCCACATTCCGATGAATCGGAGTTGGCACAGGTTTCTGAGATTTGCGTTTCAGAATCAAGTATGGGAGTTTACAGTTCTCCCGTTTGGACTGTCGACAGCTCCGAGGGTTTTCACAAGAGTGGTCCTTGCGGTGACAGCGTTTCTCAGAAAAGAGACGTGGCGCTACACACCTACATAGACGACTGGCTGCTCAAGGCAGACTCGGCAGCCAGGTTGAACGTGGATACTGCTCTGACTCTGAAGTTACTTTCAGATCTAGGCTGGATAGTCAACGAGGAGAAATCCGAGTTGACGCCCACTCAACATTTCGTTTATTTGGGGATGCGATTCGACCTCGAGGAGGGCAGGGTTTACCCATCAGAGCCCAGAGTGGTGTCTCTGTTAGCCATCCTCAGGAGTTTTCGAGTGGGAAACCACATTCAGGCGAGGCGGTTCCTTCAGATGCTGGACATGATGGTCTCCATGGAGCAGGTTATCCCGTACGCTGCTCTAATGCGAAGACCTATCCAGTTGTATCTGATGTCTCTGTGGAAACAGAGAACAGAACCCCCTGTCAAAACTGGTGCCAGTTTTGGAGCCGATAATATCGCATCTTCTATGGTGGAAACAGCGTCAGAATCTCCTAATAGGGGGTTTCGCTGCACCTACCCCACCCCCAGCTGTCCGTTTACACGGATGCATCGCTGGAGGGGTGGGGTGCCTGCCTGGGAGAACACCAGGTCTCGGGCACATGGACTCTCCCGGAGATTCAGCTGCATATCAATCTGTTGGAAATGATGGCAGTGGAACTGGCGTTGGAAGAGTTCCTTCCGATGATCAGGGGCAAGGTGATATTGATACGGTCGGACAATTCGACAGTAGTATCATATATAAATCGCCAAGGAGGGACCAGGTCGCCCACCCTGTACATCAGGGTGTGGCACTTGATTCAATGGTGCAGGAATTACTCGGTTGTTTTGAAAGCAGCTCATATTCCTGGCCGATTGAACATTCTGGCGGATGCTTTGTCTCGCAGACAGAGAATCTTGCCAACAGAATGGTCCCTCAACCCTCCAGTTCTACGACGGATCTTCGAGCATTGGGGCAAACCCAACGTGGACTTGTTCGCCACAAAGGAAAATGCTCAAATCATGACATATGTCTCGCCGATTCCAGATCCAAATGCCGTCGATACAGACGCTCTGGCGATAAGCTGGAGAGGGATGCACGCGTACGCGTACCCACCCACCATTCTTCTACCGAAGGTATTGGTGAAGGTCAGGGAGGAGCCGTGTCTGGTCCTGCTAATAGCGCCGTATTGGCCGAGCAGGCGTGGTTCACGATCTTCTAGATCTGCTGGTGGAAAATCCTGTGCAGTTGCCCGAGATTCCGAACATAATCTCCCAGGCCAAGGGACGCTTCCTACACGAGCGTCCCGAAATGTTCAAATTGACTGCGTGGATGTTGTCAAACAACGTTCCACGTCGGAAGGCTTTTTCTCGACAGGCTGCTGATTTCATCGCGGCTGCGAGAAGGAGGTCAACCTTCAAGTCATATAACAACAAGGTTAACAGATTTGCAGACTGGTGTGAAGAAAAGGGTATTGATACCGTTCAATCCACTATTCAGCAAATAGCAGACTTTCTCTGTGAGCTGTTCTTTACAGGACTAGCTCCCGTCACAATTGCTGGATACAAGTCAGCTTTGGCATCAGTTATCCCTTGTCTAGCCAACAGGGATAGTCCAGAGGTGGCCCAGTTAAACGTGATGTTGAAGGGAATGAGCAATCTCTGCCCGAGACAACCGGTAGTCATTCCAGCCTGGAGTCTATCTTTAGTGCTTAATGTACTGGCCAAGCACCCTTTCGAACCGTTGCGTTCGGCTAGTCTAAAGCATTTGACTCTAAAGGCGGTATTTCTATTGGCAGCTTCCTCAGCTAGAAGGCGCAGTGAGATCCATGCGCTTTCGGCAGAGAGGAACCAATTTATTGTTTCTGGAGACGGTCTGCGTCTTCTGCCAAGAGCAGAATTTATGTCAAAGAACCAATCTTTGAGATATCCCGGCAAACCGATCATTATACCGAAGTTAACCAGGTTTGATCGTGATGCCAGTGTCTGGTGCCCGGTCCGTGCTTTGACTAAGTACAAGAAACGGACTGACTCGTTACGGTCGAACGATAGACATCTGTGGATCTGCCATAAAAAGCCTTATGGCGCCGCATCCATGGATACTATCTCTCGTTGGGTGGTCGAATGCATTCAGACTACTCATGAGATGGCGACTGGGCACCAGGTGCAGGGCGTAAGGGCACACGATGTTAGAGGAATAGCCGCCTCGACCGCCCTTTACAATGGTGTTCCGTTAGAGGACATCATGGCCGTTGCACAATGGCACTGTGAGTCCTCATTTACGGATTACTATATGAGGGATGTGTCAGACTCAGCCAATCCACTCGCTTTAGCTGTTTTGAAACAACATCGTCGTGTCGT
>CM067359.1:7303758-7366258 GCA_034401795.1 Chaetoderma sp. LZ-2023a
CTTCTCCTTCCATCAATACTTACCATGACATTACTTATTGATAACAGAGCCCTACGGTTCTGACACCTAAGAATGTTCAGATTTTTTTTACAGACAGCGCTCATAACCCTCATGGAGTGAGGGTTATAGGCTAAGGAAGGGGCTTTCTTGGAGGGGGGTTGAGGTATATATTGTGAGGAAATGGGGCTAGGAAGGTTTTTTTTGGGAGAAGGCCTGCTTCAGTAAAAGGGCCAATTGTGTTGGCATCTAGCTATAAAAGTTTATTTCTGAATTTACTATGTATTTTTATATTTGCTGATAGGATAATATCTATCCAATTTATTTAGCTAAAGCTTAAAATGATACGTTTAATGAAGTTAGCGAAATGCGTCATTAAAGATCGTAGCCAAGTAATCTGTTTGACTTTAAAGTGTGTTATTTATGATAGCAATTTTATTCCCGTCATAATACAGACTCACAACGTATGCTATGCTGTCTTACTAGATGTTTTTTAAATGATTTAAGTCATGGCGCAGCAAATGTTAATTTCGCAATAATATATGTCTATGCCCCCGGCAAACATAATCTTTTCGTCACGTAGCGGGAAGATAATTAGAGGGTGTGTCTTGAAACAACCAATCTACGAGCGCTTCGACTCCACTTTGTAGAGAACTAATAAATATTCATTACCGCGAAATATTATAATGTCCAAAATCGATGCCAAAAAGAAATTTGGTTGTCATTTTCCCAAAGACATTTCTCGTTATTTATGTCAGCAAATCTTGCAAAATGATTGAATCTGGTTGCTAACATCTTGTATAATAAGGGAGGCGATAATACTTTGGTAGAAATCTGACTGATTTGAGAAAGATTGAAACGGATAGAAGAACTGATATCGTGAGACGATTGCAAATGTAACTTGTGCCCTTTCAGAGACTAGTTCCCTATCTTCCTGTATGCGCATTGAATATTTTGACATAGCAAATAAAAAGCTAGTTGTGCAGTTTTCTCATCCCAGAAGAACTATCTTCTTATCTACAATTACTGAAAGTTTCAAAGTAATAGCTCAAGGACTACATGGTAGATCATATTTTTCACTGAAGGGACGATTTTGAGAAACATGCATTTAAAGTTTATTATTTACATTGATTTACATGTTTTATTGACTAAACCAAGGTTTTCATTGAGAATACATTCTAATTTGTACATGAACCTGATCATGTATGGTGTACCATTTTATGTAAAAGAAAATTTTGGCCCCAAAATTCTGATGTAACACAAATTTCCCCACCTTTTGACACACGAGCATATATATAATTCAATTAGTTAGGTTTTATATATATATATATATAATATATATATTTTGAATATGATCCAAATCCATTGAAAGACAAATTATATGGAGAAAATAGCTCCTTTAACTGAAAGTTAAGGTAAGTGTTGCTATCGAATGATGGAACAATGATTTGAACAACGCTAAATGTTCATAAATTCAGTTATAAGCTTTTTCTGCAGAAGTAATGACAAATGTATTATCATCTGGAAACCAGTTCAATGGACAAACATTACGCAATTATAGAAAAACCTGTTGATAGCATTCACTTGCTCTTGGTCACCAATATAGTGATTAGTCTTACATAAAGCTAGGCTTGTGCGATTACGTGATTAGATCGAAAATCGCGATTATGTTTTAAATCGTGAATTTATATGATTAAAAATTAAATAATCGAATAATCATGAATATTTTTTATTGCTTAAAATATTTCAAACCCTAAGTTTCAATTACTTTTTAATGCGATCGGTAATGAAAAATGTCCACTATAAACAGGCTTGACTGCAACCGTAAGATCATTCATGTACCTACAATATTAGAATTAGTTGTGCACAGAAAATTAGTCATATCATAATTAGTGATGTTATTTTTCCGGGAAAAGAAAAAGATTACCAAGAAACAGCACCAATTGTAATATATAATACTCTAATTGTGATGGTAAACTAGGTCAAAATTTAGATGCTAACATCTTACATGCAAAAACCTGCATTTTTAACCCATATAGCCAGTGCTTGGGTAAGTAACTTGTAAATGTAGCTGACTGTAACTTAGTTACATTTTTCATGTAGCTGAAGTAACTTGTAACTGAAGAATTTTTTCAGTTACAGTAACTGAAAATGTAACCAGTTACATTGCAAAAGTAATTGAAATTTCAGTTATTTTCACTTCAGTTACATTTGAAACTTTTATGACAAATTTATTATGGTTTTCTTAATTTGCAGCATAGCTGCTGTTATGCATGTGCCACACCAATATCCCAATTTCAATGTAATCATTCAGGTAAACTTGAATATATTGAAGCTAATTTTCCTGGGTGATGTTGATGCCATGGACAGCAACTTTATTACCAAGCATCCATGATATTGTTTTTGAAATTTACCATTGGAATGACTGGCTTGAGTATTGGGCTCGTCATATTTATTTTCTTGACTAATCTTGACCATTAAAGGTTTAACCCATTCTCTATCTGTATGTGTGATATTTACTACCTGCTATTATTCTAAAGATATGCCTGTGAGCAATGATGATCTGACTGAATGTTATTGCTACATCAGACTGCAACAACCTTTAATCAAATTCTTATACAGCTTTTACATTGAGCTACCTTAGAAACATGTTTATAAAATTATTAGAGAATTAAGTTACCTTTTAAAACTCAAATGAGTTAATTTTAGTTAAATTCTCATCTATAGTAAATGTCCATTAGTAGACTATGAGATTATTTTAGAAAATTTACCACTGGCTTGGTTATTGAGCCAGTCATTCCAGTGGTAAATTTTATAAAATAGTCTGATATTAGTCTCTGGAAATGCCTATTTCTCAACAGCACTGCAAAAGCTATTTTGTTCAACTTTAGGGGAATTTCCCTTCTAAATAAAGAACTACTTTGAAAATGTGGAGTGTTAACACTTTTCCTTCTATTTTATATATGTCAATGTACAGTATGTTATAGTTGAAGCTCTGTTAATTATTTTGAAAACAATTGGACTGTAACTTCTGTAAGTGATTAATTGCTGTCTGTTCATTGTACGTTCATTCAAACTAGCTTCTAAATTTTCCTCCTTTAAAACAAATTTCAGAATTCAGAATGACAAGTCTTATTATAGCAATAATATTTATTCATTTGCCAGTATGCCACACAGATAGTCTTTAGAATGCTAATGCATCTCTATAGGCTAATCGTGTCCCACCATAAGGTAGCTAGATTTAAAATAAACACTTGCTATAAAAAATATATTTTCATTCAGAATTAAAATCTGGTTTGCATGACTGACTAGTTAGTGCCAAACGCCCTGCCCCAACCAGGCCATGTAACTAATGGCTAATCTTGAAAGTTTGCTGGCCTTAGGAATAACATGGAGGATGGTTGGTGGGGGATGACTAGTTTATCCCTTTAATGCAAAAGCCAGCCAACAACGGCTTCTGCAGTGGTATTGGGAAATGACCAGTTGCAGACCAAGAGAGGACTGTTTTTTGGAAATTTACCACTGGAATGACTTGCTCGATAGTCAAGTCAGTCATTCCAGTGATAAAATTTCAAAAATAATAATTTTCTCTTAGTTTAAAACTGGACATTTTCTCTGAGAAAATAGAAATTTTCTTGAACAAATTTGAGGGTTAAAGGACGACAGTGGTCATAAGTGAAAAGAACTGATTGGAGCTGTAGGATATTTCTACTACTACAGCCGCAGACAACAGTAATTATTAGTCCCCTACTGGTAAAACTGGGGGTGCTATAGCTTTGCACTCCGTCTGCCCATCCGCCTGTCCCAGTTGGTTCTCCGCACTTTTTTCGCAGTGCTTCAAGGTATTCAGCTGAGAATCAGTAATTACTTTGGTATGAGAAGTTACAGACCAAGTTCGAGTTTCAGGCATATGCGTCAATTTTTGATGGAGTTATGCCCCCCTTTCGTCATAAGAAATACGAAAAATATCATCTTTCCGCACTTTTCTCCCACTCCTTCAAGATATCTAAGCGAAAATCGGTACATCGCTTTAGTGTAATGAGTTACAGAGCAAGTTCGAGTTTCAGACATTTGCGTCAATTTTTCATGGAGTTAATTAATACCCCCTTGTGAAAAATATTAGTTTTTTCCACTTTTTCTCGCAGTCTCAAGATATTCAACTGAGAATTGGTACGTTGCTTTGTGCGAGAAATTACATACCAAGTTCGTGGTTCAGCTACTGCTGTCAATTTTTAATGGGGTTATGCCCTTTTTGGCTTATGAAATACAAAAAATATTAGCATGCCACACTTTTTTTCGCAGTCTTTCAAGATATTTTACTGAGAATTGCTTTATTTCTTTGGTATGAGAAGTTACACACCAAGTTCGAGTTTCAAGCATATGTGTCAATTTTGTATGTAGTTATGCCCACTTTTCACGCTTTTTTCCCACTCCTTCAAGATATTTAAGGAAAAATCGGTACATTGCTTTAGTATAAGGAATTACAGAGCAAGTTCGAGTTACAGACATTTTCGTCAGTTTTTCATGGAATTATGCTCCCTTTTGACTTGTGAAATATGAAAAATATTAGCTTTTTGGACTTTTTCTCGCAGTCTCAAGATATTCAACTGAGAATTGGTACATTGCTTTGTTATGAGAAATTACAGACCAAGTTCGAGTTTCAGGAGTTTGCTTCAATCTTTTGATGCAGTTATGTCCCCTTTCGACTTATGAAATACAAACATATCAGCTTTCAAGACTTTCGTTCGCCTTCACCATATATAACTGAAACATGGTTTATTGCTTTGTTCTGTCAATTTTTAATGGAGTTGTCGACTGTCAATCTAAAGATTTATATCACCAGGTAGGGGACATGTGTTGCAAAGCAATACTTACAGAATGCTTTTTCATACATACTGTAGCGCGATGATACAATTGCAATGCACTGATTGTTACACCTTCAGGATACCACACCATTTATTATGATATATAAATATTGTTGGGAGAAGGGAAGAAGGCTAATTGTTCAGTAACAACCTGTCTTAAGGAAACGTTTTCTGGTGTCTGTCCAGAAGCGCTGTTTGAGTTTATAACCTAGCCTTGTATACAATCCCCTGGACGTGTACATACTTATAAAGTTCAATTAGGTCGCCACACAGACGTTGGTAGTGTAAGCTCGATTATGTTCAGCGCTTGGATATGTTTATCGTATGTCTTTAAATCCTGGTATGACCTCTGTATCATGTCATTAAACATTTTCTAGTAGATGTGGTTGTATATCTATATATATATATACAATAGGGACGAAATTACATTTCCATATTCGAGATGTGACCGGATTAAGCTCTTGAAAAGCAGAAAATGTAATTAAAAGCTGAACTTGTGTTAATTTTTCAATAAATTTGGTGGCAGATGTTGCACTGTCATAGACAGCAACATCATCCACCAAAATTTTTGAAAACTACTACGGACCCGTTTCTTTGCTATTGACGCAGTAAAAGAGAAAATATTGGCATCAGAGTGGTAAGTGTTAACAATAGCATTTGAAATTGCGCAGAAAACATGAATACAAATCGTTTTATTTAATCAATTTTTATATTTCAGTAATCTGACAATGTCAGAAGCGAAAGCGGCGGTGGTTCCACCGGTTGAGCAGAGCGAAAACAAGGCTAGTGATGATGCGACTGAGACACCAGAAACTACCACAGTTACAAAGAAATCTCCACAATCTATCAAAGATGAAATAAAACCAGTCACCACAGATAAAGCAACACCTGTTCTTGAAATCACGACATCGGCTGCCAAAGATGTTAAATTAGACACTAAAGACACTCCACCTATCATTAAAGATTCTGCGCCCGCCACGGAAGATGTTAAACCAGTCATTAAAACGTCTCCGCTAAAAGACAAAACAGACACAGTCTCGGAAGATTCCAAAAAACCCTCAAAGCCAGAAACATCTGTACAGAAAGAGGAGGCTATGGAAACATCAGAGGCGGCCAAGCCATTGTCGGAAATAACGCCATTAGATGCAAAGATTATCAGACAGATTGAGGTGTGTATTGTTACTCTGTAGCCCTCAAGTCGGACAGAAATATCTTCTGTAGAATGTAGTGGTCTTGAGAAATGTCCATTTGTAGAACAAGAGAAAACTATTTTTGAAAATTTACCACTGGAATGACTGGCTCGATGACCGAGGCATGATTGGCTCGATAACCGAGCCAGTGATTCCAGTGGTAAATTAAAAACAATTGTTTTCTCTTGGTCTACAAATGGACATTTCTCAAGACCACTACATTCTAGAGGCATGATTGGCTCGATAACCGAGCCAGTCATTCCAGTGGTAAATTAAAAAAAACGTTTTTGCTTGGTCTACAAATAGACATTTTCTATGAGAAAATTGATATTTTTCTGAACAAATTTATGGGTTAAAGGGTTTAATTTATATATAATAGTACCGTTTTTATCACACATTTTCATGAAGTTGAAAAAAGAGATTTTGGGAGTGGGAAAAAATGGCGCCATTGGCGTCTGAACAGATTAATCTTTTTAGAATGACATTTATGGTTATCCGATTTAAAAAAAATTACACATGTTCTATGGGGTGCTTAGGGCTAGTCTGCATCAAAATTATATTGATTTCATAATTTGTTCCATACTTTTATCATGTTTGAACATAGAATATTTTATGTGTCAAGAGTTATCTTTCTTGGGTGTGTTAAGGTTTTTAGCTCGCCTTGCCTGAAAGGCCAAGTGAGCTTATGCCGTGGCGACCATCCGTCATCCGTCCATCCGTCAACTTTTCCTTTAAACGACTTCTGAAGAACCACTCAGCCAATTTCAATTATATGTAGCAGGAACTATCCTTAGGGCATATGGATCCAAGTATGTTAAAATGAAGCCGAAACGTCTTTAAAAATCTCCGAAACCGTTTTGGGAATCGATTCAAAACTCATGGAAATCATCTAGGGAAAGAGGTAAGCCATGTTTGTTCAAGAAGACTTGATTGACCAAATGGTTCGGTGGCCATCTTGGATGACCTAGTTTTCCCGAAAATGACTACTCCAGAACCACAGAAGGTATCGGGCAGAAATCTGGGAGATATGATTAGGGACTAAGGGCCATTAAAGTTGTTCAAGGGAAGTTGATCCGTCAAAAAACATGGCCGTCGTGGTCCAATCAAGATGTAGCATGTTTGGCGGCCATATTGGATTTTTTTATTTTGATGGATTTTGAGGCCGAAATTGGTTCTATATATATTTTTGGGTATTCTGAGCTCAAATTTGCCATGTTGCTGCCTATCTACTGTATTTAATAAACATGCTGTTGAATATTTTGAAAGCCATAGGCAGCAACGGCACCCAGTCAAATTAGTTACAAAATATTTGGCAGCGTACATGTACCTGTTAGAAATTGATAGTCGGGGAGTTCAGTGATAGATTGAGACCAGCACGAGCGAGGTGTGGGTGGAGCTTGTCTAGAAATTGGCGGGGCATACATGGAGCTAACACTGGAAAGGTCCATTGGCGAAATTGATTTGTGTTTCCAGATGATAAGTGTCAGTCAGTGACTGAAGTTATTCTAAAGTGATCAGCCACAAACTTGGATGCGGGTTTGTGCGCGCAGATCTAAAAACCCTATTTTTTGTTTTATTGCGTTGCATATCCGTATGATAATTCAAGTGTTGCTGAACGGATCCTCACCAATCTGTGTCATGTTTGTTGTGAAGGTGCCCTGGAGCATCTGAAGAATACAATGGATAAATCCACTTTTAGCCCAGCTCCACCCATCTCTAGCTAAGCTCTGCCCATGTTTGGATCGATTGAACCATGAACTCCCTGAATCACAATTTCCCGAAAACTATGGGGGTAAGCTGTTGAATATTTTGAAACTAATTTGACAGGCTGCTGTCACTGCCATAGGCAGCAACAGCCCCCCCCCCCCCCGCAGTCAAATTAGTTTCAAAATATCCAGCAAAATATTTATTAAATAGTAATTTATATAATTGACAGACTTAAAAGTTCATGACAGAGTTACATGTAGACAGATTTAACGACATCATTCACTCCGTATTTCATTGTGATGTCAGCCGACATGTGACACAATTGATTTTGGCATCTTATACTTGAGTGACAGATTGGATTCAGCAATTGTGCTGACTGTTGATGAGTGAGTGTATGGGTGTATAAATTTTAGAATTATCTGATTGTCATTCTTTTGATTTCTTTTGCAGTATTATTTTGGTGACCACAATTTGGTCAGAGATAAGTTCTTAAAAGAGGAGATGAAGAAAGACGATGGATGTATCCTTTTTACTGACATGACTGATAAGAATTTTGTTCTCGTCAGTCCGTGAGGGGAAGAGGGTATTGGTCTCGTATCTGTCTCTGCATCTGTGCTGAGCTACATGTATGTCTCAAAACTGGATCAGATTGTGCTCAAAAGCTAACACAATTGAGGAACTTGCCGCGCCGTGATTTGACCATGATCTGTATAAAGGAACGTGTGAATATCTCAGAAACTGCTTTGCACTTGTCGGATTTGATTAAAAACTTTAACACAGGAAAGGGTTACCATACACTAGGATTCCACAGCTTTGAGAATGATCCAAAAAAATCAGGAAAACCCGGGGGAAATCTGGATAATAAAGAAATCTGAAACCGTTTTACAATATGGGAAAGGTGGGGTGGAGGGGGTTTGGGGGGTGGGGATGGTACAGGGTAGGGGTGTGTGCAAAATTGTGTTAAAGTGCATTTAGACCGAATTGGAATCGATAATGACATATGAATACTGTTATGACTATAAACAAATCCTATATCAAAATGTACAAAATTATGACACATGACAAATTATGATATACTTTACGTACTGTTCCCTAAATAGGGAACAAGCTTGATGTTCCCTATTTAGGGAATAAAATTAATGTTTCATGATCTGGAACATGTGTTTGTTTCTTGATCTGGGAACATATTTCTGTACTCAGAACAGGAAACCTAAAGTTGTCCCCTAATCAGGGAACACTTCACATATTGAAGCTGTTCTCTGAACAGGGAACATGTCCCCTGAATAGGGAATATGTTCCTTGTTTTGGACATGTAGCGGTCTGTCAGTTGCATTTTTACTAAGTCTTGTGCATGCCAGTAAAATGGCCATCCTTAACTCAGTGCCAGGGGTGCCGATGGATACGATGGTTAAGTTTCAGCGACTATCACAAATGTCCACTGACTACAAAGTGATTTGCGATGCTCTGAGAAAGTCCAAGGCTGGCCTGATGGAGGTATGTCATATTTCTAAGATAGATTTTATGAGTATGAAACGGAAACGACGATATGTACTAACACTAGCAGAAATCTGGTGTCATGGTCAGATATGGCTAGTGAATTCAGCTTAATTTCAAGATGTGTAAATGTGCAGATGTTTTATATGATCCATTATTAGCTCACCTGGCCTGAAATGCCAAGTGGGCTTAGGCCATGGCGACCATCCGTCATCCGTCAACTTTTCCTTTAAACAACTTCTCACGAACCAATGGGCCGATTTCAATTATATTTGACAGGAAGCATCCTTAGGGGATAGGGATCCAATATTGTTCAAATGAACCCGATCGGCCAATTGGCCGGTGGCCATCTTGGATCTCGGCCGATTTTAGGAAACGTCTTTAAAAATCTTTTCCGAAACCACTTGGGAAATCGATTCAAAACTCATGAAACATCATCTAGTGAAAGAGGTAAGCCAAGTTTGTTCAAGAAGACTTGATTGACCAAATTGGTCGGTGGCCATCTTGGATGACCTAGTTTTCCCGAAAACTACTACTCCAGAACCGCTGAAGGCATCGGGCCGAAATTTGGGAGATATCATTAGGGAGGTTGATCTGTCAAAAAACATGGTCGCCGTGGTCCAATCAAAATGTAGCGTGTTTGGCAGCCATATAAGATTTTTTTATTTGATGGATTTTGAGGCCGAAATTGGTTCTATATATGTTTGTGGGTATTCTGAGCTCAAATTTGCCATTTTCGAAACTGTCGGATATACAGATTGGCGGCCATCTTGGATTGTTTGCCCGCCAAAGGCGCTCATACTAAAGCAATGGGAACTTTAAATGTATCCTTCTCGAGAACTACTAGGCTGATTTCAATTATATTTTGCTGGAAGCATCCTTAAGGCATAGGGGATCGAAATTTGTTCAAATAATGCCAATGGGCCGGCGGCCATCTTGGGGTTTTGGCTGATTTTAGGAAACGTCTTTAAATATCTTCTCCGAAACCGGTTGAGGGATCGATTCATAACTCATGAAATATCATCTAGGGTAAGAGCTGAACCAAATTTGTTCAAGAGAACTTAATTGACGAAACAGTTTGGTGGCCTATTTTTTACGAAAACCACTCCAGAACCGCTGAAGGGATCGGGCCGAAGTTTGGGACATATGGGTATTGAATAAGGGCCATTAAAGTTTGTCGTCTTGAATTTTCTGAAAATTTTCCTCCTCCAATCTAAATGGTCCAACTTCAATGAAACTTGGGTGGACTAATTCTATCCTGGTAGGTTTCAATACTAACTAAAATTCTGATTCGTCAATATTTCCCGCGACCATCTTGGATTTTCTGAAATTTTCTGGAAATCAATTAAAGGTCTACTTCTCATTAACGACTTGGCCGATTTCAAGCAAACTCGGTTAGAAGGCCGTAGACGGGTATGCTTCAAAACTTGTATACAATATTCTGATTGGTCATTTTTTTCGGCGACCGTCTTGAATATTAAAAAAAATGGCGGGAAATCGTTTAAAACGCATCTCCTCATTAATGCTTTGACGGATTTCGACCAAATTTGGCTGGAAGGATCCTATGGAAGTAGGCTCCCGAACTAATATACAGAATTTTGATGGGTCTATTCTTTTGGTGACCATCTTGAATATTCCAAAAGATGGTGGGAAATCATTTAAAATGCTACTCCTCATTAACTGCTGCGGTAATTTCAACCAGACTTGGCTGAAAGGATACCACATGTAGGCTGGTATGTGTCAGACCATGTATCCAGAATTTTGATTGGTTAATTTTTCTGGTGGCCATCTTGGATTTTCTGAAGATTTCTGTAATCATTTAAAAGCCTACTCATTAACCACTGGCCAATTTCATGCAAACTCGGTTGGAAGAACAAATTTCAACCAAACTTAACTGGAAGAATACTAGGCTGGTAGTTTTCAAAACATGTATACAGAATTTTGATTGGCCAATTTTTCTGGCGGCCTTGTTCGATTTTTGAAAATCAGTTAAAATGCTACTTCTTGTTAACCGGTTGAAGGATTTCTAGTCGTGTGCTTCCGAGTTTGTATACAGAATTTTGATTTGTCAATTTGTTCGGCAGCCATCTTGAATTTTTCGAAAAATGGCGGGAAATCGTTTAAAACGCTACTCCT
The DNA here is from genome assembly GCA_034401795.1 of Chaetoderma sp. LZ-2023a. Taxonomy (NCBI): domain Eukaryota; kingdom Metazoa; phylum Mollusca; class Caudofoveata; order Chaetodermatida; family Chaetodermatidae; genus Chaetoderma; species Chaetoderma sp. LZ-2023a. Next base: position 7,315,148 of record CM067359.1, read on the forward strand.
CGTTAAACTCTTGTTCCAGTGGCCATCTTTTTTCCCAAAATACGGATCGGGCTTCATTGATGGCTAAGGGTGATTAAAGTTTGTTCAAGAGAACTTGATCCGTGATAAAACATGACTGTCATGGACCAATCAATATTTTGGGTTTGATGGCCATATTGGATTTTTTTATTGGCTGGATGGAACCTAAGGTTCAGTCTAATTGTGCATCAGCATTCATCATTAATTTCTCACTAAATATCAGTTATTCAGTTACCAATTTTGTAATTTCTGTCTTGTTACTGCTGAAGTGAAAGTATTATGTCTGTTCAAATGCTGTTTCAAATGCTAAGTAATGGTCCAGGTGAGCGTTAAGGTCCTTGGGCCTCTTGTTCGTGTTTTAGAATAATATACTCTGCTCAGTTAAGTACACGTATTTGTGACATTGCGGTATTTATCATTGACTGCGGGATCGAACTCACAACCGGCGGAAGCGCCAAGCGTCATAACCCACAAAAGGCATTTGTGTTCTATGATGCTTGGCGCTTCATCCGGTTGTGGGTTAGATTCCCTGACGATATTCTACTCAGTGACTGACATAAGCCATTTGAAATCATTAGCCTGTTTTAGGGTTTTATTTAAGCCAGATCTTTGCCACAGCATATGATCTGAAATCATTAGTCAGTATTGCGTAAATTAACCTATTTTAACAGGGCATGATTTAGAATTTGAAATTTGCATATAGTGTGTTGCTATGCAAATTATAAATTGTTTAGTTGTCGGTAAAAATGTATAGCAAATAACTCTCACTGATAACTCTCCTGTATCTCAATTTCAGAGCAAACAAACAGGAAAGCTGTTGAATATTTTAATATGACTGGAAACCATTGCTGCCTAAGGCAGCAATGGCTTCCAGTCATATTAATTTCAAAATATTCAACAGAATATACATGTACTACACATTGTACATGTACATACTAAAGAATGTACTTTTTCAGGAATGTGTCGTTGAAAGAGTTAATACCGGTAATAGAACTTAAGAAAATCAATAATAAATTGCAATTCCATACATGTACAAATTTTGCATAGCAGACACGTTGCAGAATGTATAGCAAATGCCTAAGTAAGTGTAGCAAATTGAGATGTGATACCAGATAAATTATGCCCTGTTTAAAGTTTTATTAGCCTAATGTTAAAGGGATACTAATCTTGTCTTGATGTTTTAATGTACTGAGAGATGAAATCGCCTAGCCTCCATATCATTCTACAGCAATGGCGTCCAGTAAAATTAATTTCAAATTATTCAACGGCTTACATGTATGTGTATGGTTGCATGGTGTTAGTTTTCCACAACATCTAACTCTCTTAGTTCCAGTTTTCGTGATCAGATTAATCTGATCATATTTGTCGAGTTTGCTAATATTTGACCATGTGTAAAACACAAAATCTAAAGTCTGATTGATGGTTGAAGGCGAATCTGATGCACGCTAAATGGATGCGCCTGTGTCACTTTGAATGTGAGCCGATTTTAATGACGGTTCATGATTGAATGGCAGGAAGATATGTTAATCCCACTTTTTAAATTTAAACAGAAAGCAGACGGCGATACTGTCTATAGCAGGCGGGCGGGCGGGCCATATTGTCTGCCACCACCTTTGGCAACGCTAATGACGTCATTACCAAGTTGGCAATGCTCTCTATATGTAATGACATCCTATTTTTTCTTCAGACATTTCCATCAGATTTTTCATCAGACTTGTCTGACAGATTAATCTATCAGAATAATCTGATCATCTAAACTCTTCGGGATCGTGCTACGGCATTAGATTTTTGCCTCAGATTTGTCTGTCAGATTAATCTGACTGTGAAGACCGGGCTTTGGTCGGCAAGTTTGCCTATTTCGGGATTTTTATTAGCCAACCATGAGAATTATTCTCAAACATGAATTGGCGAGTAGGTACATGTAGATCTATCCCTGCTCTACTGTTTCTTTCTTTCACAGGTTGGGAAAGCGAATAATAGGATTCGACGAGTTCCTGACAAAGCGCTTCCAGAATTCTCAAAAGATAGACGCGACAACATGAATCAAAGATCAGTTTATGCTGTAAGTCTAAGACTTTAACCATTGAATTTGTTTTTAAGAATATCAATTTTTTCATGGAAAATGTCCATTTGCAGACCAAGAGAAGACTGTTTTTGAAAATTTACCACTGGAATAACTGGCTCGGTTATCGAGCCAGTCATTCCAGTGGTAAATTTTCAAAAATAGTCTTCTTTTTGGTCTGCAAATGGACATGTCTCAAGACCACTGCAGAAGCCATTTTTGGCTGAAATGAGTGTTAAAGGTTTAATGTTCAAGATTAGTAAAAAAATAATCAGCTTTTGGGTTTAGAGAATGTCGGTTTGCAAACCAAGCATGCCAAGCAAAGAAAGATTACTTTTTGAAAATTTATCGCTGTATACTGACTGACTGTTATCAGGCCAGCCATTTCAGTTGTAAATTAAAAATAGTATTCTCTTGTCCTGCAAGTGAACATTTTATACCTGACCACTGCCAAGGCCATGTTTGGACGGCTTGACCAAATATTATTTGTTGAATGTGTACATGTCACCACAATTTCAGTTAGATGTCATCATCAACCGTTTCACTGACAAATCCCTGAAAAATTAAATTCTTCATGATATAAAACCTATTTTGTTGAATATTTTGAAATTAACTCGTCTGATAGCCATTGCTGCAATAGTTTCTAGTCAAAGAAATTTCAGAATATAAGATATGTACGTCATCTGTATTTCTCCGATAGATCCTGGTTTATATATTCCATATCATTCATATCCTGTCACATTCCCTTATCCGTATCACAATTATCTGCTTTGTAATATCACGTAAATGTTGAACAGTGATCACCACCATTTTGTCTTCTCAAGCGATTTTGTGTGATGTCATGAATTGTAAGGGTCAATTCATTACATTCTTTATTATGTAATCGCGTGGAGTATTTTGAAACTAATTTGACTGGAAGTTGTTGCTGCCTATGGCAGCAACAACTTCCAGCCAAATTAGTTTCAAAATATTCAACAGCATACCTGTGTGATTGCTTTTATACCACATTGCCAATCTATAGCTTGTGCCTGTATGACTGAGCGTATATACCGAGGCAGACACGCCATTTTGTTTCTCATTGTTTGAAAAGTAAATCGTAACTGCCATCATAGGCTGTAGAAATGTATCAACATTTAGCTACTAAAGTCTGAATATCTTTCATGGTCGGCATGATTAAAAGCTAAAATGTCAGTGATGGATTGAGTATGGCAAATTCTCTTGCCTGGATGGTTAGTATAAGATAAGGTGAGATTTCCGTTTAACCTAATTTGCTTAACCCTGAAATAGATTCCGCACATTTTCAATTTGTAGAGACGTGGTTAATAGATACATGTATGAGTGTTGTTCATAAAGTAGACACTGAGTCACGCTAGAATAAATGCTTAATGTGGAAAGCAGAATATGTAAAAACTGATCATTATGTATTTGTCTTTCAGTTTTAGCAAATACTTTAAAGGTTATTATCAGTATTGAGCCAGTCGTTCCAGTGGTTAATTTTCAGTAATCGTCTTTTCCGGCAGTCTAGACCTATAAATGGACATTGGTCAAGCGGGGCCGACTTTGGCTGCATTACCCAGTAAAAGAGTTAGACTAAGTCACATTACTTTTTAATATTTCTTGAAAATTAACTATCTGACTGCTGCCAGCCACCAGACAATAATTTCAATGTGCAACAACTCCAGACCTGCTGAATATTTTGAAAGCAATTTAAATGAAAATTTCAGTCAAATTCTTTTCAAAATATGCAGTGTACTCAGAGTTACACCCCAAGGAAAATGTACTGTGCAGAAACTTAGCAGGCAGAATTAAATTGTTTGCAATTGATAATGTTTTGTTTTTCCAGAAAGGTTTTCCTGAAGAGACCTCTTTAGATGATTTACTTGAATTTTTCGCAAAGTTTGGTCCTTCAGAAACATTGTTTATGAGGAGGCGACCACCAAACCGAGAATTCAAGGTGAGGTTTTGCAAATCTGAGACTGTTCATTATCGTGGTTTGGTGAAATATTTTGATGTTAATGCATTCATAATTCACTCAGCACTATGTTTAATGTATGCCTGAAATATATCATGGTGGAAGAGAAATTATTAAATAGGACCGCCTAAATATTGCGTATCTTCGATAAAGATCGTTTATTACATTAAAATCAATCTAATTTTGGCATAAAATGTCTCCTTGAAAATATAGAAATCATGTGACATTAGGAATGTGGTAAGATGGTCACCAGTTGTAATGGCTCTTGTGTTTGGCGGCGCTCTGGGATCTTATGCGCTAATGGGAGTTGGTTATCTGGCTCTTGTGATTGGAGGCGCTGTGTAATCTTAAGCGCTAATGGGAGTTGGTTATCAAACGGGTACGGGAACATTCAGTTCCTATCGCGCAATGATGATATATAGCAATTTCCGAGTCCAGAATATTTAGATCCGAGTACTCGCTTTAATTAGAATAAAGATCTTTTGCGATTGGAGGCGAATCACGTGATTTATACATATACGTGTATCTTTTCTCGACGCCATTTTATGTCAAATTCTGGATTAATTTTGATGTAATAAGTTATATTTATTAAAGAATAAGCAATATTTAGGCGCCCCAATTTAATAATTTCGCTTCCGCTTTGTGTTTTTGGAGTATGCATTAAACATACATGTAGTCGCCAGGCGGCGCGAATTGTCTACCGTAACATTATGTTCAATTTCCGTGGTATAATCTTCGACTTTTTAACAAAAATTTTGACCCAGAAATGTGCTCACGGAATATTGTCGATTATAGGAGGCACACCCCCCCCCCCCCCCCCTCGTAGAACATGTAATTTGACAAAAAAAACTGCGTCCTTAATTCAAATTTTAACGATACTTGTTTCAAACAGTGTGTGTGTGTTTTCTGTTAGGGACCTGTGTCCATAATGTTACTTGTGTCGCTAGTCGCCATGGTGAATGTGAGCATTGGGTGATGGTTGTTCATGTTCTTATGACATACGCCCACCTAAGCGGGCTCATGTTATGTGATGGCGCTCGCCGTCTGTCCGTCCATCGTCTGATTTCCTGTCCGGACCAGATCTGTTTTTTAACCTACACTAACAATTTTTTTTCAGCAGATGTGTTAGGGATAGACGAAGTGTCATGATTTCGATTCAGCAAATTCTGCACATATTTGCCGTAGTTATCTCCCTTGAAAAGCAAAAATTCGTCAACATTTTCTTGTCCGGTCCAGATATCGAAGAGTTCTGAACCTACACTGACAATTTTTTGTTCAGCAAATGTTTTAGGGATAGACGAAGTGTCATAATTTTGTTTCGGGAAAATCCACCCATATTTGCCAGAGTTATAGCCCTTGAAAGATCCAAATTCATCAAAATTGTATTGTAATTGTCCATTTGTACATGTATGCCAAGACTATTTTTGAAAATTTTTCGTGGGAGTGTCTGGCTCGATATTTGAGCCAGTTATTCCAGAGTTAAATTTTGAAAGAGCTCCTTGCACATTCACCAAGCAGAATTTGCTCCTTGCACATTCACCAAGCAGAATTTGCTCCTTGCACATTCACCAGGCAGAATTTGCTCCTTGCACATTCACCAGGCAGAATTTGCTCCTTGCACATTCACCAAGCAGAATTTGCTCCTTGCACATTCACCAAGCAGAATTTGCTCCTTGCACATTCACCAAGCAGAATTTGCTCCTTGCACATTCACCAAGCAGAATTTGCTCCTTGCACATTCACCAAGCAGAATTTGCTCCTTGCACATTCACCAAGCAGAATTTGCTCCTTGCACATTCACCAAGCAGAATTTGCTCCTTGCACATTCACCAAGCAGAATTTGCAATGAATTATGGTGGTCCTATGCTGGATTTCCTAGGTATTTGGGGAAATACTTTTGTGGGGGTGGGCCTAAGCTGTGTTTTGTGGGTGGGAGGGGCCTAAGCTGTGTTTTGCGGGTGGGGGAGGTGGGCCTAAGCTGTATTTCGCGGGTAGATATCGTCAAAAGGACCCATATGAGAATTCCTTCTTAGCAAATATTTCGAAATGACTGAAAGTGTTGCCTATGCATTAAAGCCTATGTCTATTGCTTGTTCAGGACCTATATTATTTAACCCTCGAATTTATTCAAGAAAATTACAATTTACTCAGAGAAAATGTCTATTTGCAGACAAAGATAAGACTAATTTTGAAAATCTACAACTGGAATAACTGGCTCGGTTATCAAGCCAGTCATTCCAGGGTAAGTTTTCAAAAATAGTCTTCATTTGGACTGCAAATGGACATTTCTCAAGACCCCTGCTGAAGCAGTTTTTAGCTGATCTGATGGCGAGCGGGTTAATGCAATGTAATGTACATGTATGTCTGTGTTTTTACCAGAAACATGCGTCCATAATGTGTGTGTGTGTGTGTGTGTGTGCGTGCATGCGTGTGTGTTTTGTCATTCAATCAGGTCCCTGTGTTCACAATGTGTGTATGTGTATTTATTTAGGGCTCTGCATTTGGCTTGTGCAATTATTGCGTTGAGTGATCGCGTTTGATTATTAAAATATAATCGCGATTACTCGATTAATCAGCTTGAATACAAATTATCAAGACAACAACAAAAGAATATCAATTCCGAAAATTGCAGTGGTGTTTAGAAAAGTCCATTTGCAGACCAAGAGAAGACTATTCTTGAAAATGTATCACGAATGCATGATTCTTGAGCCAGCCATTCCAGTAATACGTTTTCAAAAATAGTCTCCCTGCAAATGGACATAGATTCTAGGGTTGCACGATTTTTCGATTATTCGATTAATCGCGATTATATAATTCAAAATGATCGTGAACGATTATAAAATTAAATAATCATATAATCGCAATATTGAAATCTTTGTCAAGACACTTGTATGCTTGTGAAACTCTGCTCGCGGTACCAATCATGGAAACAATTAAACAGCCGGCGATCGGCCGAATGTGTGAATGATTAAATAAACTAAATAAATAACTGATTTGTTTGTATATTAACTAAGTCTTAGGGAGAAAACGCGTTGAATTTCCGTGGTATTTCGCTTAATTGAAGCCTAGGCTTCTATTAGGACAAGAGGTGTTCAATTTCCAACCCAACATCTCTGAGAAAGGGGGTGGGCTTGTATTAGAGTTTTCCCAAAAAGATTTTCTAAAACTGATACCACGGAAATTCAAGACATTTTCTCCCGTAAAATTTCCCACCGCCTACGCCTATGTTTAATGTACACCTCAAAACATCACCGGGAAAGTGAAATTATTTGATTTTGAGCGCCTAAATATTGCGTATCCTTTAATAAGGTCGTTTATTAAATCAAAATTAATCCACAATTTGATACAAAATGGCGTCGCGAAAAAATACAAATCACGTGATTCGCCTCCAATTGAAGAGTTTATTTTAGAGCTAGTACTTGGATATAAATATTCTGGAATCGGGGGCTCGGAACTCGGGAATTTCTATATATTATCATTGCGCGATAGGAACTGAGTATTAGATCAGAATAATGGGTACCCGTTTGATAAATTCCCGATAGCGTATAATATCTCGCGAGAACACGCAAAAGAGCCGCTGGCTCGCCAACTTAAGAAGCTGGCTATATTGTCGTTTGTAATAATTCAATTTGGATCATTTAATGTTGATCGGCGTTACAAAATTGATGCGCATTTTCTCCCATGCTTGTTTGGTACACAAATTTGGTCTTAAGATATATTTATAATAAGGAAGGTATTTAATCACGCCAAGACTGTTTTACGCGCATTTTGACTACAAGAGTGGGGAATAAACTTTATTATATCTTGAACATACGTGGCCTACTATTAGTATTAATCTAACAGGTGGTCAAGATTTACAAATCTGAGGCCTGTACTGACTTCTAGAGGGGCCGGAAATGTATCAGGGCAGAGATCGGTCTGAAGTAAACACACCCTGTGTGACATGGTTGTTATTATTATACACGCTATTCTTACAAATTTGCTCTTAAAAAAAAATGTTCCTATACAATCTGCTGAGTTATGGGGTGAGCTTCTAATACAGAGTTTTGCCGTTTTCAAACTGCTAAGAAATCATTGGAGCTGATGTCAACGTTAGGGGGTGGGCTTCTTTTAGAGCATAGGCTACAATTAAGCGAAATACCAGTAGTTCATGATTAATCGTATGATCGCGATTATTTGTATTAAATGATCGCGATTATGAAAATTGAATAATCATGCAACCCTAATAGATTCACTAAGCAAAATGTCATTTTTCATAACAGATCGTACTAAAAAGTTGTTGAAACTTAGGTTTATTTTATGCCAATAGAAAATATTCATGATTTTCGATTTAATCACGTAATCGCGCGAGCCCACTGCATTTATACAGTATATCTAATAAATAAGTTAACATGGCTCCAAAGTAAAATCAGAATTATGTTAGTACAATTTTGAATATGATGTAAGAAATGTTCTGTTTAGAATTTTGTACTTAATTTGTTTGGAAGCCATGATTGCTGTTTTATGTTATGTTGTTTTATTTTGTTTTGGAAACAACCTAAGCTATTTCTAACCTGTACTGTAAGTCTGTAATGTCTTTGTTCTGTGTGTTCATAATGTACAGTCTGTGTGTTTACATTCAGTATGTTCATGATATACAGTCTGTGTGTTTACATTCAGTGTGTTCATGATATACAGTCTGTGTGTTTACATTTACTGTGTTCATAATATACAGTCTGTGTTTACATTCAGTGTGTTCATAATATACAGTCTGTGTGTTTACATTCAGTGTGTTCATAATATACAGTCTGTGTTTACATTCAGTGTGTTCATAATATACAGTCTGTGTGTTTACATTCAGTGTGTTCATAATATATAGTCTGTGTTTACATTCAGTGTGTTCATAATATACAGTCTGTGTGTTTACATTCAGTGTGTTCATAATATACAGTCTGTGTGTTTACATTCAGTGTGTTCATAATATAGTCTGTGTGTTTTCATTCAGTGTGTTCATGATATACAGTCTGTGTGTTTACATTCAGTGTGTTCATAATATACAGTCTGTGTTTACATTCAGTGTGTTCATAATATACAGTCTGTGTTTACATTCAGTGTGTTCATAATATATAGTCTGTGTGTTTACATTCAGTGTGTTCATAATATACAGTCTCTGTGTTTACATTCAGTGTGTTCATAATATACAGTCTGTGTGTTTACATTCAGTGTGTTCATAATATACAGTCTGTGTGTTTTCATTCAGTGTGTTCATAATATACAGTCTGTGTGTTTACATTCAGTGTGTTCATAATATACAGTCTGTGTGTTTTCATTCAGTGTGTTCATAATATACAGTGTGTGTTTACATTCAGGGCTTTGTTCTTAATATACAGTACATGTATGTGTGTTTACATTCAGGGATTTGTGTTCTTAATATACAGTATGTGTGTTTACATTCAGGGCTTTGTATTCTTAATATACAGTATGTGTGTTTACATTCAGGGCTTTGTGTTCTTGATATACAGTCTGTGTGTTTACAGTCGGGGCTCTGTGTTCTTAATATACAGTATGTGTGTTTACATTCAGGCCATTGTGTTCTTAATATACATTGTGTGTGTACATTCAGGGCTCTGTGTTCTTAACCCTTTGATGCTCATAACAGCCAAAAATGGCCTCGACAGTGGTCTTGTGAAATGTCAATTTGCGGACCAAGAGAAGTGTTTTTGAAAGTTTACTACTATAATGACTGGCTCGATAACTGAGCCAGTCATTCTAGAGGTAAATTTTAAAAAATACTCTTCTATAAAAAAAATTTAAATTTTCTTGAACAAATTTGAATGTTAGTGTTAAATGATATACAGTATGTGTTTTCTCATTCAGGGCTCTGTGTTCGTGATGTTCAATAGGAAGGAGGATGCAGAAAACTTTGTAAAAGCAGAATCGATCAAGTACAAAGATATTGAACTGAAACGACACACAAAGTGAGTATAATTATGGATGCCTTGTAGACCCTGAAAGTAAACAAAATTATGAACTGGTTACAGTGTTTTCTCGTGATTCTCTAAAGTGCAGGGTGCTACAAGAGGTAGAGGGTATTTGGAGCATTTTTGCCGTAAAATTAGGGCATTTATTGTCAAAATTAAATAAAGGGTCATTCCGTGTCAAATCAGCAAATTTCCAGAAATGTCCCCACCTGACCATCTCGGAATTGCTTAATATTTTGTTTACAGCTACCTACACATATTTTAGGTGATTATACAAAATTAGAGAGTCCAGTTTTACATACTTTTCAAAATATTGCAGTTTGAATAACATAGGGGTGGCGAAAATGTTACAGGATTTTCGCACATGTTATTTTTTCTGCAACTTTCAAGTCCTAATATCTCCCTTATTATACATGCTAGCCATCTGAAATTTTTATCGTTAATTCACTGCCACGTGTCTTACTGGAAAATGCAAAGAAATGCCAAATACCTTTATAAATCTTTATTTAATACTTTACCAAAAATGGCAAAATAATCTTCGACATTGTGCATTTTGCAACTTTTATCTGAGAATAAAACACAAACTGTCTGCAGTTAGGGCTTGCCTTTTCACATGCTTTATGTATCCATATAGATGAACATGCACAGGTGTTTGTAACCTCCTAAGTTTATAACTTTTAGAGATATGACTTGTTGAAAACAAGAAAATCTTCACGCATGTCAAGTTTCAGCTGCAAATATTATTAAGAGGGACAGGTGGCACACACTATTGCTATATATCAAAAGAAAGCATATGGTCTAAGCTTTATTTTGATACCTAGAACAACTTGCCCCTATGATTATTTCAGTGTGATATTAATTTAACAAAATAGGGTTATTTTGTCAATTCGCGATTGATTAATTATGCATAACTCAGTAATTACTTCGGAAATACTTCAAAGTGGATTGAATATTCAAGAACAAATTTAAAGTAATAAGTATGTAACACTGCTTCCATATAAATCTTTAGCACTAATGTAAAAATTTTCAAAAATTTCCAATTTAAAACACGGTTAAATTGATGCCACTTTTGTAAACAACTTTCTCAGAAGATGCTGCTGCCTTAAACATCATCATCATCTAAGGAAATTGTTTTCCAAATCTGTTAATGCCAAAAACAAGAGAATTTTAATGCTAGTGTGCTCAGGATTAAAGCTGCATTAAGGTAACTTCACTAAATTATATGTAATTGTATCTTGTATATCAATCATGTTTAGGCTTTCTCTTTCTGTTGCTAACTATGTACAAGGAGGTAGTCAGCGTACTAGCATAGTACAGTTGCTTACATGTAACAGAAGTTATTTACGACAGAAACTTGGTAGCAGAAAATGTTCTGAAACACTCTGTAATTTGTGTCATTGTGTCCTGATCCAACTTATACTGACGACCAGTTATTGTGGTAAGGTTTGTCACTGCACAGAGAATATGATCAATTGGAACAGCACATTCATCTCGTCTTCGTGGCCAAGAAAATGATCTTGCTGGACCTTTTGGCTGCATGAAGTTAATCAGAAGATCTTGATGCTCCTCCGATATCTCTACAATGTTTACAAGATACCAGTTCTGATCATAAACCGTGGGTACATACTGTCCTGGTTGAAAGTTTAGAGACGTTTCTGTGCCTGAGACGCTCACTTTCATACTGGCACCGTTTTCATCAGCAGATATTCTACTAATGCGTAACTCACTAGTACTGGTGGGAATGAAGCAGTGATGGCTCCTTGTTCCAGGAATCGTACCTGCATTTGCGAAACGCTTTAGTAGACTAGGGCGATGCTGTTCCACATCAGTGAGTGATACATAAAAGAAAGTGATACCATGAACATTAGATTGTGACCACTCATATAATTCTACCGGTGTAAGAATATGATTGTCTGTGGTGTGTTGCAGGCTGCTTCTTGCAGCAAGTCTCTTAACTGTTCCTCCAATTCCATCACAAACACTTTTACCGTGGCTTGTTGCAAAGAAATGCCACTCAGCTGATAAACCAAAATCTTGTGAATGTAGACACAGGTTGCGGAAATTCTTATAGTTTTTATATTGTCCTCCGCATCCATCACTAAAGTACTTTACATGCTTAACATGAGGCAGCATTTCTTTAAGGTGTTTTACCACAACATTAATGAACGCATACACACTTACTGTGTCATGTTGCATACAATCACTGATTACACACAGAGATAAAGGCTTACACAGCATGCCGTCTTTGGAGTAATAAACAGCAAAGGGATGCAACGTTGCTTGCTTGTTATCCCAATAAAATCCTTGAATGGAATCCTGAATTATAAAGGAGTAATTCTCTGCAAAGTCTAACAATACTATCATTGTATTATCATGTTCATGTAATGTCTCTTTGCAGCTAGAAAGGTATGCAGCTTGTGCTTTCGCAATGTAATGGTGGGTTGTCAGATTATCAAGTTGGTCACACAGCAGATTGATGAAGTCTGGCACACATTCCTGTCTAGTAACAATGGAAGTCCGATCAGTATGCCCCCACTGTTTAAAATTAATGACATCATCTTCATCCATTTCCATTTGATTGTGGATAAGCTCTGTTATATGTGTATGCAGGGCATCTTTTCCTGGGCACTGGCTACAGCGGTGTATCATACAGTCTCTGGAATGAATGTCACAAACAACAAGCGACATTAATGAAGTGTATTCCAGTTTTAGTTCACCAACTGCAGCTAACAAAAGTTTCACGTTTTGGTGGATTTCACAGATGCACACAGAATGGGTGCCTCTGGCCCCAACTGTTATACACCATGGTGGGCGCAGTTCACAGAATTTGGAAAACCCTATTTTGCAGGATTCATACTTTTGTTTAAATGCTACGTACAGTTCATTCAAATTTGCTAAGAGCAGGCGCTTTTGTTTGTGTATACGATTTCCATCAATTTTTATTGAAAGGTAGTCCTTTTATCCAGGGCACAAACGAGAGTATTCATCACTTTCATAAAACACGGTCACTTGTTTCTTGACATCTTCTGTTAATTCATTTCCCTTCTTGGTTGAGGGTTCCGCAAGAATGCCATGGTTTTTTTTTAACTCTCTGGCTTTCCTAACCACATACTTTGTCACATTAAATTATGTAGCAGTCTTCTCAAGTGACCAGCTTGGAGGTGCCATTGTCAGTATTTGTATTTGCTTTTGTCTATTTGACACACTACATTTTTGCTTCATACATAAAATAAGTTCTTTAAGATCTGTACATTGCTGACAAACTGGTGTCTTCTTTACCAAATCATCTGGCTCTACTTTCAAAATTTTTGGCAAGCTGATATTTCATGGCAGTCTCTGCTTGGGCTAGTTTGCGTTTACCATAACCAACCATATCTCTCTGGCTGACCTTTATTTTGAGGGGAGAGCATCCAAGTGAGGTTATGCTGGTATTTAGTTGCCTTGCATGCTTGCCATCACTCTGATCTGTGTCATATGAATCACTTTCTAAATTATCATCATCTGTAAGTTCTGCAACAGGTTTAGTATCCAATGAAAATTTTATCATACACTTTGGACATAACTTTTGACCGGGTTTAATGTTATTCCCTGTGGTTTTATTTAGTTTCTCAGTTGCAGTGGTATTCAAGGTACGTAAGTTTCCTCTGACTGGCTGACCATGAACAGAATATGGATCACAGCACTTCTTTTCTAAGAATTCATATTTGTCTAGGTACAACTTTTTATGATGCAAGCATACTGTACTTTGTTGAGTTACTGTCATATTCTGTGGTAAGTCACAACGTTTAAACATAAGGTCTTTATCTTGAAGTGATAAATCACATATTTTCACAAAGCCTGTCTTTTTGCAGTAAGTCAGTTTATGACAGTCATCTTTGCAGTTCATGCCAATAGTACAGGCAGCCATCTTAGATGCCATAGTCACTCAATCTGAAAAACAAACAAGAAAATATTAATGACCAGACAGTTAATAGTTTGATTTAAATTGAGTTTCCTTGGTAAGTGGGCTGCAGGTATGAAAATATAACACTGACACAAGAAAATTAGGTAAAATTTTATTTCTTGAAATTTTCTAGTCAGTGGATATGTACATAATTGCTAAGCTATATTATGTTCATATACACTGTGTGCGTATCTACATGTATTAAATATAAATATTAATGTAAAAATAAGATATATTAGCAACATGTCTCATTAGATATATCACCATGTTTCTTAAACATTTTAAAGTAATATTTAAATTTATTTTACAGAATTAAGTCTAGGATGATAACCATTCGCGAATTGACAAAATAACCCTATTTTGTTAAATTAGTATCACACTGAAATAATCATAGGGGCAAGTTGTTCTAGGTATCAAATTAAAGCCTAGACCATATGCTTTCTTTTGATATATAGCAATAGTGTGTGCCACCTGTCCCTCTTAATAATATTTGCAGCTGAAACTTGACATGCGTGAAGATTTTCTTGTTTTCAACAAGTCATATCTCTAAAAGTTATAAACTTAGGAGGTTACAAACACCTGTGCATGTTCATCTATATGGATACATAAAGCATGTGAAAAGGCAAGCCCTAACTGCAGACAGTTTGTGTTTTATTCTCAGATAAAAGTTGCAAAATGCACAATGTCGAAGATTATTTTGCCATTTTTGGTCAAGTATTAAATAAAGATTTATAAAGGTATTTGGCATTTCTTTGCATTTTCCAGTAAGACACATAGCAGTGAATTAATGATAAAAATCTCAGATGGCTAGCATGTATAATAAGGGAGATATTAGGACTTGAAAGTTGCGGGAAAAATAACATGTGCGAAAACCCTGTAACATTTTCGCCACCCCTATGTTATTCAGACTGCAATATTTTGAAAAGTATGTAAAACTGGACTCTATAATTTTGTATAATCGCCTAAAATATGTGTAGGTAGCTGTAAACAAAATATTAAGCAATTCTGAGATGGTCAGGTGGGGACCACTTGCTGATTTGAGATGGAATGACCCTAAATTGAGTTTTAGGGTATGGTGCTGAAAAGGGTACAGCACCCTTCTAATGTACTTTGATTTTCTTCACCAAACTTTGTATCAAAGCTTAAGTGGGAGAGGACTATAGATTTGCTCTCCGTCCGTCTCTTGTGTTCGTCTGTCACAATTGGTTTTTTCCGCACTCAAACACCTTCAAGATATTTTAGTAAAAATTGGTACATTTCTTTATCATAATGAGTTACAGAGCAAGTTCAAGTTTCAGACATGTTCGTCAATTTTTGATGGATTTTCGACTTATGAAATATGAAAAATATTATTTTTTCACACTTCCCACTCCCAAGGTTTTTAGCGGAAAATTGGTATATCGCTTTAGTATAAGCAGGTACAACGGATGTATGCCTACTTTCGTCTTATGAAATATGAAAAATATCAGTTTTCCTTCAAGATATTCAACTGAATATTGGTACTAGGTTGCTTTATTATAAAGAACTACAGAGTAAGTTCGAGTTTCAGACATTTATGTGAATTTCTGATGGAGTTATGCCCCTTTCGACTTATGAAATACGAAAAATATCAGTTTTCCGCTCTCTTGAAAAATGTTTCGGTTTAATCACTCTTTATAATGTAGACCAGTTTGTTTAAGAAAGAAAATTAATTGAGTCATCATACATTGTACATCATGTATAAGGGGTGATCCCAATGGCAATTGCTCCAGATGCACACGCGTATGGCTATGAAAATTTGTCATATTTTGATATTTGTAGACAATTATGAAATTACATGTATATCCCGTTCCTTTTCAGGACAGACTATTTCCAAATGAAAGGAGATGGTTTTAAGCAGAAAAAAGATGAAAGATCTAAGAAAGGTGAAATGTAAGTAGATGTTTGTTTTATTGATGGTCGTGTCATGTAGGTGAACTTATTTGTTGATAGCGTAAAACCAAATTTGGCAGATATGTTCCTTTTGTCAATATCTATTGAGGCTAGGAAGATTAAGTGGCCCCCGGGAGCCCACAAATAGCAGAGTTGCTATATTTTCAAATTATTGAAGCCTTGGGGGAAAATACGTTTGGCATTTTTCGTCATTTATCGATGGATTAAAACCCAATTCGGCAGATATGGCTCTTTAGGCAATATCTATTTGGGCTAGGAATATTAAGTGGCCTCACCTGCCAAAAGGAGAGTTATGTCCCTTGCTATATTTCAAAGTGTTGAAGTCTATGGGGAAAGTATGTTTGTTGCACTTTTCGCCATTTATTGAAGGATTACAACTAAATTTAATAAATATTTTCATTTAGATAACATCAATTGGAGCTATGAATATGGCGTGAGCACGCCCTTAAACAAGGGGCATAACTCTGGTTCACTGAAGTGTTTTTAAGTATTGAGCCATACATTGTATGGGGAAAATACATGTTTTCACCAATCGTTGATAGATTAACATCAAATTTAGCAGATATATATTACTTCAGTTAAATATCTATAGGAATTATGGATATAAATAGTATGCATCTTTAAACAAGGGCCATAACTCTGGTTCATTAAGTCTTAAACTATTGAACCCTATGGTGAAAATCCATTTGTTTCGTCAATTGTTGATGGATTAAAATCAGATTTAGCAGCTATGAAGATAAAGAGTCCACACCTTTAAACAAGGGCCATAACGCTGGTTAAGTATTGAAGCGTATAGGGAAAATATGTTTGTGGCACGTTTCGTCATTTATCAATGGATTAAAACCCAATGTGGCAGATATGTTCCTTTAGGCAATATCTATTTGGACTACATTGTATTATGGATTAGGAATATGTTGTGGCAACGGCCACAAATTATAGTGACTGCCCCATTGATCAATTGTACTTTTCCCGTTGGTCATGAATGCCAATATCCTCTCCAAGTCTGCTTGTGACCATTGGCCCATTCGTAAATGGCAATTGTTATATGTGGCCCATAAGCCAATGCAGCTTTCTCTGGTGGTCATTAGTGGCAGGCATTAATTAATGTAAACATGTTTACAGTTCCTTACCAACTAGGTGATCACTATGGCCATTTATTTTATTTTATTTGAAAATTTAAAATTTTGACACCAGAGTTGTAAGTGTTAATAAGTGATTTATGGGCAAATTTGGTCAAGAAAATCACAAATTTGTTTAGTGAATGTTCATTGGCAGATCAAAGAGACATCTCTTTCTACTTTTATATGTACCACTGGAATAATTTGTTCCAGTAGCAAATTTTCAAATATGGTCTCTGGAATTTCAAATGGGTCATCACACTTGGTGTGTAAATTAATTACGATGCGAATGTCAAAATATGAACATTCTATTGTACAGTAAAGGAAAATTGTGTAACGTTTCCAAAAAAACAGAAACAAAAATACTGAAATAGTATGTTAATTTCAAAGCAACCATACCAATAACAGATTACTTATTTCAATAACAATAACTTATTTCTTAAGTTATTTAGAATCTGTCAAACCTGCGACTTTGTTTGAAAGGGGTAGTTATCCTTGAATATACTATAATTACTGCATTCAAAATGGGTAAAAAATGAGAACCAGTTATGATCAATCATTAATTGATCATCGTTTAGTATATAAACCCAATCAATGATCACAAAAATAGAACCAATTCCCAACACTAGGGAAAATATGTTTGTACCACATTTTGTGATTTAAAAATGGATTCAAACTGAATATGAAGTGACCACGCCATTAAACAAGGACCATAACTCTGGTTCATTAATTTACTAAGCAAGCTCCTGTCTATCACTAGTAAAATATTATTCAATTTAGTCAGCTGCATTACGCCGTTAAAGTGCGGACGAGTGATGTCATGTGATTAATTTGTTTACTGATTATGAGTATTGGTATTTGTGAACGACATGATTAACTATATGGTTAGTTGGTGCCTGATTTCCACATTGAACTACTATTGCCAAACATTTGAGCCGGGTGCCAGTCTCGGTTAATACCCCCCCCCCCCCCCTCTCTTAGTAACAAAATAACTGGTTTTAACCCTTTAACACTCCAATTTGCTCAAGAAAATTTCAAATTTTCTCATAGAAAATGTCCATTTGCAGGCCAAGAGAAGACTGTTTTTGAAAATTTACCACTTGAATGACTGGGTCGTTTATCGAGCCAGTCATGCGAGTCGTATATTTTCAAAAATTGTCTACTCTTCGTCTGCAAATGGACATTTCTTAAGACCACTGCATAAGTGTTAAAGGGTTAATGTGCCATGATAAAGCTTTGGTACGAGGAGACGTCAAACATTGGCAATACGCACATGTGTAGGCGATAAAATGGGAATGAAATAGGAATTGGGAACATTGACATACTGTATGAAATTGAAATAATAATCTCATCAAAATTAAATTAGTTATGGCAAAGATTTACACGTTTATGCACATTTAACTGTGGCACGCGTGTATTGTTCGTCATTTTAAATTTATGTAAATTTTGTATTAACTACGTACTTGCAACTGACCACAGGTGGTCGGTTGACTTATGGTTAACTAGCCAGGCCTGTCCAAATTGAAAACATGACCAACCCATTTTTGGGTTAAGCAAATTTGTTTCAGGTGATTCATTGTGTTTTGTGTAACCATTTTTCATGTATTTAAGTACAAGATGAAATGAATTGCAGGAGCGGAAAACCGGTTGTGTCAGAAATATGTGTGTAACTTTTGCGCGAACAAAAAATGGGTTAGCCCACTTTGGAAGGCCTGCTGGCTAGTTAACCATCTCAAGTTCAATTGGTATCTAGTTAACTATAGTTTACTATGGTTTGTGAATCGATATTGACCATGGGTCAAACCAATGAACCCTAACCCAATGAACTTGATTGATTGACATTTATCAGATGTTGAGTTCTGTTCATATAATTTATTTCAGAGATCATCAGAAGAGGTTTGAAAAGGAAAAAGCTGTGAGTAGTTTGATTCAGAATGACAGATGGAGGGAAATTAAAGCTATTCTGAGACTGTTAGACATTTGCCAGTGTTGACTATTTTGAAACTGATTTGACTTGAAACTATTGCTGCCTATGGCAGCACCAGCTTCCAGTCAAATTAGTTTCAAAATATTCAAAAGAATATTCTGTACATCAGAATCGGTAGTTATTGATCTCTGTCTTACCATTTCATGACAAAACTGGCCCCTGTAGTGGTCTTGTGGAACGTCCATTTGCAGGCCAAGAGGACTATTTCTGAAAATTGACCATTGGATTGACTGGCCCAATAATCGAGCCAGTCATTGGAGTGGTAAACATTCAAAAATAGTCTTCGCTTGGTCTGCAAATGGACATTCAATAAGCAAATATTTATAGTTTTTTACCAAATTTAGACTTCAGGTTTAATAAGTTATATCATAGCTATATATATATATATATGTAAATTACATTCATGGACATGATGGATTAGAGGAAGTTCATAGTCTACAGAAGAGTGTGCATATTGTAGGAAAATTTGAAAACACAGTTGCTGCAAGCTTTTGTTGCCTGTAACCGTGCCTGTTTTCAAATTCTCCAGGTTGAATTTAACCCTTTTTAATGGTCAGGATTTAGAAAGAAAATTAAAATCTTTGTTAAGTGAATGTCTAAGGCTATAAGATAATTTTTGAAAATTTGCCACTGGAATGACTGGCTTGTGTTGGACTGCAAATGGACATTCCTCAAGATTTATGGTCAAGCCGGGCAAAATCAACATCTACAGTGGTCTTAGCATCCATTTACATGTACATGTGAAATGAAACTAGTACAAGCATGTTGTGGGTGCGAAGGAGGCAGCTCTGTCAGAAATGTCAACAAATTTTACAATGTGGGCACCAGACAATTATAGTACAACTCGGAAATAATGTTATATGTTTGCAAAACAAAATAAAACATTTATTGACTATTTTGAACATAATTGGATTGGAAGACTAATCCAATTCTGTTGGGAATATTCGAAAGAACATTTCTTACAAGGTGTTCAAAAAATTGTACCAACTGACATGTTTTTGTTTTGGAAACATGTTTCGTTATGTCTGAGCTGTACTGTATGTTAGTTGGAATTAAGGATATAGCGTAATCTGCAGGCCCTGTAGGTGGGGCTTAGAATACACCTTCCGTATCCTCTGCGTGTCGTAAGAGGCGACTAAAGGAGGTAAGGGTGAGGTAACCCTGACAGAAACCTGGAATTAAGGATATAGCGTAATCTGCAGAGTTTCAGATACTTCCATATTAACCCTTTATCCCTCGAATTTGGTCAAGAAAATTTCAATTTTCTCATAGAACATGTCCATTTGCAGACCAGGAGAAGCCGATGTTTAAAAATCTACCAATGGAATGACTGGCTCGGTTATGGAGCCAGTCATTCAAAGTGGCAAATTTTCAAAAATAGATTTCTTGGTCTGCAAATGGACATATCTCAAGACTACAGCAGAAGCCGGTTTTGGCTGATATTGGTATTGGAGTTATTGCTACGGTTACTTGACCTACATGTATATTGTACTGTTTTATTGTGGTATGGTTGCTTCCTTTTTGCAGAAATTGAATACTACTATTACCAAAGGAGCTGTGATCTACATGAAGGGTTTTACGACTGACACCACATATAGGGAACATATTCACAATGTGTTCTCTGACTTTGCCACCATTGTATGGATTGATTTCTACAAGGGACAGAGAGAGGTAAGAAGGGACAGAGTTAGTCTAGTGCGATTGTTATTTGGGTGATTACTCGATTATTAATCAGTCTGGGTACAAATTACCCAGATATACAGTGTACATGTAACGACAAAGACAATGACAAAAGTTGCAATGGTGTTTAGAAATGTCAAATTGCAGGCCAAGAGAAAACTGTTTTTGAAAATGTATCGCGGGAATGCCTTGCTTGGTGCTCAGGCCAGTCATTCCAGTGATGCATTTTCAAAAGTCGTCTTCTTTAGGCCTGCAAATGGACATAAATTCGCTGAGCGAGATTTCAATAGAAATTATTCACCATTATTTGATTTAATAACGTCACGCAGGCTTAGAGTTTTATCAAGTTTTATAAGAAGCTTGTTTAATTAAGCGCAGTTAAAATTAAATGCATAAATTTCTTAAATTGATGAAATGTGGTCAGAATTAAAGCAGCGCTTCAGCAGTCCTCTTATGTTGGCAGATAAATGTACACATATAGCGCATCCACGAAACCATTTTGTTCCTACTTATTCCACATTTTTAATGCGCAAAATGTTACCCTATATCGGAGCCGTACTGTAGATGTTCTGCAATATTTGTAACAGTGTAATTTGCTCTGTTATCCATTTAACACTCAAATTTTTAAATGAAAACTTAAACTTGCTCATAGAAAATGCCCATTTGCAGGGTATTTTTGAAAATTTACCACTGGAATGACTGAAAATTTAACACCGGAACGCCTGGCTCAGTTATTGAGCCAGTCATTGGCTGTGATAAATGTTCAAAAATTGTCTCCTTGGTCTGCAAATGGACGAGGGCATAATTTAGAACTTGACATTCGCATAGCATGAATTGCTATGCAAATTATAAATTTAATAGTTGTCTGCAAAAATGTATAGCAATTAACTCTCACTGATAAATTCCTTGTATCTCAATCTCAGCAAACAAACAGGAAAACTGTTGAATATTTTGAAATTAATTGAAGCCATTGCTGCCGGCTGCCTTAGGCAGCAATGGCTTCCAGCCATATTAATTTCAAAATATTCAACAGAATATGCTACACATGGTAAAGAATTTACTTTTTCAGGGATTAGTCGTTGAAAGGGTTAATGATAGAACATAAGAAAATCAATGCTAAATTGCAATCGCATAAAAGTTTTGCATAGCAGATACAGCTATGCATGATGCAGAATGTATAGCAACTGCTTAAATGTGTGGCGCAAATTGAGATGCGATACCAGATAAATTATGCCTACTGGACTTTCCTCAAGACGTCTGCAGAGGCTGTTTTTGTGTGGTGTGAGTGCTACGGGGGTTACTATCTACATGTACATATGTGAATGAAATGAGTCGTATCTATGTATTATGTTATATATATTTTAGGGCTGGATACGTTTTGATGGCGAGGGTACAGCAAAGCCAGCACTTGAGAAAGCTGTACAGGCAACTGATGGAAAGTTAATGATAAATGAAGAGGAAATACAGACATCAATCTTAGAAGGTACGTAACCTGAGAATGAATCCAGATTTACGGTTTGGTTCTAGGGTAGGACTGAGGTTCGTGAGGGCGTTCACGAACCGAACCTGTTCACGATATGGATGTCTGAACCACGAACCTTCGTGGTTCACGAAGCTTTTTAATCTGCGAATGTATGCAAGACATTACTCCTAACAGAAAATAACATTTAAAAACCTGTGACTTTACTGGCTAAATAGTAGAAAAACACAAATGACAAGTTCTGACAACAAATGCTAAAAAATAATATGAGAGTCAGCTCAGTTCTATTCATGGTCACATGGGTAAATCACAGTTAGATGATATTCCGAAATGGTATTAAACTATATATGGTTCACGAACCATACGGATCCCATGCAAGCGAAACCGAACCTTCTTCTTCGTCTTGCCTTGGTTTGCGATTTTCCGAAAAAGAAGAGTTCTTAGTTTGCCATTTATGGACATTTTTTATGAGAAAAATTTTCTTGAACAAATTTAAGGGTTAAATGTTATTTTCTGTTAGGAGTAATTTATTGTATCCATTAACATATAAATACAGTTCGTGAACCAGTTTGTTGGTCGAACATGCGTATTTTGAACTGGTTCAGTTCGTGAAAATCCTCGCAAACCTCAGCCGTCGTCACAATACAAATGAAGTGACGATGCTTCATCATGAAAAAGTCTAAATTGTATGTCTTTGATGAATTTGCAAATTACGAAACATTCTTTTGGATACTTTGAAACTAATTTCACTGGGTGCTGGTGCAGCAACAGTTAAATTAGTTTCAAAATTGAGATTCTGGAAACTCAATGTTCGTGTTCAAATTTTTTCAAATCTTCATGTAAATTGGGTGTAGCTTGGATGTAACTTGTACTAAGCTTAATTTGAGTCCATAGGGGTGTTCATATTCGTCAGAAACGAATTAACATGAATGGACAGATATGGTGCCTATTTATTGTCCCCCATTGATGATGTTAGGGGACAGAAAATGGAGGATACAGTTTTTCCATCAATCATATGATGTCATAATAAACAACGCGAAGTGTAGGATAACATCGTAATCAATTACCCCCATGACTTATGTAGCGAGGTTCGTCACGAACGCTTAAATGATAATGGACCAAGCATTTTTGTACGAATTGTATGTCTTTATTATTTAATAAACATTCTGTTGAATATTTTGAACTAATTTGAGTGGATGTTGTAGGGCAGCAACAGCACCCAGTAAAATTGGTTTTAAAATATTCAACAGCTTACTTGTATAGTTTTCTGGAAATTGAGAGCGCGAGTGCAGTGATCAATCAATTCACCTTTCCAGTTTATCCATCCATCATATGACGTCATAATCAACTAAGTGATGTGTAGGCTGATGTCATAAATGATTCGAAATAGTCCGTTTTTAACTGTTAATAGTCAGACACGTACAAATTGTATGTCTGCTATTTAACCCTTATCACACTGATGTCAATATTCTATCTTCTACCATGTCAATAGCAAAGAATGTGGTGTACATTTTCCAACAATTTTGGTGGACGATCTTGGTATCTTCGACAGCTTTTCGACAGCACCCTCTTCCACCAAATTTGTTGAAAAATGTACACCAGTTCATCTTTTAATTTAATTTGAATATTTAAAAATCTGACATCAGTGTGGTGAGGGTTAATAAACATGCTGTTGAATATTTTTAGACTAATTTGACTGGCCGCTGTTACTGCCATAGGCAGCAACAGCACACAGTCGAATTAGTTTCAAAATATTCAACAGCTTACCTGCATGTTTTTCTGGAAATTGATAGTCCATGAGTTCAGAGATCGATCACTTCCAAAATGAGTGTGGTGGGTGAAGCGTAGATAGATTGGCGGGGCATAGCTAAAACTGGAAAGGGCCATTGATGTCAACATGGGCGAAGCGTTGACAGAGCTTTGCTACATAAGGGTGGGTCATACTTGTAGCTAAAACTGGATTACTCCATTACTGTCCTTTGATTATAATCTCAGTGTTGAAAGTGTTAATAACTCATGTCCTTTTGCGTCTTTGTTATTAGGTGTAGAGGAGGAAGAATACTGGCAGAAAGTGTTTAATGAACAGGCAGAAAGACGAGCTAGAAACCAAAATAAATTCCAGTCTAAGAGAAAGTTTGACAAGCGCGGCCCTTGGCAAAGGAAGGTGAGCCGAACAGTTATGCTTCACTGTATGCTATGATTCACTGTGTGGTATGATTCACTGTATGTTCTGATTCACTGTATGTTCTGATTCACTGTATGTTATGATTACCTGTATGTTATGATTCACTGTAAGTTATGATTCACTGTGAGTTATGATTCACTGTAAGTTATGATTCACTGTGAGTTATGATTCACTGTGAGTTATGATTCACTGTAAGTTATGATTCACTGTAAGTTATGATTCACTGTGAGTTATGATTCACTGTATGTTATGATTCACTTTGAGTTATGATTCACTGTGAATTATGATTCACTGTGAGTTATGATTCACTGTATGTTATGATTCACTGTATGTTATGATTCACTGTATGTTATGATTCACTGTATGTTATGATTCAGTGTAAGTTATGATTCACTGTATGTTATGATTCCCTGTATGTTATGATTCACTGTATGGCACTTGGGGAGTGTATGTTTGTGTGTGTGTGTGTGTGTGTGTGTGTGTGTGTGTGTGTGTGTGTGTGTGTGTGTGTGTGTGTGTGTGTGTGTGTGTGTGTGTATGAGATGTACATGGAATTAGGAGCTATCTGGCCATGTGTTTTTCACCAATACTTTAATAGCAACATAATCACTGAACTTGTAAAGCTTTGATGATCATCAACAGCACCCAGTCAAATTAGTTTCAAAGTATTCAACATCTTACCTGTATAGTATCCTTGAAATTAGGATTCTGGGAATTCAGGATTAAAGGCATATAAATGTATTCCAACACACTCCGTTAAAAATGGTGGAGTTTAGCTAGAAATGGGCGGGGCATAGCTAGAAATGGGCGGGGTATAGCTAGAAATGGAGCCCTCTTTTCAAGTCAATTATTGATTGTCGCAATTTCAAGGGGAGCTGTTGGATATTTTGAAAATTGTTTGCGTGGAAGCCATTGCTGCCTTGCATCCAGACAAATTGTTCTCAAAATAATCAACAGATCTCCAGTCATTGCCTGCCTGTCTGTCTTTAAATTGAGGTAACAGGATTTGAACGTTGCAAGGGTTAACAAAGTGTACAATTCATTCTAACATTTCTGATTTAGAACTCAGTAATTGATATCTATTTCATAGATGCAATTTAGTGCTGTACATATTTAGTCAGTAAGCCCTTTACGCAAACATTTCGATCCTTGTACAATACAGCTCTGAAACATGTTTCTAAAAGAAAATAAAGCACGCTGTTGAATATTTTGCACCTACGTGTAACTAGAATTGGAAGATTGGAAGACATTGCAGCCTAAATCTGTAAAGCACACTGTTGAATATTTTGAATATAATTGGATTGGAAGACATTGCTTCCAATGCACTTATGTTCAAAATGTTGAACAGAACATTTCTTACTATTTATTTTGTTTCTGTTTTTGTTTTGGAAGCATTTTATATTATTTCTGAGCTGGACTGTTTTTTGTAGACTTATCAGCACTACATTTGTGTGTTGCTTCCAGGGTAGGAAAAGACGAGGAGATGGAGACGGGGCACGGGGTGATAATGAAGATGATTGTATTGATGATAATGGACATGCAGATCAAGGTGGTGAAGGTAGGTCTGAGATACATAGCCTCTAGTCTCTATATATGTTGTGCGTAAATATTTGATGTCATTTCTAGAGCTGTAACGATAAGTTTTGCCACAATACGATATGCATCATAATACACTGGTCACGATGCGACACACGATACGATACATTATTTTTTTTACTAAGTTTCATCTGAATCTGTCCATTTTACGCCACTCTCCTTCTCTCAGTGCAGATAAACAAATAATTAGCATATTCAGATGAAATTTAGTGAAAATGATGCCCTTGTGCATAACTTTAACTATAGCTTACCTGACAATGTTAATGCATGAAGCACGCCATTGGCATATTTTCCTGTATCGCGTGTGTATCAATACGACGGGTCACGATACGATATGCGTATCTTGAGCATGCGTATCGCGATTCACCGATATATCGGTGAATCGTTACAGCCCTAGTCATTTCAGAAGTTTCATAAGCCTACTTCAAAAAATGTGTGCTATATCCAGTTGAAATTCCTTAACCCTATTCTGAGAAAATGGCCAACAGCGATCCCACGCATCCATTGATTTGCACATAAATGTAAAAGTTACAAGTGTAATAATTTTTTTTACCGGAAAATGTATCCATATTCTGTAAAGAAAAAAGCATGAAACCGTAGCAGGGCTTCTAACAGATTGTTAAAATTGTTTTAAATGTTCAATTTCACTTACATGTATGCAAGACAAGTTTCCCCAATGCCTGACCATAGCCATTAATAATGCCCATGTGGGTGAAGGAGCAGAATATATTTAGCATAAGCAATAAAGGTGTGTATAAACTAGACGGGTTCAATTGAGCCATCCAATCTGTCACTCAAGTGTCTGATGTCATAACCAAGTACGTTAAAATTAGGAGTCTTAGAATTCAGGTTAACCCTTTAATCCTTACCACTCTGGTGCCAAAATTATAAATTTTCAAATTAAATTAAAAGATGAACTGGTGTTAATTTTTCAAGAAGTTTACTGGGAAATGGTGCTGTCATAGTGTGACAAAATGGTGGTGTCATATTTACACCAATTTCTTTGCCATTGACACAGTAAAAGATAGAATATTGACATCAGAGTGTTAAGGGTTAACCCTTATATCAGCCAAAATGGCTTCTGCAATTCTCTTGAGAAATGTCCATTTGCAGACCAAAGTATATAAATCGATTCTAACATGCATAAAAGTGGCCGAAGCTTAGCTAGAAATGAGCAGGGCATAGCTAGAAATGGGCAGGCCATAGCTAGAAATGGGTGGGGCATAGCTAGACATGGATCCGTCTACTGAGCATGATATAACGTTTATGCCAATATGGAAAAGAACGACAATAGTCTGGATAAGAAATCATTGGTTGAAATCCCGTATTATATCTGCCAGAGTTATCTCCCTGAACAAAAGTTTCTTAAAAATCTGTTCTACACAGGATTATATGTTAACGTGTTTGTTTGTGACGTGTAACCGGCACTGGTTATTGTTGTTTGTAGGTGAGCCGCCTTCAAAGATGATTAAAACGGAAACGAATGAAACTATAAAGAAAGAAACAGAGACAAAAGAAGTGATTAAGGCGGAAACAGCGCCAGTAAAGATGGAGATAGTGACAGAAGTAAAGACGGAGGCAATAAAGGCAGAATGAGAGGAATATGAAAGCTGAATACAGAATCATTGGATGAATGAAGAAAAAGCTACCTTAATACCATATCTGTACATAAAAGTTGTGGTAGCTGTTAGTCTGCTAATAATGGTAATAGGGGTCAAAGGTTGTCCTGTTAAACTGCGTGTTGAATTACTGCAGACTGTACTTTCCATGGGGGTTAACACTGGAATATGCTGAATATTTTGAAAACAATTTGACTGAAAGTTGTTGGTGGCGTAGCCACCAACAACTTTCAGTCAAATTGTTTTCAGAATATTCAGCAGGTGCAGAGTTATTGCCCATTGAAATTATTGTCTGGTGGCTTGTGGCAGTCACACAGTTAATTAATGTATGATTTTAAGTTATGTTGCAAGCCTGTCTCCAGCCCACTACAATTTGTGTTTATGAAGATTTATTTGTTACAAACCTTATAATAGCGACTGTTTGTCTTGTTTAAATATGTCTGTGTACAAATAGATAGACTGAAACGTCAGATTTATTTATATAATGCATATAGATGACTTTTTGTAAATCCAAACTTGGCGGTGTACTTGTTAGTACTTAACACTTTAACACTCATTTAAGCCTAAAATGGTTTCTGTAGTCGTCTTGAGAAATGTCCATTTGCAGACCGAGAGAAGACTATTTTTGACAATTTACTGAAATGATTAGCTCGATAACCGAGCCAGTCATTCCTGTGATAAATGTTCAAGAATAGGAGTCTCTTGGGATGCAAATGGATAGTCTATGAGGAAAATAAGATTTTCCTGAAGAAATTTGAGTGTCAGTGTTAACTCCTCATATGTAAACTTAACCCTATAATGGTCAAGCTGTCCATAAGTGGTCTCTAGAAATCTCCATTTGCATGGCAAGAGAAGACTATTTTTTGTAAATTTACCACTGGAATGTCTGGCTTGTTAACCAAGCCAGTCATTCCCTAGTCAGTCATTTCCGTGGTAGTGTTATAAAATATTGTCATGCAAAATGAACACTGATCATGGAAAAATTAGGATTTTCTTGACCTTTTAATGTTAAGGCCGGCCTAAGCATCATCTTTGGTGTTTTGCAGAAATATTCATCTGAAGGACAGTGGAAGGCTTTTTTTCTAAATTCCAGTGATAAATTTATGAAAAATGGTCTCTTGATGTGCAAATTGACATTAAATGAGCAAAAATGTAATCTTTACACATCTTGAACACTATGATCAGTTATTAACATGATTATTAATGTGACTGTATGACATCAAATGAAATGAACGTAATAACGAAACTC
This sequence comes from Chaetoderma sp. LZ-2023a, assembly GCA_034401795.1. Classification (NCBI taxonomy): domain Eukaryota; kingdom Metazoa; phylum Mollusca; class Caudofoveata; order Chaetodermatida; family Chaetodermatidae; genus Chaetoderma; species Chaetoderma sp. LZ-2023a. Next base: position 7,343,949 of record CM067359.1, read on the forward strand.
TGGCCTCAAATTTCCATAATGCCAAACTATGACATCAACACCGGGCATTAATACTCAATTACTGCCTGCCAATGACATCAATGACAGGCATTAATACTTAATAACTGCCTGCCAATGATGTCAATGACAGGCATTAATACTTAATAACTGCCTGCCAATGACGGGCATTAATACTTAATGACTGCCTGCCAATGACGTGAATGACGGGCATTAATGCTTAATAACTGCCTGCCAATGACAGGCACTAATACTTAATAACTGCCTGCCAATGATGTCAATGACAGGCATTAATACTTAATAACTGTCCACGAATGATGTCAATGACAGGCATTAATACTTAATAGCTGCCATAAGTAATACTTTGAGCATTCTTAGGCGCTGTTGACACCAGAGGGGGTTAAGTATCGAATATATATGCAGTAACTATAAACCCAGACTGCCTAGTCATCATTTAGCATTGATTGATCCCTCAAACCTGTTAGAGAAAATTACAATTTTCTTATCGAAAATGTCCATTTGCAAATCACGAGATTATTTTTGACACTACCACTGGAGCCAGTCATTCTAGTGGTAAATTTTCAAAAAAAGGTCATGGTCTGCAAGTGAACATTTCTCAAGATCACTGCAGAAAGGTTAATGAACAGGTCATTGACCAGCTCTTGTGGAATGCAAATTGACTCGACTATACATACATGGATATGTATGAAAGGACAACAAAATGTAGTAGTTTGTGAAAATGTGTAAAAATACTAATTTTATTCAATCCTCACGAATCTGGTTTATTGCTTTAGTTTTATAAAAAAAATAAGGAATGTGGCAATTACTTGGACTGCCTGAAATTGATAATCAAGCGCTATAAAGCTTTATGGCGCACAATTTCCAAATTTTGTGTCCAAGCATGTTTGATCAAAAGGTTACTTCAGTATATACGAGACTATTGCATGTCACGCTTCCTTACAGAATAGCTTATTTTAATTTCTTATACAAGTCGGTCTATTGTTTGGTGTGTGTGTAAAATATTTTGTCCAAAAGGCTTCCTATGTTTTAACGTTGGCGCAGCACAGGTGTTTTTCATGGACCTGCTGCAAAGGCTCACTCAAGACTGTTGGTATGAAAAGATGGGTAGATATAAGATAAGCATTACAGACTAGAATGCGTTCAATAGCAACAGCTTACAACAGCACTGTTTTCAAAGTTTCATCAGTAAAACAAGTTAAACTTAACTGTTTAATGGTCAAACCATCCAAAATTGGCCGTTACAGTCGTTTTGCCGAATGTCCATTTGCAGGCTAAGAGAAAACTATGCCTGATAACAAAGTCAGTCAATCCAGTGATAAATTTTCAAAAATGGTCTTCTAGTTCTGCAAATGGACATTTACTGAGTAAAATGTGTGTTTTCTTGGCCAGTCTTGACTATTAACCCTTTAACACTCATATCAGCCAAAAATGGGTTCTACGGTGGTCTTGAGAAATGTCCATTTGCAGACCAAGAGATTATTTTTGAAAATTTATAACTGGAATGACTGGCTCGATAACCAAGCCAGTCATTCCAGTGGTAAATTTTCAAAACGTCTTCTCTTGGTCTGTAGAGAGAGTTTTTATGAGAAAATTGATATTTTCTTCACCAAATTCAACGGTTAAATGGTTAACAAAACATTAATAATTAATTTAACTCGTAATGGTCAAAGTGGGTCAAGAGATCAAAATATTTCCATATTAAATGTTCATTTGCAGGTCATGAGAAGACTATCACGAGAGGATTATTTGTAATTTTACCAATGGAATAACTGCGTTGTTTATAGAGCTAGGCATTCTAGTGGTAAAATTTTTAAAAAGTCTTGTCATGGCCTACAAATGGACGTTCTGTAAGATCACTGCAGAGGTCAGTTTTGGCCGGCTTGAGCATTAAATTCTTATTCGTGCTACGGTGAGCGTTGAATTTTAATTTTAAGTCATGTTTTAATATTGTTTTGTTTACAAAATTTGTATGAAAGGGCTAGCTTGGTTGGTGTGATATCATTGTCTTATAGAAGCATCCTTGCGAGAATGTTGTCATGGTTTCATTGTCTCCTCATCTGTACAGATAAGTGAGATGGTTATTATCGTATAATAATGCTCTGTGAACATTAAACTCTTATCTATCTATCAATCGTTCTTGTCTTTCCCGTTAAAATGACCTGCTAAATTAGTGGGCAATTTAGTGGATTCCCTTTGACTGGTGTCAAACCCTTTAATGGATAAATTTGGTCCAAAAAATTTAAGTATTTTCTTAATGAATGTCCATTTACGGCTAAGAGAATACAATTTTTTTATTTTTTTCCCTGGAGTTATCACTGGAATGACTGGCTCGAGTATCGAGCCTGTCATTCCAGTAGTAAACTTTAAAAAAATTGTAATCTCTTGGCCTGTAAATGGACATTCCACAGACAATAGCAGAGGCAGGGTTTAGCCGGTATGGCCATTAAAGGGTCAATGGTCTAGTCAAGCCGGCCAAAACTGGCCTCTGGAGTGATGTTGGACAATGTTCATTTGCAGGACAAGAGAAGAGTATTTTTGAACACCTTACACTGGATTGGCTGGCTCGATATCTGAGCAAGGCATTTCAGAGGGAAATTTTCAAAAAGCCTATTGACCCGCAAATTAACTTTCGGTAAGAGGACATCTTGATTTTCTTGTTCAAGCTTAACCACTAACAGTTTAATCCCTTGGTATATATGCTAATAGGCTAGTAGGAATTGTCCTGGCACGGCTGGTCAAGAGATTGTCCTGGTGGGCTAGTAATAATATCAGGGCTTTAGATTTACGTTAATTAAGCTCACACCTATCTGGCCCATGATCCATCAATGCTCCCAGAAAGTAGTTTTGAAATCCGACTGAGCCATTTTAGTTTTAATAGCACCATAAGATCTCTGGGATTTAGCCCTTTAAATTTGTTTTTGAAATTTAAATTTTCTTATAGAACATGTCCATATGCAGAACAAGAGAAAACTAGTTTTTGAAAATTTACCACTGGAATGAAATATTCATCAGTAAAGACACACAATGTCACAATCCACAGTCACTTCAGTGGTAAATTTTCAAAACTAGTCTTCTGTTGGTCTGCAAATGGACATTACTCATGACCACTGCGGAAGCCATTTTTGGTTGATATGAGGGTTAAAGAGCTAAGCATGCTTGCATGTGTGTTGCGAAGAGCTAGTTAATGGTGCCATAGCGAATGGTGCCTTATCTAATGGTGGGTGATGTTATCCTTTTCAGAATGCCTTGTGATTACCCTTTAGCTTACCCTTAGATTACTGGTCTATGGGACTAATAAGCTATAGATGGACCCATGTCTACCTATGCCCCACCCATTTCTTACTAAGCTCTGCCCACTTTGTACCTATGCGTTTGATTGAATTTAAAACTGAAATATGAATTCCCTGAATCATAATTTCGAGGTAAGCTGTTGAATATTTTGAAACTAATTTGACTGGGAGCTGTTGGGTTCACAATGTTTAAACAAATGTTTATTATTATAATATAAATACACCAAAAGCTTGCAATTCTGACAGTTACTTCGGACATTGTCCACTTTCTAGTCGGACGTTCATCATTTTGATTGTGATGTACACTAACAAGTGATGTATTTGGATTGTAATGAGATACTTGAGTGACAGATCAGATCCCTCTATTCTCGAAGGTGAATTTTATGGTAAAGGATGTGATCCAAGAAAAGATCGTTCACAGTCAATTGAGGAATTCAATCTGTCGATGGTGACGTAATGAATGACGTAACTAAGTCTGTCAGGAACTTAAAACTCTGTCATGTGTATGGATTGTGTGTCTACTATTTAATAAACATTCTGATGAATATTTTGAAAATAATTTGACTGAACGCTGTTGCTGCCATAGTTTCAAAATATTCAACAGCTTAACTGTACAGTTTTGAAATTGAGATTCCGTGAGTTCAGGAGTGTAGCTAGAGATGTGTGGGCCATAACTAAAAGCGGGTCCATTGAATTAAAAGGATCTAATGGTTTAGTATATAAATGACATTGCTTGTAGAGTTCTTGTAGAGCTCGTCTTTCAGTCAGTTGCGCTTTATCTGTCACCCGAGGTCAATGTGTGTGCCTGGCTTAAACAATGATGGCACGTTTTTGCGATTTCTGGACAGATTGACACCAAACCTGACCGAAACATTCATTGCCCTCTAATATATTTGAAAATCGAGCTGATTCGATCACAACATCCACAGTTATCGCGCTGGGAAATTTATAATAATAATGCATAAAGGGAGGTGCTTTACAATTGTCTTCTTCTTCTTTTCGATTGCTGGTATCACACTTGGAGAGGCGTTCTCAAGATGAAATCTGTGGTTTTCTGCAGTTCTTCCACAGGCCCATACAGCTTTTCAAGAAAAGAGGTTGACAAAGGCCAGATCTCTTCTCTCAGCAGCTGATACGTACTGCAACATTGAAGTATGTGCTCTGTGGTCTGTTCTGCTTCTCCACAAGGACAAGCGGGCAATGTCGTAAGGTGGAACCGCCTGTACATGTGTTGGTTTAGTCTGTTGTGTCCAGTTGCTCTGGCCTCGAGAGATGATGGAAGGCATCTTCTGATTGAGGTGTTCTATAGAGGGACTTAATGATAGTCTTCATCTCTGTAAGGGTAACCATGTTTTCTGTCTGATTCTCTTCTGCACCCACCTTTGCAATCTTGTCTGCTTCCTCATTTCCTTGGACTCCACAGTGTGAGGGGATCCACTGCAGTGCTATCAGAAAGCATTTGATGATTTGTAGTGCTTCTTCAAGTTGTGGCAGCTTACCTTTGGTGATAGCCTCAAGGACGGAGCGGGCATCAGATAAAAAGACAATCTGTGCAATAGGGTCTGCTGTTCTGCTGATGCTATTAGCTGCATAAACCAGTGCTTCGACTTTAGCTCTGTAGTTTGTGCAGTGTTTGCCTGTCGGTATTGCAGCTGACTCATGTTGTCCATTTGGATACTGTATGTGCAGTCCGGCACCTCCGCTCCTAATTGCATCTTTGGCTGATCCATCTGTGTAGATCCTTATCCATGTCTCCTGAGGGTACATTTCTTCCAGCATGGCTAGGGTCTGGGCCTTCTTGCTCACATCACTGGGTTCATTTTTGGTTGTGAGATAAGGTACTGTGGTGCGAATAGCTATGCTCTCTAGTTTGTTTTCCCAGGGTGGAGGATCAAGGGTGTGGTTTGGGTCTTCTATTTGTGCTGGCAACATTTCTTGGTGTTTCCTTTGAAGTGCTTTTGTCTCTTTCACAAAACCTGATCTTTTAAGTCTTCCTGATGACAGCTGTGCTTGCCTGATCTTCATCGGGTGGTTATTGAACGATTTGAACTTTGCAGCTTGGATCAGTGCTTTGCATTCCCTTCCTTTGCTAAGTGGGGGAATGCCTGCTGTCTGCTCCATTTTTTCTATTGTTGTTGATCTCATTTCTCCAGTGATGATGCGCAGTGCCTGGTTTTGTACTCTGTTGAGGTTCTGTTGATGAGATTTAACTGCTGTCATCCATGAGCTGGATCCATACTCAAGGTGTGGTCGTACAGCACCTAGGTAGATGGTCTTGAGGATCCTTTCATTGGCACCCCACTTTGTTCCTGCCAGCTTCCTCATGATGTTTAGCTTTCTTCTGGCCTTTGCCTCTGCATTCTGGATGTGCTCCTTCCATGTTAATCTTCTGTCATATGTGACTCCCAGGTATGTCTGCTGGTCCTCGTACTCGAGTGGAGTACCGCCCAGTGTCAGATTGCCAACCTTGGTTTTGGTGGACAGTGAGAATAGCATGGCTGATGATTTTTCTTTGTTGATGGTAATACACCAGCGATTGGCCCAAGCTGTAATTCTGTCCAAGGCGAGCTGCATTCTGTATGTGGCAGTCGTGTACTCCTCGGTGCACCAGAGTACGAGGTCATCTGCATAGAGGGCTGCTTGAATCCCATTGGGCAGCTCAGCTACAATGTCATTAATGAAGAGTATGAACAGAGTAGGTGATAATACTCCGCCTTGTGGCACCCCTTGTCTCAGCAATACATTCTGTCCAGATTGTCCATCCACCAGCATCCTAGCTCTGCGATTGTGTAGGTATGACTTGGTCCATCGGAACATGTTGCCACCGATGCCTGTGCGCCGAAGCTTCACGAGGAGACCATCCTTCCACACCTTGTCAAAAGCCTTCTGCAGATCGATAAAGGCAGCTAGCATCACCTTCTTGGCTTGAAAAGTGTCCTCTATGACCTGTGCAAGATGTGTTGTTTGATCTTCTGTGCTCCTGTATCTTCTGAAGCCGGCCTGCTCTGAAACTATAATGTTCTCTGACTCCAGGTACCACTGCAACCACTGGTTGATGATGCGCTCCATGGTCTTGCATATGCAGCTTGTAAGACTGATAGGACGGTAGGTCAGCACTTTCGTCTTGTTCTTTCCTTTTTTCAGAATAGGAGTCATTCTGTCTTCCTTCCAACACTGAGGAACCTCTCCATTGGTCCAACTGAGATTAAAGATGTCTAGCAACTTCCGAATAGATGCATTACCAAGGTGTTGGATCATTTCATTCGTAATGCCATCTGGCCCGGGAGATTTCTTCTTTTTCAATTGGCGGATAGCCTTCTTCAGTTCTGCTAAACTAATGTCAACTTTCATTGCATCGTGAGTGTTGGTGTCTGTTCTTTCCTTTTGCTCTTTTCTAACCTCATTTTGACGCATTCGTGGTATAGAAATGTTGCTTTCTTTTGCATATGCCTTCGCAAAGGCATCTGCTGCCATCTTTCCTGTCAGTGTTTGTCCATCTTCTTCAAGAGTAATCTTCTCTCCCCCGACACCCTCATCATTCAGTGCTTTAGTCAGTCTCCATAGCTTTGTGGTGTCTCTCTCTAAATTAAACCCTGCCGTCTTTTCCCTCCAGCTTCTTCTTTTGGCCTCCAGCTTGGTCTTTAGATACCTGGCTTTAGTTTGTTGTAGTGTGAAGTGGTTTTCATGACAGGGATTACCCTCTGCATCTTCTCTGGTCTTGTCTAGTTTATCATGTGCTGCTTGCAGTTCTGTTGTCCAGTAGGGGCGGTAGTTTTTCCTGAACCCTCGAGGAATCGCTTCGTTGGCAGCCTTGAGGATACTTGAATTAAATTCCTTGACCACATTGTTGATGTTTCTCCCTTCTACTGCTATATTATGGGTAAGCTCATTGGAACGAATGCCGAACAGACTCCAATTTGCCTTTTTGTAGTTCCACCTTGGATGTTGAGGTGAACTTGTCGAAATACTTCCAGAAAGAGAGAGGAGGACTGGGCGGTGGTCGCTTCCTCCTAACTGCGATCCGACCACTCTACTGAGGTTTCTGTGAATGTCTTCTGTACAAAATGCCAAGTCTGGCGTTGTTGTTGAGTGCCATCGGCGCGAGTAGAAGGTAGGCTGATCTGTGGGATCGTTGAAAAGTAAAAGGTGCTTTTCATCTTGCCATGCTTCAATGTCTTCTCCTCGTTTATCAAGTATCTGTATCCCCAGCTCTGGGACTGGCTATTAAAGTCTCCCGCAATGAGGAAGTGGCAATCCGGGACCTGGATTGTGTCAAGTGAGAGATTCTTGTCATTAGGGCAGTAATAATTGACAATTTCAATCACAGAGTTGCTGGTTGTTACCTTGATCTTGATATATTCTGCCTCTTCCATAAAGGTTTTGATCTGGCTGGCATTCACGCTGTTTCGGACCAAGGTCATCACCCCACCTTTCTTTCTTCCTCTTCGATCACACCGGAAAATCTGGTAACTTCTGATCTTAAATGGTTTTCCTTTTTGCAGGTGTGTCTCTTGAATGCAGCAGATATCAATGTTGTTTTCGTACAGGAACTGTTCGAGCTCTGATTTCTTGTTGGTAACCCCTTCTGCATTCCAGTGCATGATGTTGATACTGGGGTTCTCTTTGGGTTTGGTCTTCTCTTTCCGTTGGCCAGTATCTCTCCATCCTCGTCCCCTGGCTCCACAAGACGAGTTGATGGGACCTCCAGTAGCTGAGGGTTGGCTCCTTCGAGGCATGGAGCCCGGCGCTGCACCTGCCTGGCGGATCCTCACAGGGCGAGCACCATTTCGGTTGATTCGATCTCCAAGTGTAATTTCAGTAGCGTTGTGCATAATGCTCTGGTAAGCCCCTCCAAATGTCTGGATTCACACCCAGTGGGTTACACCCCTGCGCCACGTTGAGGCCGAGCATATAGTCTTAAACAGGGGCTTTACAATTGTGATACCAGTTCTCATGCAGGCGGCATCCTAAAGCTTTATATTTTTATTGGCTTCTGGTCGGAATTTACAGCCACAGTCTCAAGGTCTAGGTGTGGAACCACACCAGACATTCAAACTACATCATCCTTGTTGTCATCCTCCTCAGTTAAACACACCACACACATCTGCCATATGGAGACAACTCTGTTGGATAAGTGTGACACCTCAGTTATGCGCAGGTCACAGCGCACACGTTGCCCACCTGCAACGCATACACCATCAAGGTTTGTCACAGACTACAATCTGAATGCTCCAAAAGCCATAGTACAGAAGAAGGGACAGAACCTAATCATCGAGCTGTCAACTGCAGCATTCGAAGAGTTTTGCAAGGCTACAAAAAATATCCTTACAGGAAAATACTCAGATAAAATGGAAACCGTCACCAGAACTGACCGCCAAAATCTAGTTCAAGAACTCCTGGTCCACGACGACACGCATGTGCTGATCTACAGAATAAACATCTTCCTGACCTCGAATCGTGTGCAGATAAACGGACATTGTTTAAGCCATTTTATCCAAGAGGACCTGGATACAATTTTAGCATCCATTAATAACCACAATTTTAGATCAGTAAATGAACTTATTCATCGACAGTGCAATATTCTCCTCGCAAATTTTGAAAACACCAACACCCTAAAGAAAGCGAAAGAAGCAAGGGAAAGGCTAGACACTGCATCGACCAGGCCTAGACGGACCTCATCAGCATACGCAGATATTACGCCTTACTCCCTAACAGAAGATACAACAGCAAATCGTCCATTGGCTATAGATCAACACGTAGCCGCAGACCATAGTAGAGACGTCGACAGCATTAATGTTCACCAGCAATGCCTAATGAGCCAATCTATTTATGGAGCCCAGTCATTAACTCCACAAGACCAGACACGTGGTGAGGGGTGCGAGAGTGAGTCTACACTAGAAACCTGTTCACAGTCTCTGTCCGTTGTTGAAGACAGACAAGATGCAGTCCTGTGCAGCAGCTGTGATACCTGGCTACATCGCACATGCGAAGGCATGGACATACAGCAGTTCAGTTACTATACAAAGAATGCATCTGCCGCCTTTTTCTGCACATACTGTAAAGAACAAACTAGAAAAAGTGAAAAATCCATCCCCAATCATGACGTAAACAGCTACGCTGGAGGCGGACTCGTTGACTTATCTCAGAATCAGAATGGCTCACAAGCTGATACACTGGAAACGGCTTCTAACGTGACTGGAACAAACTTTGAAACCTCAGTCAAGCCACAAAATTCTTCCAGCAACGCCATAAGACAACCAGTCAACCAAAAGAAAACGACTACATCCGCAAACCGCATAACCTCAAATACTCCTCAGCCATCAGTAATTCCAACACATGCTCTAGAACCAGAGAATGGCTCAAAAGCAAGCAATTCCTCGCCAACCACAGAACACAGTAGCATACCACCGAAGTCTGATGACACGAAGGCACGTGACAAAGAAGTGAAAGCAAAAGAAAGAAAGCTGAAACAGTGAGAAGAGAATCTAGACCAGCGGGAAAAATAACTAAATGATATCATGAACAGAGCAGCAACGGCTCAGGCTCGATGCATCCAATTAGAACATCGCAATAAAGAACTGACAAATTCCCTGAGAATTCAAGACATGTCTTCAAGCCAACCTTCGACCCAACAAGCAGCTAGCATGTCAGAACAATGTGCCCACTCGGCCCGACAGATTGACCCCTCATCAAATCAACAGCAGTTGATACAGGCTGAAATTGAGCGGCAAATACTGCAACAACAGGTTATGCTGCTGGAACATAGTGTTCAGAGTCTGCAGGCAAGTATGTCTATGTTAATGTTACCTTGCATACCGTCGCATCCAGCACTGCCACACCTACTTCCGATGTCAGTCTTCAGTCCATCGCAACATGTACTGCTAATACATACACAGCCTCCACCGCTGACTCCGCTAAGTCTGACATGGCCATTCACCATGACTTACCCACCTTTATATCTAGCTCCTCCTCAGGTGCCGTCTTCAGTATACTATCCGCCAGTAGCCACATCATCTTCCTCAATGTACATGTATCAGCCGCCTTCGGCTGTACAATTGTCATCAGCTCATCAACCATTCGTAATCACTCCATCAATGCCAATATTTATGCCACCACCACCAGCACAACTAAGACCCACACAGCCACTAGTTCAGGCATCGCAGTTTACAGGCCAGCCGTCATTTTATGGTTATGCACCGTCTCAGCCTCAGCATACAAGCTACATACATTATCCGACCCCCCCCCCCCCCCCCCATATCCAACGGGGTGCCCACCAGTGGCGAGACCAAGCACCATATCTGATTCTACCACACAGTCTTCTCACCAACCTGATACGGCTGCAAGGCCACTACCAGGATTTGTCACACAGCGGGCACGTCAATCAAGCATTCAACCCCCACCTGCTTTCGGTATACAGCCACCACAGCGGTCTAACTTAAGGTTATCACAGTCAGTGCAACAGCCCAATACCTGGATTCACCATTCGGTCAGCAAAGCAATCCAACACAAGACCACCACAAACACCTGCTACCATGCCAGCACAGCAATCCACTGTAGTGCCTCTTAGCCGCAGCGTCTTACAGAGACATGAAAAGGATCATAACCCTACCAAGCCGTCAGCAGGAAACCATCCTGGATCTGTTTAGAAGCAGGCCGGCAAAGCCAGAATTAGCACGCCTAGAGGCCAAACCAGCACCAACTCACGAAGCCACACACCCTCTCAGAGCCAGCAGCATGATACAGCCGATGAAAACAATCCGGCAGCCAACATACCTAGCGAAAACACACCACATAACACGAGTACAGCTGAAAACCAGACATCTCTCCATATAAATGAGCCTAGTCTTGACAGCCCATTGGATATAACCCCAGATGTGCAGCATAGTGTGGACGAAAAAAAGCACACCAGACTCATCTCATTTTTTAGAGCAGAGCCCAAGGAAAAAACCAAGAACGATGGAAAGGAATCATCAACGCCGGCAGTCAATATAAACATTGCCACATATAATATCAAAGGGGCGTGATTCAACAAATTCAGCCTAGTAGAATTATGTGACGTAAGCAATATAATCGCTCTGCAGGAACACTGGCTGCATATGTATGAATCCCACATTCTATCTGATTTCCATACATATTTTCATGCAGAAAAATGCACGATGATGCCATCCCCAATCATAGCCTTCGCAGCAGAGGTCAAGCAGGTGTCGGCCTACTCTGGCATAAACAGCTTGATCAGCTCATTAACCCTCTGCCTGATGGTAGCAACATAGTAATATGTGCGACCATGAAGGACACAAGTCTAATTACCTACTAGTAAATGCATACAGGCCATCATATGACAGGTCACGCCCTACCGAGACACTGCAGATGTACCAAGGAATTTTAGCTGAAATCAACAAGATCATGATGAAGTATGTTGGGCTTGAAGTTATCCTGTGCGGCGACATGGATGCCTCTGCATCGCAACCCACCAAACGAGTCTGATATTGCCTTCAGGGAGTTCTGCAGCAGCAAAGATATAAGCCCCATTGCCACCTATCCAGTAAAACCAACCTTTTTCTAGAATAGGGAGCGGGACGACGTTGGTAAGGAACATGAACTCCACACATCACAAATAGACTAAGTGCTCTCCACCTGCAGCTCAGTCATAGAAGAGGTTTCTACACTTGACTATAGTACATTATTTGCCCAATCCAATGGCTCAGATCATGACCCGATTATAGCAAAACTGTCTATTGCAAAAGCAGAATACACACACCAAAAACGCCGTCAAGCATGTAAAGAAGTAAGGAAATCCTCATGGCTGTGGCGCAAGGCAGACATTCAAAGTTACACAAATGAAGTGACACTCCGTACACATCACATACTGGACTCTCAACTGGAAACTCCAGAGAAAGTCGAAGTAGCAGTCAGTGATCTCACACGTGCACTCACGGGAGCCGCAGCAAAGGCCGTCCCTCGTAAGACCATGATATTGAAGCGAGGACTAAGATCAATTCCGAAGCATATATTGACCCTACATAAACAGTCCAAAGCAGCCTTCTGGTGCTGGAAGACAGCAGGGAGACCAAGCGAGTCAGTCTTTTTGACGAAGTCAAGCGACTCAAAAAGAATGTCTGCAAAGGACAACGGCAGGCGAGAATAGTAAAACAGAAGGAGCTATATACCCAGATACAAGAGGCCAGCACAGGCGGTCAAGAGCTGTTTTTTAAGCTAGTGAACAGGCAGAGAAAGTGCCAAGCAGCAGTCACCACTGAGTTAATGGTAAACGGCGACAGTCATAAAACCACAGACTCTGTCAGACAAGAGTTGGCTGATTACTTTGGGAAGCTTGCTACACCATCTGATAACAGCGACTTTAACGAAGAGTACAAGCGACAGGCAGAATCTGACATCACAGGCATAAGACATCTGGCTACAACGAATACAACCTACATGAAACCAATAAGGGCAGAGGAAATATTTAAAGCATCCAGAAAGCTTCATAAAGGCAAGGCTGCAGACACATATGGTATTGCATCTGAACACCTTATCTACGCCATTAATATCCTATCAGTGATCCTTACACATATATTCAACGCAATACTTGACATCCAACAAATCCCTCAGGCTTTCAAGCAAGGCATCCTTACACCACTTCTCAAGAAATCTGATAAGTGTAAAAAGCAGCCTGACAACTACAGAGGCATAATGGTTTGTTCCACTATTGGGAAACGCCTGGAGATTGTTCTAGTTGAGAGGATGTCACCCTATATAGAGCGTATACAAAGCCAACTACAGCGAGGGTTTACAGAAAGTGCAAGCTACCTACACACTGCCTTTGCCGTTTCTGAAACCATTGCAGAGTTCGAAGAAGCAGGTGATGACCTCCTGTTTATCACCTTGGATGTCCAAAAGGAATTTGACGAAGTATGGCATTGCGCCCTCCTCTTAGAACTATATAAGTTGGGGACACCTACACAGATGTGGTGTCTGCTCGACGATTGGTACAAAGGACTAACCGGCCAAGTAAAGCGGGAAGGTGAGCTGTCCAGACCGTTCAAGATTCTCCAGGGCACCGGGCAAGGGAGATCTTTTTCTCCAAGCAATTATAAAGTGTTCAACAATCCCCTCCTCAAGATGATTGAATCTGCTGGAACAGGAGCCTATATTGGTGATATCTGTGTAGCCGCACCAACGTGTGCAGACGATGTCGCCCTCCTAGCAAACACCAGTACCCAGACGCTCAAGTCGCATTGACAGCAACTCAGAATTTTACAAGTGACCATCAGTATGTCATAGGGATGACTAAAACCAGTGCTATCATTTACGGTACACCCTTGCAAGAATCCGGCGTGAGCTACGAGAACCTGGCAGTGTCTGAGGAGACCACACACCTCGGAACTCTAATGAGCGCTTCCAGCAAGGTGAACCAGAAAAGGGTGGAAAAGAATATCGCTTCAGCCCGAAGTTCAGCATACGGTCTCTTCGGTGCCGGCCTACACAGAAAAAAATGGCCTGAACCCAGTTGTCTGTCGGAAAATCTGGTTAATATATATTCTGCCACGGCTAACTCATGGATCCGAGCTTTGGAAATTGACCGCCAAAGAAACCGAGCCACTAGAGATTTTTGCCAGATCAATCCTGAGGCAGTTACAGAGCTTGTCTCCAAATACAGCAAACCCAGCTGTATATGGGCTTCTCGGAATCATACCTCTCGCTGGTGAAATACACAAGAAGGGACTCACTCTTCTAAGGAATCTGGTAGCAGACTCAACGCGTCGAGAGCATACAATCATACTGCTACAACTTGCAATGAAATCTCTCTCCAGTAAGTCATGGCTGTCATACATACAACAGCTCCTCTTGAAATATTATCTACCGTCGGCCCATGTTCCTCTAGCACAGCCTCCCTCAAAAATAGAATGGAAACATCAGGTCAACAAAGGCATAGCAAGCTTCTGTGCCGCGCACCTATGGGACACAGCATCTGGAATGTCAACCATGCAGTTTATGTCGCAGTCAATGATCACACTTGAGAATGGTCCAGCTCCATCTGGTCAGAGTCCACAGTAACTATACGGGAGACCGAGAAGGCTATCGTCAAGGCCAGACTCCTGTCTGGAACCTATCATTTCCAGTCTACCTTGGCAAAATGGGACAGAAAAGGCACCATCTCTCCAGTCTGTCGGCTATGTAATGACGGCAACGAAGATACCTCACACTTCCTGGTATCCTGCGCCGCCTTGGCAGAGACTCGACAGCCACACTCTCCAACTGTACAGAGCAATCCAGTGCAAGCCAAATGACGAAACCGTGACCCTGCTGCTGCTCAATCTACTGCATCCTGACATACCAGCGTCAATATCAGTAAAACCCATATCCTTGATTGAACGAATCAGCAGAGACTGGATTCTAACCTGTCACAAAGAAAGAACCCGTCTCCTGACAGCTCTACGTCAGGACCACTGACCCACTGCACGTACATGTTTCTTCGTTCCTGTTTGCTGTTGTGTTTTTTGCGTCATAATTAAGTATCGTTAACGTGTTGCTTTCAATATAAACTGTTTTAAAACTCCACACGCAGGTGCCTCATCACTTCGGGGAATCTGCATGTAAAAGAAGAAGAAGATGTATGGATGCATTGTAGGCTAAAGGTGTCACAGCTCAAAAGAGGTCAGTCTGACATAGTTTTCACTCTTCGCTGACCGTCCTAGAAAGGTATTGTCTGTTCTGCAGTGTCATGAGCTTTTTAAATTCAGGCGCCAAACTTGGTGTATGGATGCATATTGGACTAAAGGTGTGTCAAAAGTGTCCCCCCCCCTGACCTACATTTCACAGTATAATTCATGGAACATAAAGAAATTTTTGTCGAATCTTTTCACACCATTCTTTCACCAAGATGGTCAGCAATCTTGTTGGTGCATTTTAGACTATATCTGTGGTATCGCATGGTTCGCACAATAACATAGAAACATTTACTTTGAGATACAGCGTCCTCCGTGATTCAGTGATGCAATAAACTAGGTTCCTTATTAGAACCAATAATAACAAAAGGCAGTTTGTTTATCCTGGCCACAAAATTCACCTTTCCAGTTTATCCATCCATCATATGACGTCATAATCAACTAAGTGATGTGTATGCTGACGTCATAATCATGATGGCATGAATGATTCGAAATGGTCTATCTTTAGCGCTTAATAGTCTGACACATTGTACGAATTGTATGTCTGCTATTTAATAAATATGCTGTTGAATATTTTGAAACTAATTTGACTGGGCGCTGTTCCCAGTCGAATTAGTTTCAAAATATTTAACAGCCTTCCTGTAAATTTTTCTGGAAATTGATAGTCACAGAGTTCAGAGATCGATTGATCCCAACACGAGCCTGGGTGGAGCTTGCATAGAGATGGGCGGGGCATAACTAAAACTGGAAAGGCCCATTAGAAGAACGTATTGTAATTGGATCTGTGTGCGTCTGTCTGTCTGTGTGTCTGTCCGTGCGTGTGTCTATGTGTCTGTCCGTGCGTCTGTCTGTGTGTCTGTCTGTGTGTCTGTCTGTGTGTGTGTGTGTGTGTGTGTGTGTGTGTGTTTGTGTTTGTCCAGAGCTGTAGATACTGATTCAACTTTGCTAAAATTTCAACACAAATAAGGAACTTGCCATGCAAGAGGATTTGCAGACTTATGCCGTGATCCAGATAAAAGAACCAGGATCCGGATCTGATCAAATTCTGCATCTATAATTATCTCGGAAACTACTGGATATATGTGGAATATTGAGTGCCTGATCAACAGTGAGTGCGCCATGGATAATGTTTCAAAGAGGATTAATCCATCAAACCTAATAATGCAGCTTACTGGGTTGATGGCAGGTTCAGTATCGGCACAGTATCGGCCCGGCAGTGGCCAAGTAAGCTGCATTATCGGGTAAGTATCTGACGTCATGATCAAAATATGTCGCATGACAATCAAATGGATACATGTCTATAATCAACACTTGTTTCTTCTGTCTGTCTATCTGTCTCTGCGAGCGTGAGCGCGTGTGTCTGCATCTGTATCTAAAAAACTTATCCCATTTGGGTCAAATTTTAACGCAGCAAAGGAATGTTCCGCGCGAAGAGGTGGCCGTGATTCAGATAAAACAACCCGTATCCGAATCAGATCAGATTCTGGATTTATGGATATCTCAGAAACTACTGGTCCGATTTGGCCCAAATTTTAACACAAGAAAGGGTGTGAACATACCCTAAGATTCCACAAATTTTACAAAAGATCTGAAAAAATCTGGAAACAAAAACCGCAGATCGAGGGTCGGCAATCTCTAATTTATCTTGTCGTTGGCAGCAACAGCTGTCAGTAAAATTAGTTTTAAAAAATTCAATAGAATGTCTCTAACACCAAAAAGGACTTTGTAATGCATGGCCCCGTATTGTTTAAAGGTTTAATTGAGACCCTTTCAAGCAAATGGAGGGATCCGATATGTCACTGAAGCATATGACGTCATGATCAAGTAAGTCACATATATGCTGTCGACATAATACATAGTGAGGTATCTGGCTCTGTCATGAAAAGTCCGTCAAGTGTACGAATTGCATGTTTTTACTTTTTAATAAATATTATGGTGAATATTGTGAAACCAATTTCACTGGGCTATGGCAGCAACAGCACCCAGACAAGTTAGTTTCAAAATATTCAACATCTTAGCTGTATCGTTACCTTTAAATTTCAGGGTTCAAAGTATATAAATTGAGTGAAACGCGCAAAAAAGTGGGGGAGAAGCAAAGCTAGAAATCGGCGGGGCATAGCTAGAAATGGGAGGCCCATAGCTAGAAATGGGCGGGGCATAGCTAGAAATAGGCGGGCATAGGTAGAAATGGATTCCTCTATTGCTATGCATTTTGGGGGGATTTTCAAGTAAAATAAGGTAGACGATAAAGTATGACGTCGCAAGACACTATAATGAAATGCCCAAAGTACGTCGACGCGGTTTTATCACTGATGGAGTCTGGGATCTGTGTGCGTCTGTCTGTCTGTGTGTCTGTCCGTGCGTCTGTCTTCGTGTCTGTCCGTGCGTCTGTCTGTGTGTCTGTCCGTGCGTCTGTCTGTGTGTCTGTCCGTGCGTCTGTATGTATGTCTGTCCGTGTGTCTGTCCGTGCGTCTGTCTGTCTGTCCGTGCGTCTGTCTGTGTGTCTGTCCGTGCGTCTGTATGTGTGTCTGTCCGTGCGTCTGTATGTGTGTCTGTCCGTGCGTGTGTTTGTGTTTGTCCAGAGCTGTAGCTACCGATTCAACTTTGCTAAAATTTCAACACAAATAAGGAACTTGCCATGCAAGAGGATTTGCAGACTTATGCCGCGATCCAGATAAAAGAACCAGGATCCGGATCTGATCAAATTCTGCATCTATGATTATCTCGGAAACTACTGGATATATGTGGAATATTGAGTGCCTGATCAACAGTGAGTGCGCCATGGATAATGGTTCAAAGAGGATTAATCCATCAAACCTAATAATGCAGCTTACTGGGTTGATGGCAGGTTCAGTATCGGCACAGTATCGGCCCGGCAGTGGCCAAGTAAGCTGCATTATCGGGTAAGTAGCTGACGTCATGATCAAAATATGTCGCATGACAATCAAATGGATACATGTCTATAATCAACACTTGTTTCTTCTGGGATGGTTTGGATTCTCTCATTAACCTTTTAACTCTCGAATTTGTACAAAGAAAATTTCAATTCTCATAGAATATGTCCATTTGCAGATCAATAGAAAACTATTTTTGAAAATCTCCCACTGGAATGACTGGCTCGGTTAACCCTTCCCTTGGTCTGCAAATGGACATTTTCAAGATCGCTGCAGAAGCCGTTTTGGCTGATGAGTGTAAAAGCTGATCCAGCTGAAATGAAATTTGGGTTTTAATTTTCTAGTTTAGTAAAATTGAAATAGCCGTTGTTTTTTCTTTAAAATATACAGGGTAATATTTAATGGTTTGCTAAACATTTCCTCCTGGACACCTTGGCTACCATAACACGAAGGGTCGTGGCCATGAGCATTAGAGTTAACATTCTTTGCTGGAGAAAGGGAGATAAATGTTGTCTAACATGACTGATTTTATACACACATTACCACGATAACGTCCCATGTAGTATATTTAACCTCGCCCGTAAGGGGAAGATGATACTGCGGATCGGGTCTTTCTGTCTCTGCGAGCGTGAGCAGCGCGTGTGTGTCTGCATCTGTATCTAAAAAACTGATCCCATTTGGGTCAAATTTTAACGCAGCAAAGGAATGTTCCGTGCAAAGAGGTGGCCGTGATTCAGATAAAACAACCCGTATCCGAATCAGATCAGATTCTGGATTTATGGATATCTCATAAACTGCTGGCCCGATTTGGCTCAAATTTTAACACAAGAAAGGGTGTGAACATACACAAAGATTCCACAAATCTTGCAAAAGATCTGAAAAAATCTGAAAAATCTGGAAACAAAAACCGCAGATCGAGGGTCGGCAATCTCTAATTTATCTTGTATCTTTTGTATGACAGTTGGTTTGTGAAATTTGCCATCAATAGAGCCACGTGTCTCAAATTATGTCTCAAATACACGTGTAAGGCATCGGGAAAATGGTAAATTTTCATTGAAATTATTATGCAAGAGAGATAAATGTTGTCATAAAATACTGATCTTATAAACACATTGCCACAATTACGTCCCTTATAGAGTATACGTTCTGTTGTTTGATAAGTTATTGGCCCAACCCCTGAAATTCCACTTTCTCAATTATCTGACAACTATAAAAGTAAGCTGTTCCACAGTTTGAAACTAATCTGAATGGAATCGGTTGCTGTCGTTGGCAGCAACAGCTGTCAGTAAAATTAGTTTAAAAAAATTCAATAGATTATCCCTAACACCAAAAAGGACTTTGTAATGCATGGCCCCGTATTGTTTAACGGTTTAATTGAGACCCTTTCAAGCAAATGGAGGGATCCGATATGTCACTGGAGCATATGACATCATGATCAAGTAAGTCACATATATGCTGTCGACATAATACATAGTGAGGTATCTAGCTCTGTCATGAAAAGTCAGTCAAGTGTACGAATTGCTTGTTTTTACTGTTTAATAAATATTATGGTGAATATTTTGAAACTAATTTTACTGGGCTATGGCAGCAACAGCACCCAGACAAGTTAGTTTCAAAATATTCAACATCTTAGCTGTATCGTTACCTTTAAATTTGAATTCCGGGAATTGAGGGTTCAAAGTATATAAATTGAGTGAAACACACAGAAAGGTGGGGAGAAGCATAGCTAGAAATGGGAGGGCCATAGCTAGAAATGGGCGGGGCATAGCTAGAAATAGGCGGGGCATAGCTAGAAATAGGTGGGCAAAGCTAGAAATGGATCCCTCTATTGCTGTGCATTTTTGGGCGATTTTCAAGTAAAATAAGGTAGACGATAAGGTATGACGTCGCAAAACACTATAATGAAATGCCCAAAGTACGTCGACGCGGTTTTATCACT
Source organism: Chaetoderma sp. LZ-2023a (assembly GCA_034401795.1). Classification (NCBI taxonomy): domain Eukaryota; kingdom Metazoa; phylum Mollusca; class Caudofoveata; order Chaetodermatida; family Chaetodermatidae; genus Chaetoderma; species Chaetoderma sp. LZ-2023a. Next base: position 7,363,756 of record CM067359.1, read on the forward strand.
GATGGAGTCTGGGATACTATAGTCCGAGTTCTCTGACTTCACTTTATGACTATTCTGATATCAGATTCGGCATAAAGTGAAGGCAGAGAAGACCTGTATTACATCTAAAGACGTTCACCCACATTTATATTTCATGTTATAGACAAAAGATGTTTTGATAAATGTCAGTGATCGCCTGGTAAACAGAAGGATCCGACCAGTCACTCAAGTACCATATATCATAATCAAAATACGTCCCTTGGTAGCTGACGTCACAATCAAATGACGCATCACGAAGATAGTAACGGTCAAACTAATTAAGTGACGTCACAAAGGACGTCATACTGATGTCACAAACCATGGCCCGAATGCCAATACTGTTTTGTGAAAACGCTATGCTATGTATGGCCCTTCCAACCGTGTATTTGATGTTGTTTATCCCACGTCCCAACACCGGTTTCACGAATCTTCTCGAAATATATAATTTAGCTTGCAGCTGCGATACGAGAAATCCGCGATGCTCTTGTAATGCGAAATTCTTATAATACGGGAGGCAACTGGAGTATCACCTTAGCTAGTGATAACGAAGAATTATCTAACCCTAGGTTCAGCCCAATCTCTCACGCAACGCAGAACCGATACGTGTGTATCACTTTCTCCGACCACGACAAATTTTCTGTTTATATTTATGGTTGTCTATGGTGCTAAGAATCCGCATGACGGTATTTGAGGTCATAAGGTCAAAGTCACTGTGATCTTGGCACAAAACTTATGCTTAGCAAAAACTTCCGTTTATACCACCGGATTGGTTGACCCTATTGGAACTAACCTTAGCTACATACTTGCCTATGCTGCTAGGAATTCGTAGGGTGACAATGAGGTCATAGGGTCAAAGGTCAATGTCCATTGACGATAACAGGCAATTCTGGTTTAAGTAAACTTAACACCCGTATTTCCGTCGGCGCAAATAAATGTGCTTCTGTCAGGTGAACAAATGGCGCCGCCGCCGACAGAAACAGCAGCAGGACCACCGGCCACCACCAGCAGCACCAGCACCACTACAAACACCACCACAACACCACTAGCTGCACCGCCACCAGCTGCACCACCACCACCACCAACAACAACAACAACCACCACGACAACAACAACCACTACCACCACTATGATATTGCGATCCACAAGGATATCTTGATATAATAACGACAAATACAATTATGTACCATAATCATGTAGAAACTACAAATATGTGCACACATAATCTTTCTAGATGGCTTCGTGTTGCATGTTAATGCCCCCCCCCTCCAAGTCTCGCTTTATTGATCGTTTGAAAATGCTATCACTGTTTCTAGAACTACTGTTTAAAACAAAATTCGACGTTATTTTTCTTTATGATAATATATTAGCCATCGTTAATCACACGCTCAGCTCCTCACGTACAACATAGTGGTACTGAGACAGCCACGTTTGCTAATCAGCCCACCTGTCATTTCGAGCCAAAATGTGGTCGTTCTTTAAGACAGGTGGTCGCAAGACCACCTGTCTTAATGAGTCACCTCCATTTGGCTCCAAATGCCATATCATATTACAAGTGACGTGTATTTAGAAACCATATGACCATAGTTACTAAATGTTTAGAGCACACACAGGTGTGTCGCATAAGACAGGTCATAACATACCTCGGAATCATTTAATTACCATTCCCTGCCCCGGATCAGTAATGGGCAGATAATTACGTTACGAGCCTCAACAGCTTCTCCGTTGAATACCTAAGGTGCTTACCGCTAGCGAGTCAGAGACCATAACTTAATTAAGCTGGGTAACGCGACAGACAGTAAGTCAATTATAAGTCGGGGCTACGCGCGCGAAATTAGTTTTTATGCAGAAAAATTCGCTAAGGACGTGGAAGTTTTGTCCAAATTTTATGGATACTATATAAAATAGTGTATTCCTATGGGGTGGGTGATTCGTTATTTGGACATATCCTCATTTGCATTGGTGGGAAGGTCAAGAACAATTTTGAACCCGGGTGCAAATGGACGATTTGTAAATTTGCAGTAGAGCTCAAAGCTGTTCTTGACCAGTGCTTGTTGTATTAGAGGTTCAAGTTCAAACTAGATAAACTATGCGATCATCGTGTTACCCTGTTTATAAAACGCTGAGCCTATAGGATGATGGACACTAAGAAAATTCACAACACATTTTCATACACACATACTAAGCTCCATATCCATTTATGTTTGTATATTAGTGCGATAACACATCGATGTACAAGTGATAACGACCGAAAGACGATCACAGACCCTTTTTCATTGTCAAAAATTGTCAAAAATTATCAAAAGGATTTTATAAACCTGATTTTGCCGGAATGCGTTTAGCAAACACACTAGTAATACACCTTTCCAAGATTGACGTGTTTTTGGGGTGGGGGTGGGTGGGAATACCCTCCCACAATACATCGCTCGCAGCACTTCTGGCTGGTAAAGGGGAGCAAGAACGGTATTAGTTTACTATTAGGCTCAGA
>CM067359.1:7371258-7416258 GCA_034401795.1 Chaetoderma sp. LZ-2023a
ATTGGTACAGGGAACCCGGATGTGATCCAACACACTTTTCCAGCTGGAGAAGCGCAGGCTGGACTAACGTCGATCAGAGCCCACGTTCCACACGCATATATAATAGGAGCCATCAGATGAATGACGGAGATGGGCCTCTCAACACCAGGACAGCCCGACGGTTAGCTCCCTTAGTTGTTACAACACTATTCGGTCTTCAGCCAACATCCCACAATTCATTGCTCTTACTACAGTTTAACGTTAACCGGAACACTGTTCATGGTACAGGCACCGGTTAACGTTAAACAGTAGTAAGCGAGATGCATTGTGTGATGTTGGCTGGAGACCGAATATGTCCTCTCCTTTACTCAAACAAGTTATATATATATATATATATATATATATATATATATATATATATATATATATATATATATATATATATATATAATAATAAGTGAATTTATAACGCGCCAAACTCCACGCAAGCATGCTCGTAGCGCAAGACAATGAAATGATAATATAAACATTAATTTAAATTCTGGTACGCTTGTTTAAAGAGATGAGTTTTAAGATTTGATTTGAATGTTGTAAGATTTTTTGACAATTTTAAATGAATAGGGAGGTTGTTCCATTCAGTGGCGGCCGAGAAAGAAAATGTTCTAAAGCCGTATGAATTCATTTTGTATTTTGGGATTTTGAGCATTTGCTTGTTTAGGGATCTAAGTGACCGGGTTGGTTGGTATATATATATATGTATATATATTGATTGACTGACCGACCGACCGACCGACCGACCGACCGACCGACCGACCGACCGACCGACCGACCGACCGACCGACCGACTAGACTGGACTGACTGGCTGGCTGGCTAATTGATTGATTGATTGATTGGTTGGTTGGTTGATTGATTGAGTGATTGACTGATTGATTTATTGATTGATTGATTGATTGATTGAGTGATTGAGTGATTGAGTGATTCATTGATTCATTGATTCATTGATTGTTATGCCTATGTATCACGTCAGCTGTTGTGACGTCAGTTGAACAATGATTAATGAAAACTTATATGCTTGATTGACAAATCCGAGGACCTGAAATATACATCTTTAGAGAAATCAATGGTCTATGAATATGATTACTCAAGAAAAACAGGAAAAAGAAGAAGAAGAAGAAGAAGAAGAAGAAGAAGAAGAATAGAGGAAGAAGAAGATTGACAAATCATAGACTTTATGCGAAACTGGCCCCAGGTTGAGAGTTTCTTCTTGATGTCGTCCGTATTTTTTCCTATTTCAATCCAGATGGCATTGATTCACTTAGTTATTTTGCAAGATGTGTCATGGAATCCAATATTTGTAAAAATAGGCACAGTTCAAAATTATCGAGAGCCATATTTTTGTCAATTCATTTGCAATACATTATGTGACGTACTTTGGTATCAAGGCAATTGTCCATTGACTTCAATAATACAACTTGTTAACACAATATAGCATCAATAGAGCCACGTGCCTGGACCCTTTAACACTAATGTCACCTAAAAACGGCTTCAGCACTGATCTTGAGAAATGTCCATTTGCAGACCAAGAGAAGGCTATTTTTGAAAATTTACTACTGGTATGACTGGCTCGATAATCGAGCTAGTCATTCCATTGTTAAGTTCTAAAAAGATTGGCTTCTCTTGGTCTGCAAATGGACATTTTCTATCAGAAAATTGAAATTGTGTTGAATAACTTTGAAGGTTAAATGGTTAATAAATGGGAATTATCTGTCTTTCATGCGAGTCGCTGGTGGGCATAGGGTGCCTTCTCCTCAGCTTCCAGCGCAGGCTGACTAATCGTCGGAATTCAATTTCACCATAGAAAGGTTCTCGATCTTTTTTGCGCCTAGTCCAGAAACGAGTCAATTTGAAAACAAATTGAGTTAATTTAGACTTTGTTCCTGTCATGTAGCTCGCCAAAATTTCCGAAATTAATTCGGAATGGAATTATAGTTCGAGGGTTCAGAAATGATTAGACTTTATCAGGCAATTCCTGCGACGCTCGAGGGGAGAATTGCTTGGACATGATCGTGATAAAATCCCGGCACAGTACGTATAAATCACAATTCTAATTTCGTTGCTCAAAGAATAAATTACAGGACACGTAATAAATACACTTCAGCTGAGTCGAATTATGAGCAATACTAGAAAATCCGGCACCTGAGAGAAAGGATTGGTGGCGGGAGAAATGTTGTGATGGGGTGGGGTGGGATGAAGATGGAAGGAGGGATGAATGGGGGGGGGGGCGGAGACGGAGAGAGAGAGAGAGGGAGAGAGAGAAAGAGAGAGGAGAGGGAGGGAGGGAGGGAAGGAGACAGGTTGGTGGTGCAGGGAGGGAGAGCTGGAGATAAAAAATTTAGTACGTTACCAAAAGCAGTCATATTATTGATAGGCATAATCAAATACGGCTTCCATTTTACAATTCACGCGAACGATAATAGGTAAATTAATTTCCTCCACGATTCAATATCCATTCGAGCTCGGAGAGAGGTAGGCCTAATGCGGACCTCAACGTTCATCAACACGGTCTTATTTCCCTGGAGATGATGCCATTAAATTAAGACTCTCCCATTTGAGAGCGCGTCCATTAGCGAGTTACCCTCGGATACGTGTTCCCAAGCTTACACCAGTAATTTATAGAATATATTGTTAATTATATTGAGAATGAATACGTGGTATCATGCTTTTGTTATTAAATTTGGTCATTTAGTCTATTCTGTGTCGCCTACGAAATTTGGAGTTCACAGAAACTCCATCTTAGGAGAAACATGCCGAGCAGTTTCTTCCTAAAGTATGTGTTATGTGGGCAGAGGTAAGGTGGGGAGGGTAATCTCCCTTATATCCCGGGTTACTTGGCCTATACATGGAAAATATATTGCCGTATTGGCCCAGTGCTGTCGAGTACTGGCCCGGTAACCTGCATTATCAGGGCTGAGGACTGTATAAACAATAATAACAACAACCATATTTCAATGCAAAATGACACTAGTTTCACCCGTATTAAATTCACGGACCCTTTTTTCACGGTTGCTAAACAAGGAACTTGACTGAATTAAATCTAAACAATCAACCAATGCATTGACGTTTGTTTGGAACATTTTAGCAGAATGAGTTAGAAACAGTCATATACTTCCACAGCGACTTTAGAAATGTCAGGATATCTGTGATGCAGTGAGAATCCTGTAATGAGACCATTTCTTAAGATACGCACCCCAGAGACGACTCAAGATACGCAATGTGGCGGTTAGTAGTGTGGCAAAGGAGTGACCCAGGCCTAGCGAGGCCTGGGTCATTCCTTTGCCGCTCTACCAACTGCCACTTTGCGTCTCTTGGGTCGTCTCTGGTGGATGCGTAGCCCCACCCGTTTGTAGCTAAGTTCTGCCTTCGCTGTGCAGATGCATATATGAATCAATATTTATACGCTTTTACCACGGAAATTCCCAGAATCCCAATTTAAATTTAAATATACAGGTATTTAAAGTTAAATATACAGGTATGCTGGGGCTCTCAATCAAATTAATCTTACAATAATCAATATACAGAATGGATGTTAAATTGTAAATTCACCGAAAACACACACTTCAGACACTTTTGTGCCAGACTATTGTCACCGTCGTGGCTTTGTGTTATACCAAATGCTATATATCTATCCAGTCGTGCATCACGCCAACGACATACGGTTCCTATTACGGCCAGTGCAGTGTTAGATAATTCCAGATCTGCGCTGTTCTAACTTGGTACAAGGTAGTGTTAGGAGAGTTCAGGGATGCATGCTGGTCCCTGTTAGATCCAGAACATTGATAGATGAATCAAGAGATGCATGATCTTCATAAGATTTACAGGTGTACCGTTGGTCTATTGCAATTGTGTTTCAAAACCTATCAGAGACTCCATTCGTGCAATCCGGGACATTGGCTAAATTGTACTCACGAATCTGGTGGTTATTTTGTCTCGAATCTTGTGTGTAAAATGATTCTGGTGAGCGAGACAAGTCCAAAGCGAGGAACGAGTCGAGAGGGCAAAACGTGAAGACAAGTGGAGTGAAACCGTGTGTGGGGGACCCAGCAAGGTAAGTCTGTAGTCAGGTGAGCAAACACCAATGGTGAGTTTCAGGACATGAAGGAGAAACCATATGTTTCATTACTGAGCCTTCGTTGTAGCTGTAGCAAAAATATGGACGTATCATAAAATAAGATTGGTAGTCATATTTTAAGCTAATTGACCGTTTCAGTTTAACAATCCATCATATGACGTCATAATATACTACGTGACGTGTGTGATTACGTCATAATCAATGACGCCATGAATGCCTTAGATAACTACATCACGAACGCATAATGGACCTTTCCATTTTTAGCTATTCCCCGCCCATCACTAGCTAAGCTCCACCCACACCTCGCCGTGTTTGGATTGATCGATCCCCGAATGTCCTAGCTATCAATTTCCTGAAAACTATACAGGGAAGCTGTTGAATATTTTGTAACTAATTAGACTGGGTGCCGAGTCAAATTAGTTTCAAAATATTCAACAGAATATTTATTAAATAGTAAAAGCAAACAATTTGTACAACAGCCCATAGACCGTCTTCAAATATGCATTCGTAACGTACTTATCGACATCATTCATGACGTCATTCATTTTGATGTCATTGCACACATCACGCAGTTCATTATGACGTCATATGATGGGTGGGTACTCTGGAAACCAGCACCCAGTTAAATTAGTTTCAAAATATTCAACAGCTTACCTGTAGAGTTTTCTGGAAATTGATAGTCAGGGAGTTCATGGATCGATCGATTCCAGCACGAGTGAGGTGTGGCTGGAGATTAGCTAGAGATTGGCGGGGCATAGCTAAAACTGGAAAGATCCTGTGATGTTTTAGTAGCCTACATTCTGCGTAGTCACTCCGCGACACAGGTTGTGGAAATATATCTTAGTTTGAACGTTCCTTGCCAATGTATGTGAGTTGATACGCGCTAACCGGCGTATGATTGTAATCACTGCTTCCAATTTCTTTTACCAACTCTATTGTTTAATTCTGCTTACTAATTAAACCATTCCAGACCGGCTCATATTTTTTACTCTTGCATTCTTTCGTTTACTAATCATCGGCAAACTTCATCAATCCATTATTTCCACACTAACCTCAAACGTTGTTTGTTATTTGCTGTATCTTTTCAGCTACGATGACGTCAGATGACGTGTAAAATGGATTAAGTTTAGCTTTGCTAATGGCGTCCATGCACACTGTCTTGGGACAACATAGATGCCCTTATATATAACGTTTTGCCACGGCTTCACCAACTATAGACCATATGGGCAGGAGGGATCGATGCACGAAAATAGAAATCTGTTATTTTCACCAACACCTGAGAGAGTGATCTGGTGTTTTGGTGTTTAGCAAGAGGGTTCCAATTCATTACACTGGGAAAGTTGAATTCCAGGTTATAGAAAGGTTTCGGTTTTGTTAAAGGGTTATTTTCAATGAACGTGACTGCGCAAAAGGTACGACAGCTTGAATAGACGGACGATGCCGAAAGTTTTGTCACAATTCCATACGCCTGGAGGGATCGGCACATGATGTAGGGTAAGAGGTACAGCAACGTGCACAGACTGATGCTCGCCGGGATCAGAAGACAATTCCGGGGTTTCCAGATACCCAGAGGCAGATTGCACACTCATTCATAGTAAGGAAGCTAACCTAGAAAATGGGCGCTGTACAGAAACGCGCGAGGTTGTCGGCTACAATCGCTACAATATCCGTTAGAGACAATGGAAGAATCCGTTTTACCTATGCCCTGCCCATGTTTATCTAACCTCCACCACACTTCGCCCGTGGTGGGATCGATCGATCCCTGAACTCACTGACTATTAATTTCCAGAAAACTATACACGTAAGCTGTTAAATATTTTGAGACTAATTTGACCTGCTAAATTAGTTTCAAAATATTAAACAGCATGTTTAATAACTAGAAAAGACATACAATTCGTACAACAACGTTGGTGTCATACTACCCTTCACGTAGTTTAGTTGATGATGACGTCGTATGATTGATGGATAAATTTCCCCCCCCCCACTCCCCTCCACACTCCCATTCCACACGATGGTTAATAGGGGTGGGGGGTGTCATTTGTAGCTATGCCCCGCCCATTTCTGGCTAAGATCTGCCCACATTTTCCGAGAGTTGGAATCAATTTATATGATTTGAATCCTGAACATATTATCCAAATAACCTATACAGCTAAGCTCTTGATTAATTTGAAACTAAATTGACTGGACGCTGTTGCTAACAATTCCCAGTTAAATTAGTTTCAAAATATGCAACATATTGTTTACTAATTAGCTAGTAAAAGACACACAATTCGTACACTTGACGGGCTTTTCCATGTTCACGACGGAGCTAGATACACCACTATGTATTGTGACATCAGCCTACATATGGCGTAATTGAATATGGCGTCATATACTTGAATGGTAGCTCGAATCTATTAAGAAAGACCACTTGTGTTATTGAACCGCCTTCGTTTGACTCCAAATGTCATATTCAATATCACGTCACTTGTTATGGACTAATGGAAGGATCTGATCCGCCACTTATGTTTCTGACATCATAATCAAATACGTCACTTGTTATCTGACATCGCAAGCAAAATGCTGTATGTCCGTCACGAAAGTGCTAAAGGTCCGTCACAAAAGCTTCTGAATTTTACCCTTGAGCTCGGTGAATATACAATCTAATAAAAATTATGTTCAATACTTTGAAACTAATTAAACTGGGATCTGTTGCTGCCCCACTCCCAGTTTAAGTAGGTTCAAAATAGTAAACAACTTACCTGTAATATTACCTCGAGACGTATATTCTGGAATTTCATGGCTCAAAGTTTCAAATCGATTTACAACAGGCGCGCAATGGGGGCGGAGCTTAGAAATGGGCGTGGCATAGCTAGAAATTGCCCCCTCTAGCGCGCATAGCGTCTAAGGGGCTCTAAGTTGGCATATGACACGACTTACTGCACGTTCCCCGGGAATTAAACCGGAAGGTCTATAAACCCTTTACCCCTTACAGGTCAAATACGGTATATTCTTTATGACATCAGGAACATTCTGTTGACTATGTTGAAACTAATTTTGCTGACTATTTTGAAACTAATTTGACTGGGAGCTGTTGCTGCCTATGGCAGCAACAGCTCCCAGTCAAATTAGTTTCAAAATATTCAACAGCTTCCCCGCATATAGTTCTATCGAAATTAAGATCCTGAAATTTAATGGTAAATATGGGGTTAAACGTAATAATATATCATTTATGTCAATTCCGTCGAACGTTACAATGGAAAATAAATGCGACTTTCATCATTAACTGTTATACTATAGCTATTTCCTGACAATATTGCCCGCGTTTATGCCCATCCCCAGATATCTCTCTCTCTCTCTCTCATATCGAATAGCAATACCGGAAATGATGTCCCCGTAGGGAGACTGACAGATATTGGACAATAAATTAATTAGATGAACCGTAACATAGGTTATATACTCCTGGGAAATAAACTGCCGCTTGATTATCTAAGTGTGTTATATCCGGCTAAATCCTGCCGACTTTCATTAAGGTCCACACAAAGAATAATTAAATAATATATTAGGACGTGTTGATTAAGTTTGCATATGTATTCTGTAATCGCGTTATTCTGAACGGTCATAGAGTACGATGTTTATTATAGGCTGGTTAATACAAGGCATTATAGACTCACTAGGAATTGTAGCGCAACTCTTGTGATAACTATTTATGTTCGTCTGATCTATTCATCTCTCACTCCCTCATTGCTCGCTCCCTCCACCCACCCCCCCCCCTCTCATTCCATCCCTCCCTCCCTCTATCCCCATCCCTTCTTCCCTCCATCTCTCCCTCCATCCACCCATCCACCTACCCACTCACCCACCTACACACCCACCCACCTATTCACCCATCCATTAATCATCATCCATCCATCCATCCATCCATCCATCCATTCACCCACCCACCCACCTATCTCCTTCCGTCCTTCTCCCCGTCTGTCCGTCCATCCATCCATCTTGTCCGCTGACCAGCCCACCCGCTCACCCACTGGTTATCAAGCCTGTCGTTTTAATGGCCAATGTTAAAAATAGTCTTCTCCTGGCTGGAAATGGACATTTTCTATGAGAAAATAAAAAATTTCTTGAAAATATTTGAGTGTTAAACGATTAAGACAAAATAAAATAATTAGTCACCATGACTACATATACAGGCCCTGAAAATAACACATACTCACGATGACTACATATACAGGTCCTGAAAATAACACATACTCACCATGACTACATATACAGGCCCTGAAAATAACACATACTCACCATGACTACATATACAGGCCCTGAAAATAACACATTATCTAGTCCCCCAGGGCAACCAGTGTGTTAAAATTTGGTTGCCCTGCAGTAAAAAGTGGTTGCACCGGACCGCAGGAACGTGCAATTTTCAAGGGCTGAACTCCCTGACAGGGTTAATGAGGTCGTGACCCACGTGATCAGGGCCATCCTGTTCCTCAAAGACCACTGTAGTCGCTGGTTTTGGCCGGTTTCGTCATGACAGGGTTAACTCTGCGCCTGCCTTGGCATCGTCATGACACATCTCCCAAATCCATAAAATGTTCTTCCAGTCCAGTTACTATGGCCTCTATGCAATGCATTACCATGTCCCCGTCACAAAACACTCTACTTTATACAAAGATATATGTATGATACGGACTGACAGCCAATCTGTCAAGACGGTAATAAATCAGAAACACAACTCGACAGTCTCAACGCAATGTTAGAGCACAAACTATGCAGTATGCAATTCCTTCTGTTCGACAAACCGATCCATCAAGTTGGACGTCGAAATGTTCGTTTGCGCCGAGTTTGATGGTGCCATGCGAGAACGCCGTATCCTATCCGTCATTTTAGACAGCGGATGCCTTGCGGGATGACGGGAAGCGCCCTGTATGGGCTTCGCGCATGGCACGAGAAATCGCGAACACGCAATTGTTGTCATAGTTTGGAGGCCAAACACTGGAGTGATGTCCGTGTAGACCGATCCGAAGTGTCCAATAACACCAGATACCTCATTCATAATAATTCTGCCGGAAATTTTGACGATTCTGTGAATTTCCTTTGGACAATTTTGATCCTAAAGATTTGGCTGAAATGCGAACTTAAATGCCATTTTTGATATGATATGGTACTTTAATTGGTGACGATCTTTGGAACGGCGTTGCTCTTAGCTGTTACTGTTCATCACCGTATGTCCGATACGTTCAAAATGGCGTTTAGGCATATTCTCCCAATTACGGTATATCCTTCTTGACATTTGACAGCCCCCAGTAGCAAAAATGTTTGTGGAAATAAAAACATATGATAGAACTTTCCAATTGCACTAACAACCTCTGATGTGTGCACCAATCGTTAATCTTACTCATGCAATTGTCTAAACACGGTCTTCGTTATCCCGCCTAGTCTGTCAACATGGACGGAACGACAGATATCGTGTGGTATATACACATAAGCCACTCTATACCCCTTTCTCTATAAAAAAAAAACCACCCACAGAAGTCTATTTTCTACTTCCTTACAGCTTCCACACGCCGCTGTTGTAACCATTATATTCATTTAGACATTCAATGGAGGGATCCAGTTTTAGCTCTGCCACGCCTATTTCTAGCTACGCTACACCCACGCATTGCCGGTGTTGGGATCGATCGATCCCTGAACTACCTAAATATCCATTTCCAGAAAGCTATACAGGTAAGCTGTTGAATATTCTGAGGCTTATTGTCTTGTTAAGCTAGGACGTACTTCTGGGTCTACGTGAGCGTTAACCATTTATCCATTGCAATTTCAGTACCTCTGTTTCAAGACACTTGTGTAGACAGGGAAGTAACAGAATATGGTGTACATCATACAGAATGTGTCATTTCTGCTATGTAAGGGTTAAAGGGTTATCGATTGTCATATAAAAACACACTAGATGGTAAACGACAATGGTCTTTTCCAGGTTATCCATGCATCATATGACGTCATACGACGTGATAGTCATGTACGTGACGTGTAGGATGATGTCATAATCAATTACAACACGAATGCCTCGATTTAGTCCGTCTTAAACGCTTAATAGTCCGACACGTTGTACGAATTGTGTCTTTACTATTTAATACACATTCTGTAGAATATTTTGAAACTAATTTGACTGGGCGCTGTTGCTGCCATTGGCACTCAGTACAATTAGTTTCAAAATATTCAACAACTAACCCGTATAGCTTTCTGGAAATTAAGATTCAGAGAGTGCAGGGATCGATTGATTCCAACACGGGAAAAGCATGGGTGGAGCTTAGCTAGAGATAGACGGGGAAGAGACATGGGAAGCTAGAGATAGACGGGGCAGAGACATGGGAAGGGAGAAGTCCATATATCAGAGATTATACATGTATATGCCACAGCTTACCTGTAAAGCTTTCTGGAAATTGATGTTTAAATTCAGACTTCAAAGTGAAATCTCAAATGCCGGGGAATAGATAGAAATGGATCCCTCAATTGACGTCACTGGTAATTATGAGAATACCAACTGACGTCACCTTGGAACATGTACATATGATATGAGTGACATATACAGTTCACAGTTTCTGGGACGTTCGTGATATGGTTGAAATTCCAAGGCAGCAACGAATTCCAGACAACTATTGTTTACAGTATATATCACGTGTATACCAGTAGCCGTAGGATTCCGGTATTTTGACATTGACAGGGAATCGAACCCACAGCCGGCGAGAGCGCCTAGCATCAAAGCCCACACACGCTTCCATCACACCAACGGCGCAAGACAATATGTATCATGTATATCATATTTAGCTCGGTTGGTAAATCTATTTTTTGTATACATCCACTCTAAAACGGCCATCACCATGACTGACCTTTGAACATCGTCAATGCCTCGGAACAGAAAGTGGCATACACACGATTGGGTGATACGTCGCTTTAAAACGAAATGACAGTGTTGATTCAACGTCGGTGAAACGAAATGGTCAATTAATGATGTGGTCAAAACTCGAAGCATCCTTGACAACTAAATTGCGTTGTATGCTGATGTCTCGCACAATGGCTGTTCACGAGGAAAGATACTCTCAGACTATCTGTAGCAGGAATAGCGAGTCAAATGTTGATCGTATGTCAACCCGTCATACCATGCGCTAAGAAACTGCCCCGATAAGGTGTGTATCTGAGAGGGTTGGTTGTTTTTAAATTTTATTATATTTTTTATAGGGAGAATTTAACAAACATCACTGATAAAAATTAAAAACTAAAATGTTATGTACTTATTGGCAAACTAATTTAAACTTATTAAACAATGTCTTACAGCTAAAACTGTTTGATAAATCTTTAACAATTTAAACATCAAAACATTGTTTGCTAAATATAAACTAGTGCATTATCTACTTTTCATTTAACACCTTTACCCGTATCGATGATCTTAATTATGTAGCTTTTAGCCATGCTATTACGTCATGACAAACATGCTGCCCAAACGCTCTATCGTGCTTTTTGTACAGCAACTCCGTCTTGATAAATCAAGAGGAATGCCTAGTTAGATGTCCCATAATGCCTGATTGATAAATATATCAAAATGTAGCAGGAATTCCGAGTCAAATGTTGATCATATGTCAAACCATCATACCATGTGTTATCTGAGGGGGTTGCTTGCACAAAAAGTGGCCGCTGCATGATATCCTACATTTCTTATTAAATCCGAAATTTTGTCACCACATTTGTTAACTTGTGCAATAGGGCAGGCTGGACAGCCGCACTATTTCATAGGACCAACTGAATTTTGTAGATAAAATGATGGGGGTCGTCTTCAAGTACAATTCTCTCTCTCTTTCCTCCTACCACATCCTCCCTCCTCCTCTCTCAGTATTTCTCTGCCTGCCTGCCTGCCTGCCTGCCTGCCTGCCTGCCTGCCTGCCTGCCTGCCTGCCTGCCTGCCTGCCTGCCTGCCTGCCTGCCTGCCTCTTGTCTCTTCCTCTGCCCTTCCCCCTCCCCTACCCTCTCTCTCTCTCTCTCTCTCTCGCTCTCTCTCTCCCTCCCTCCCTCCCTCCCGCCCTCTCGTCTCGTCTCTCGTCTCGTCTCTCGTCTCTCGTCTCGTCTCGTCTCGTCTCGTCTCGTCTCGTCTCGTCTCGTCTCGTTTCGCCTCGCCTCGCCTCGCCTCGCCTCGCCTCGCCTCGCATCGTCTCTCTCTTTCTCTCTCTCGCTCTGCCTGCCTGCCTGCCTGCCTGCCTGCCTGCCTGCCTGCCTGCCTGCCTGCCTGCCTGCCTGCCTGCCTGCCTGCCTGCCTGCCTGCCTGCCTGCCTACCTGCCTGCCTGCCTCTTCCTCTGCCCTTCCCCTCCCCATCTCTCTCTCTCTCTCTCTCCCTCCCTCCCTCCCTCCCTCTCTCGTCTCTCGTCCCGTCTCGTCTCGTCTCTCTCTCGCTCTCTCTCTCTCTCTCTCTCTCTCTCTCTCTCTCTCTCTCTCGCTCTCTCTCTCTCTCTCTCTCTCTCTCTCTCTCTCTCTCTCTCTCTCTCTCGTACTTTTCAACCTTATCTGTCTCGCCGTCTGACGCCAGTCCATCTTTTTGCTGCATTTGCTGTATCAATGTGCGTTCCTGACTTTAACAAAGATGACGGGAACATTCGTGGACATATGTATGCTTACGGTTGAACTGAGGGGACAAGATATGAGGCCATTACTGGATCAAACAGCGGCGGACTGAAGCATCGCTAATGGAAGCAATTTGCAGATAAATTACGGCAGTGGCTACTGCTTCAATTATTGTTGCCTCTACATGCAAGTCAGAGCTGATTTACACTGCACATTCTATGAGATCAGATCCGGGCACTATCGGCACTCTATAACAAAAAAGCCAGTTAGTCGTGTGGTAATTATAGCCATGGGTTCTTATTGATCAGCCTGCAAATGAAGGTCTGTTGACGCTTGACCTCACACGCTAGGGGTAAACTAGGAGTCACTTCTGATCTAGCGGCTAGCAATATAACTACATGTATATGACTGCGCATGCGCCTACCTGTCTTTTGTGACAACGGACCATCATCATCATAATCATCATCATCATCATCATAATCATTTGCTTGCTATTGCCTCAGTGTTTTAGTTGTAGTACATGGCTTGCTCTGTCCAATTCAAAGGTCTTTCGTTTCAGTCGATATCTAGTTTGTTCTTGAATGATTTGACTGTTGTTGATTAATGAAGTCTCCTAAAAACCATGGGGTTTAAGAGTTTAACCATTACCACTCCGACGTCAATATTCGATCTTTTGCTGTGTAAACAAAAAAAAACCGGTGTACACTTTTCAATAATTTGGTTGATGGGGATGATGATGGTGATCTATGACGCGAAACAAGGACTATAGTAAGCATGCTGGCATCATGCAGAGAACAAGAGCTTGCGCTATGGGCTCACGAGTCCAAGTCTCTCCGCACAGCTATGTCCAGCCGAATATCTGTCATACGGCGTGTTATGGGACGGAGTAGAGTCCGTCTGTGGAGTTACTTGTCTTTCATGTTACCATTTTGTTTGGTACTCCAATTGTAGTCTTGTAGGATCAGTGAGCGTGTATGCTCACCTCGTTTGCAAAATATTCAGTATTTTCCGTCGCAGCATCTGTGTCATTCTCTGAAGCCATGTTACAATAGATTCATGGTGAACTAATCCACTATAACAACAAAGTTCTGACGAGGATCGCAGAATGTTGTTAGCAACCGAACCGGAAGCGGAAATAATACGGTGCCGATCGTTCGAGTGGCAACTAAAGTATCGATTTCGATTAAACGAGCTTGCTGTATAAAAACAAAGACTAGTCTCTCTGCAATTACTACGTTATCGGCTTTCCTCGCCTGAGTGCTCGTCTAAAGATATTAACGTCAAAATATCCTCTGATCACAGAACCATAGGCGGTAATTATAGGGCAGGATTGCTGTAGTCGAATGTTGATAAAGATGAATAAGACTTAGCTTTTGTTTCATAGTGCCGCTAGTGTGTATGCTGATAGAAAAATAATGAAGCAAAATGTATTTATTACGCCACTAGTGAGAAATTTCTCACCACATCTACCGTCACCACCGCCACCACCACATATACCAACACCACCACAGCCACCGCCGCCATCATCACCACCGCCACCACCACCGCCACCACCACCACCACAACCACCATCACCATCAGCACCACCACCACCACCCACCCACCCACCCACCCACCCACCCACCCACCCACCCACCACCACCGCCGCCGCCGTCACAGCCACATCCACGCCATCGTCAACGCCGCCGCCACCACCACCACCACCGCTGCCGCCGTCGCCGGCGTCAACGCCGCCGCCGCCGCAACACCGACCACCAACAACAACACAACCACCACCGCCGGCACCGCCACTGTACCCACCGTCATCACCACCATATCCACCGCCACCGCCTTCGGCAACACCACCCGCACCACCACCATCACCACCGCCGCCGTCACCGCCGTCGACGCCTCCACCGCCGCAGCAACCACCTCCACCACCACCAATACAACCACCACCGCTGGCATCGCCACTGTACCTATCGTCATCATCACCACCACATCCACCGCCACTGCCATCGGCACCGCTACCCGCACCACCACCATCACTACCGCCACCGCCGCCGCCGCAACCACCACCACCATCCCAACCACCACCCCGGGCATCGCCACTGTACCCACCGTCATCACCAACACATCCACCGCTACCGACATCGGCAACGACACCCGCACCACCACCACCACCACCACTAGTAACGTCGCAACGTAGATATATACGTCTGTACTGTGTTAACAATACTGCTTTGAATTGCTATTGTTAAACGTCAAAGAAAAGTAAAACCACCGCATGTAGGCCTACCACAGGACCGTCGATTGACCTATAACCGCACAACCCCACTTCTCCTCCACGAGACAGCTTCAGAGGCGATTTGGATTGTTACCCCTGATTATGTGCGATTAGCTTATAGATCTCCAAAGCTTGTGGGCATGGCCAGATTAGTTTCACAATATTTAACAGAATATTTATTAAATAGTAAAGACATATAATTTGTTCAACTCGACGGGCTATTAAGCGTTTATGGCGGACTAAGTTAAGTATGCCATTCATGACTTAATGGATTATGCCGCCAGCCTACACGTGACGGAGTTGATTATGACGTTATATGACTGATCGATAGACTAGATTCATCAGTTACAGTGGTGGATTGTCATATGATATACATTTCCTTTCGTGAGATAAAATAAGTTCTTTTTCGACCACGGGTTAACACGTGGCCACAAACTGGAGATTCCCTTTTGGAGCAGGTTCGTTAATCCTCGATACAATGATGGATCCAAATTTAGCTACGCTCCGTCCCATTGTACGGGTGCTAGAATCGATTTGAAACTTGTAAAGCTGGACTTGTATAGAAAAGCAGGTATCCGTTTTAGACAGGTTTCACTAATCATGATAACGCAGCTTACTGGGCCGATGCTGGGACGGTAGCGGGCAGATACTGAATGCATATCGGCAAGATATCAGTAGAGATGGGACAGTAGGGGCTTTTGTTATGCTAATTAGATGTCAATAACGTCATGATTATTGACTTTGACACCTTTCTTTTTCTTTGACCACCACCGCCTTTTGAAAAGTTGTGATAATAAGGGCCTCTATCTACCCTGTTCTGAGTGGATGTTAGAGGTAGAGGATGCCCATAATCCATCCCCCCTCATTATATCACGTGACTCCTGTCATCCAATCAGGTGAGCCTAAGGGTAATTAGCGCAATGATTGACAACGGTTAATGTATAGCATAAGTATGATTGACATGGTGCATGTGTGGCCGCGTATTTTCCTGGGAACTCATTCAATCACGAAGCCTCAACCCCTCGTTAAATCAAGCGATTCCTGTCATCCAATGAGGTGAGCATAAGGGTAATTAGCATAATGACTGACAAGGGTTAATGAGTGTAATTAAGTGACAATCTCTTGGAGACATGCCAAACGTGCAAGGGTTAATGTATTGCGTGATGATTATTGACTGGTTGTATGTCTGAAGTCGTCTTGTTTTCTGACGCCTGTCATCCAATGAGGTGAGCTTATGGGTAATTAGCATAATGCCGCATGGCAATGGTTAATGCATAGCATAAGTATGATTGATGGGGTGCACGTCTGGTCTCGACTTTTCCTGAGAACTCATTCAATCACGAAGCCCCGCCCACTCGTTAAATCACATGTTTTCTAGCATCCAATGAGGTGAGCTTAAGGGTAATTAGCTTAATGGCTCATGACAAGGCTTAATGAGTGTAATTAAGCGACAATCTTTTGGAGCCCTGCCAAACCTGCGAGGGCTAATGCATTGTGTAAGGATGATTCACTGGTTCTTCTTCTTCTTTTCGTTCGCTGATCATACCGCCAGTCCTGTAAGTGACTATCGACATGATCATAAGCGCTTATGATTCACTGGTTACATGTCTGGTCTCGTCTTTTCCTGGGGACTCGTTCAATCATGAAGTCCTGCTCCATTGTTAAATCATGTGTCTCCTGATATCCAATGAGGTGAGCTTAAGGTTAATTATTATAATGCTGATTGACAAGCGTTAATGCATAGATAGTGTAAGGATGATTGACAAGGTACATTTCTATTCCTGGGAACTCATTCAAACATGAAGCCCCGGCCCCCACCCCTTGTTAAATCACGTGTCTCCTGGCATCCAATGAGGTGAGCTTAAGGGTAATTATCATAATGATTGACAATGGTTAATGCATAGTGTAAGGATTATTGACCGGTTGCATGTCTTGACTCATCATTTTTCTGACTCTGAGAACTTATTCAATTATGGGAGATTAAACCTAAATGGTCAATCTATCGTATAAGGTCAATTACTCCAAGGTCAAGCGATTGTGGAAGATGACTCGGTTATTCTAATGGGTTGATCATTAAACATCTGAACATCGACTCTATTTAGCAATGACAATGTACAAGGGTCAATGTATCACATAGGGACAATCAGCTAGTTATTACTCCAACTGATTACAATTAACTAGTTGAGCTTTAAAACAACTCTGACCGCGTGTAACGATCATCAGAGTCATACAAAATTCAACGAATCAATGTTCACTTGAGTTAGATTAATCTGCGGACCGGGAGAGGCTTTTCTTCGGGAATTGCCCCTGGAATGACTGGTTAGGTTATCTTAGAAAGTTATTTCATGGTTAAGCATATGTGCTTGCTCTTCTCTTGGTCTGCAAACGCAACACGTTCAAGATGTGGGTGGAGCTTAGCTAGAGCTGAGCGGGGCATAGCTAAAAATGGAAAGATCCATTAACGCACTGAGGGCAATCAGGTATTCCATTATAAAGGCTTAATAGACCATCAAGTAATATGAATTGTATGTCTTTACCATTTAATAAACATTATGTAGAATAATTTGAAACTAAATTGACTGGGTGTTGTTGCCGCCATAAGCATTAACATCGACCAGTCAATTTACTTTCAAAATATTCAACAGCTTACGCATATAGTTTTCTGGAAATTACTAGGCACACGTATTAACGATATTAAAAATTGTTATCATCGCTAACACAGTTTCAACAAATTTCAAGTTTATTGATATGAAGTAAAACTAAACTCCCATGTCACTATAAGGATGAGTACATTCCAGTTATTAAAAATATAATGACTCAAGTAGGCGTACACGAGCTTAGCATTCACCCAAGGCAATATCGTCAAGAGCTAGGCTAGTAGTACGACACGTTTCTCTATTCGGTAATGCACCCCAACACCCCAGGGCCACCCACCACACCCACAGACCAGGATTATGAATAGCTATCAGCAAACATCTCAGATGAGCAGTTCATTCAGCCCTTTAAACTACGTCAAAATGATAATTCTGGAAAAAAGATTAAAATAGCATTTGAAATGTATTTTAACCCGAATATGTTAAAACAAACTTAAACCATATTGTTAAAACATCTGCAGATGACTAACATGTAAAAACAAACAAAATTAGCAACGTTGCACGTTGAAGCGCTATAAGCCTATAATATAATAATTTATGAGCTAGGCTTTTGACGATTCTATCATTTTTTGTTCAATCAAGCAATGACTCTATATTTGAAATCATTGTCAGGTCATGAATCCTATGATACAGATAATATATGCAAAACTCTCTGCAATGAGTAGATAGTAGGGGTTGCACACTAACGCCATTATTTGTCTTGCAAAAAACAACATTTAAAGTTATTTCTTAGCTGCACTGTAACATCTTTCAGCAAAATAATAATATACACTTTAATTAACCCTTTAAGACCTAATTTGTTTCAGAAAAAATAAATAAAAATATTTACTTATTGCATGTCAATTTGCCAAGAGAAGTCTATCTTTAACAGTTTACCACTGGAATGACTGGATCGGTTATCTACCCAGTCATTCGTGGTAAATTTTCAAAAAGGCCTTCTCTTGCCCTGCAAATGTTCATTCACAAAGACCACTACAGAGGCCGGTTTTAGCTGTCTTCATCATGGAAAGGTTAATCAGAGCGCATAAAACTCCATTTTTAGATAAAAACAAGATATGGTGAAAGAATTGTAATGAAATCGTAAGACACTTGAACACTTGCGAAGTCTAGGACATAATGCTATTTAACAATGAAACTGTATGCAGGCATAATAGGCAGATATAGAGCTCTAGCTGATGAAGAACATTTAAAAATCTTCGCTGTTGAAAGCTGTTGCTGGCTTTAACATCAACACACTCAGGCAATATTATTTTTTAAATGAACATCAATGGTTGCTTCAAGTTGTTGCTATGCTGATTTACGGCCACACATTTATACATGCTGTCGAATGTGGTGGTGGTCACGCATACATACAAACCTATTTCTGCATGGGTGGATGTGCGACCGCACACACGGCCATCAGGATTTCTGGCTGGCCATGTGATTGCACCTTTATACATGTGGCCACGTGTGTTGGTCACTCATACATACAAACCTATAACCGCACATGTGGCCAGGCGACCGCATACATGTCTGCTTCCGCATATGCAGCCACACGGATTTGCAGTCACACTTCTCATAAGGGTCCTTTTGAGGGCATAGACCCCCAACATGTTATTGAGGAGCCCCAAAACTTGTATTAGTGGGTCCTGAAAATCTTGCATGATTGTTAAATATTAATTAGTTTTATAGGTTTGATCAAATTTAGCCATTAAAGGGATAAAGTAACACGAATGCCAGGATTACAGCATGGAAACAATGTTGCTGGAAACTGTTACTGTCTTAGAGAGAAAAAGTTTGCAGCAACATTGTTTCGAAAAAACAACAATACTTTTTGCATAAAGTGGAATGGAATTGAGTAATGTACTGTTGTAACATCCATGTCATTCCATGTAATAGATGTATCCATTTAGCTTTGCCCTGCCCACTTCTAGCTATGCCCCCTCATTTCTAGCTATGCCCCATTCATTTCTAGTGAAGTTCATCCCACTCTTTGCGCCCACTGGGGGTCAATTTCTATACTTTCAACACTGAATTCTCAGAATCCCAATTCCAATATAACTGGACACGTCATACTGTTAAGCTAACATCTGCACACCAGGATTTTATCTCCATTGTTGTGGATAATCCGACCCACCCCGGCCCACACCTCTGAACAGGCTACAGCTGTTACAATTCAATTCAATTATAATACTATGCATATCTGTAACTAAGTAGTTTTATCATTTATACCTTAATTTATATATTCATGTACTTCAAAGAAGTTATCAAAATAAACTTGCCCCCCCCCCTCCCCCAATAAGAACAACTTGAATTGAATTGGTGTAGCCTCGAGCTGAACACACAACCCAGGTGACTAATGACCCCGATCAAACTTAAAGCTTGATAACGCTCGCTTTATATCCATCTTAGGAATACATTTCAAGTACAGTCCAGCAGAGAAATAACCTAAAACATTTACAAAATAAAATAAAATGTACTGTCGAATAGTTTTAACATAATTGGATTGAAAGACATTGCGGCCTGGCAGCAATTGTCTTCAAATCAAATTACGCCCAAATGTACAGAAGCGAACAGTTCTTACTAACATGTTTTCTGTTCATGTTTATAGACATGCTAATTTACCCCGAGCTGTACTGTATATAGACAGTGTTATGGAAAGAAATTAATGAATTAACAAATGACGCAGATGGCTAATTACCCATCCAGAATTAAATTCAATTCATAACAATGGTTGGGGTGGGCATTAGCGAATAGAGAAATGTGTAGCTCTACTAGCCCAGCTGTTGCCAATATTATCTTGGGTGAATGCTAGGCTGATGTATGCCTACTTGAGCCATTACATTTTAATAACTGGAATGTACGCATTGTTATAATGACCCGTGAGTGTTACTTCAATAAACTTGAAACTTGTTGAAACTGTGTTAACGATAATACAAATTTGTAATATCAGTAATACGTGTGCCTAACAATTTCCAGAAAATTGTGGGTAAGCTGTTGAATATTTTGAAAGTAAATTGACTGGGTGATGTTACTGCGTATGGTGGCAACAATGCTCAGTCAATTTAGTTTCAACTTATTCTACATAATGTTCATTAAATAGTAAAGATATACAATTCGTACAACTTGGCGGTCTATTAAGCAATTATAATAGAATATCCGATTGCCCTCAGCACTCTACTGAATCCCTGCCCAGCTGTAGCTAAGCTCCACCCACACCTTGATCATGTTGCGTTTGCAGACCAAGAGAAGTACCAGCCATGGACTTTTTTAAAACTTTGCTAGATATCCTAACCAGTCATTCCAGGGGCAATTCCCAAAGATAACTCTCTCTCGATCCATAGGCACTTTCCAAAACAAAATGTGCAAATATAAGTAATATATTTTAAAATAATCTTAACAAAAACCTTATCACAAATTTACTAGCTGTTATGGTCATACATTATGCTTCACATTAGAAGTTTCATCGTAGTGTGTGCATGCATGCGTGCATACGTACAGTCATGCATGCAGATGTATGGGCTTGCATGCATCCAGATGGGCATATGTATGGTCTTGTGTGCGTGCATATATATATATGTATGCATGCATGTATGCATGCATGCATGCATGCAGGCTTGCGGGCATGCGTGTGTGCATTAGAGCCTTTGCAAGGACAACATCTCCTTATCACAATTTCAGGTTATGCATACAGGAAAGTGGTTAATGTTTGGAATAGACATGAACCATTCCATTTTAGCTGTACACCGCCCATCTCCCGCTAAACGCCACCCACACCTCCCTCGATCGCTATGGGATCGACTGATCTCTGAACTCACTACTACATGTTTCCAGAAAACTATACGTGTAAGCGATTGAATATTTTGATACTAATTTGAGTGGTTGATGTTGGTTTAAACATATCTTATTTTTGTTCTAATATACATCTTATAACCACATCTCCCATATGCATAAACATACAATGCATTGAAAACTGAAAGAATCATAGCCTATAACCTGTCCAATCCCATGAGGCTGGAATTTGTTCCCAATATTGTGTGGCCTGTTCGAGGCACGTTAAAAAGGTAATCAGTAGTTATTAATCTAACTCTATTGAACATTGATTCGTTGAACTATGTATGACTCTGATGATTATTACACGCAGTCAGAGTTGTTTTAAAGCTCAACTAGTTAATTTTAATGGGTTGGCGCAATAACTAGCCGATTGTCATTATTCGATACATTTACCTTGTACATCGTCATGGCTAAAAAGAGTAGAGGTTCAGAAGTTTAATGATCAGCACTCGCTTGACCTTGGAGTAATTGACCTTACATGATAGATTGACCATTTAGAATTAATCGGCCATGATTGAATGAGTTCCCAGAGTCAGAAAAATATGAGTCCAGACATGTAACCGGTCAATAATCCTTATGCTATGCATTAACCCTTGTCAATCATTATGCTTATTACCATTAAGCTCACCCCATTGGATGCCAGGGGACACATGATTTAACGAGGGTGCATGACTTCGTGATTGAACGAGTTCCCAGGAAAAGGCATGTACCCTGTCAATCATCTTTACACTATGCATTAACCCTTGCCAATCAACATTGCACTAATTACCGATAAGATCCCCTAATTGGATGCCAGGAGACACATGATTTAACGAGGGGTGGGGCTTTGTGATTGAACCAATTCCCAGGATAAGATGAGTCCAGACATGTAACCTGTCAATCATCCTTATGCAATGCAGTAACCCTTGCACATTTGGCATGGCTCCAAGCGATTGTCGCTTAATTACACGCATTAACCCGTGTCACACGTCATTGCTCTAATTACCCTTAGCCTCACCTCATTCAATGCCATGAGACACATGATTTAACGCGGGTGGGGCCTCATGATTGCACGAGATTTCAGGAAAAGACGAGTCCAGACATGCACCCCGTCAATCATACTTACGCTATACATTGACCTTTGTCACGGGTCATTATGCTAATTACCCATAAGATCACCTCATTCGATGAGAGGAGTCAGAAAACAAGACGACTCCAGACATGCAACTAATCAATAATCATTACGTAATACATTAACCCTTGCATGTTTGCCATGTCTCCAAGAGATTGTCTGTGAATTACACTCATTAACCCTTGTCAATCATTACGCTAATTACCCTTAAGATCACCTCATTGGATGACAGGAGTCGCTTGATTTAACGAATGGGTGGGCTTCGTGATTGAATCAGTTCCCAGGAAAAGCTGAGGCCAGACATGCACTCTGTCAATCATGCTTACACTATGCATTAACCCTTGTCAATCATTACTCTAATTACCCTTAAGCTCACCGCATTTGATGACAGGAGTCAAGTGATTTAGTGAGGGGAGGGGCGTATGAAAATCCTCTCCATCTAACATCCAATCAAAACATGGCAGATAGGGGCCCGGCTTATCACAACTTTTCAAAGACGGTGGAGATCAAAGGAAAAGAAAGGTGTCAAAATCAATAATCCTGAAGTCATTGACACCTAATTAGCATAAGAAAAATGTGTGATAATCCGTGCCCCTATCGTCCCTCCTCTACTGATATCAGCCCGGCATCGGCCCAGTAAGCTAAGCTATCTGAGGCGTTACTACTCTCACCGCGCCAAGATAGAATTGTCATATTTCATTAGCACAAGAAGTCGGCATACCCAGTGACGATGGTGACACTCAACTTGTTTGTGGCTAACTGCAAAAAGTGTTTGACCAGCGTCCATCAAATAGTGACTTATTATACCGTTCCGATGGTCAATGTTGACAGAGATGATTGAATGGGATTAATTTCTTCAATAAATCTCTCTGTCCAGTAATAATTGCCATAGCAGTATTACGGACCTCTTATTCACACACCACGATAGAAATAATTAAGACACCGTGGACTGTAAATACACATCCTCAGTAGCGTGTCCTACCGCGCTCTTAGTCTGTTTGTCCTAATACCATCCATACGTACACTAAATCTCCATCCCTCCCTCGCTCATTCCTTCCTTCATACTTTATCCGCTCCCTCCTTCCACCACTCGTTTGTTTCTCTCCAACCCCTTGCTCGCCATTTCTCTCTCGTAATCTCTTTCTCGTGCACACAGACCGTATTTTTATTGCACTCTCTCCCTCTTCTCTCACACGCCTCACCCACCCCCACCCCGGTCCCATTTCTCTCCCTGCCCCCTGCCTCCATGCCCCTGCTATCCTCCCTCTATCTCTCATTCATTCTCTCGCTCCATCCATCCACACATATGTCCGCCCACCCGCCCGCCCGCCCGCCCGCCCGCCCGCCTGCCTGCCTGACCGTCTGTCTGTCCATCCATCCATCCATCCATTCATTCCCATCGCACGCACGCACGCACGCACGCACGCACGCACGCACGCACGCACGCACGCACGCACGCACGCACGCACGCACGCACGCACGCACGCACGCACGCACGCACGCACGCTCGCACGCACGCACGCTCGCACGCACGCACGCACGCACGCACGCGCGTGCGCTCGCTCGCTCGCACGCACGCACACACACATTCTCTCTCTCTCTCTCTCTCTCTCTCTCATGTCTGCATTTCTCTCGCCCAGCTCACTCGCTCGCTTGCTTGTCCGGCCACCTGCCCGCCCGTCTACCCGCCCGCTCGACAGACTGCCTGCTCGTCCACCCTCCCACTCGGAAGGGCCATTTGCAGACCAAGAGAATACTTTTGAAGGTTTATCAGTGGAATGAGTCGTTCCCATGTTAAACTTTCAAAAATAGTTTTCTCTTGGCCTGCAAATTGACATTTTCCATAGGTACCAGGTAAGTTAACAATTTCTTGATCAAGTTCGGTGATTAAATAGTTAATAGGGATTACAATCAGTTGACCCGAAAAGCATGTGCCAGGTATAAACAGGAATAGCTATGTTATATCCAGATAACAGAGCCTACTGGGCCCGTACTGGACCAAAGCATGGCCATTACGTGACG
The DNA here is from genome assembly GCA_034401795.1 of Chaetoderma sp. LZ-2023a. Classification (NCBI taxonomy): domain Eukaryota; kingdom Metazoa; phylum Mollusca; class Caudofoveata; order Chaetodermatida; family Chaetodermatidae; genus Chaetoderma; species Chaetoderma sp. LZ-2023a. The sequence goes on from CM067359.1 coordinate 7,395,821, forward strand.
GCCCGCTATTGATCCAGTAGCGCCCCAGTATCATGCGTCATGAGGGTATATTCTGATGCAATTACTGGTTAGAACGTGTCTGCGTTACGAAAACCACACCAGACCAATCGTATGACGCGACAGCTATCATGGGAAATACGTAGTCAAACATTTCCCCGCCTGTGCTTGACCCTTGGGCTAGAGGTGACCAAAATCTAATTCATTCTGGCCGGCAAGTCCACTATGCAAACATCGCGAGACATGCTGATTAATAATCGGTGTGCGCATGATTGCACTGCAAATGATGGAGCGACAACAGGTCAGGTTCACTGGACCCGAGATCTGGCATAGTATCAGAGATTACCGCCATGCGCTCAAACATGGTGACATTAGAGATTAGAAATTTAGAACAGTAACACTTCACCATATACCGTTATCGAAATGCCACTTTTTTATTTGATAACGCCAATCTGTCAGTAAAGTATATGACGTAATAACCAATTACGTCACATGTAGGCTAACGTCATAATAAAAATTGACAGAAATACTCCGTCATGAACCTGGAATAGTCCATCAGTTGTGCAAATAGTATGTATTTACCATTTAATAAACATTCTGTTCAAGGTTAGCTGTATAGCTACCATGAAATTGGGAATTCGTGATTCAAAGTATGTAAATCATGGGCGGAGGTCAGTTAGAGACGGGCTAAATGTGGATTGATTCATTGGCATTGCGTAGTGTACAATATCACTCCAAGATGGCGACGAAAGGGAATACTCATCGTTAAACGCTTCATATTTAATCTCACTGGAAGTACAAGTTCAAGGACGTTTACGACTTTGGTCAAATACTTTCCAAGATTTGTGCGATCTTTGCCGACGTGTTACCATTATCAACCCCACCCCCCCCCCCCCCCCCCCACACACACACACATTTTAAGCCCGTTAATGGTCAAGCCCTCTAAAACTGGCATTTGCTGTGGTCTTCAAGAATGTAAAGTTCCAGGCTAAGAGAAGATTGTATTTGGAATTCACAACTGAAATAGCTGGCTCATTAACTGAGCCAGTCATTCTAGTGGTATGTTGTAAAAAATAGCATAATATCGTTCTCCGGTGCCCAGTCCCATTCATAAGAATATAAGCACTCTTTTAGTTCGGTCCATTGGATTATCTGCAGATGAAAACGTTTGGTGTGATCTATCAGACTCACTTTTGTTGCAACATCGTGCAATATGTCTCAAGTGAGTCAATGCGTCATCATTTCCTCTGTAAAGTTTACTAAGATGGAGACGTCCATCACGTGTTAGTTACAGCTGCCTGTCATGCATATTATGCAAGACCGTCATAAGATGTGGTTTTGGGGTTGAAATATTGTCATATCTTAACGATTTCATGAATGTATGAATAAAATATTATCACGCATAACATGATCCACAATATCTACTTAATATCCACTTTATCTGCTTCATGATTGATGTGCACGTCCAAGTATTTGTTTAGTGCATCATTACGGACTAGGAGAAGCTCAGAGCAGTGGATGAAAACACCTTTACTTATGCCCCGCCCACATCTAGCTACGCTCCGTCCACGCTTTGCTCGCGTTTCTCTGGTTGATAGAACCCCGAATTCCCCCCAAAATCCCAATATTATTGTAGCTATACAGGTAAGCAGTTGGAATTTTGAAATTAATTTGACTGGGTGCTGTTGCTGCCTATGGCAGTACAGCACCCAGTCAAATTAGGCTAAAAATCAGAAGAATGCTTATTAAATTGTAAAGCCATACAGTTCGTACACTTGTGACGGACTATTACACGGCCATGGCGGACTTAGATATGTCAATCATTGCCTATTTTGATTATGACGCCAGTCTACAAGTGACGTAACGGATTATGACGATATATACTTGAGTGACAGATTGGATTCATCCATTGACATTAGTCTTACGGTATTCGTATCACGATCGTGGCATTAAATGATATTCGTTCTTCAGCCAACATCCCACAATCCATTGCGCTTACTACAATCTAACGTTAGCCGGAACACTGTTCCTGGTACAGGTTCCGGTTTAACGTTAAACATTAGTAAGCACAATGCATTGTGGGATGTTGGCTGGAGACTTAATGCCATTTTCGGATGTGAAATATCCACAAGGAGATTTATGAATAGACGGATCCGGACTGTCACTCGACTATCTGATGTCGTGATCAAATAAGTCACGTGCTAGCTGACGTCACAATCACAAGTCACAATCATAATTACGCATAGCCCCGTCCCGAAAATTGAAAGCTCCATCACTAGTGTAAGAATTGTAGCCCTTGTCTTTGGTGTATTTACAGTTAAATAAACATTCTCCTGAATATTTTGAAACTACTTTAACTAACTAGTTTCATAATATTCATTAGCTTACTTACATATAGTTACATTGAAATTGAGATTCTGTGAATTCAGGTTTCAGAGTGTTAAAATTGATTCTAACGCGCATAAAAGTAGGAGGAAATGAATTCATTTATTGCTATCTTTCAACGTATGTTCGAGGTTTTCCAGGTGATTTGACTTTGACCGTGAGTTGTTGCTTCTACGAGCATCAAGGCCATTCAGAGTAAAAAAATGTGCATAATATTGTACAGCTGCGTTAGTTCTCAATAGTTACTTGATCCGTCGTCTGCTCGTCACTCATCTGTCTAAGCTACTGCCCGGACAGAGACCCGGAAGCGGAATATCGTGTTACGGGTGAACTCGAGACTCGGAAAACAATACCGATTAATCTAAGGAGATCTAACCGGAAATTAAAACATGCAACAGGAGAGTGGATCATTTATTGCGCGCAGATTGCTTCTCGAAAATCAATCAGTCCCACGTGTATCTGTATCGATAGATACAGCGAAACCTGCCTATTATGGGCATTGAGTGGACCATTATGAAGCTGTCGCTTAAGACAGATGGTCACTTAAAATAGATGACACCGCTATTAAATCACCGCTACCGCCACCACCACCGCCACAGCAGCCGCCAGCGCCGCCAGCGCCGCCACGCGCCGCCTCCGACGCCGCCGCCGCCGCCGCCGCCGCACCACCACCACGCCAATGAAGACCTCAAAATTAACGCAGCCAGCCAACTGCTCGGGACTCCAAGCACAGCACTCGTGCGCCCGCGCACGAACTCACACACGCACGCACATCGTGTCCAGACAAAATATATTGTCACATCATCGATGTAATTGTCGTAGAGCGTCTCATCAGACACTATATGTGTTGTTGCTGTTGATGATGGATCGTGCCTACGTCTCTTTAGTTCCCAAGGGCAAATCTGGATAATAAAGCTTCTTACATCGACAGTTTTATCAACAAACATAGACCTCTCATTTAAAAGAACAAAAACTCGATATCCGCATTTTGCCAGTTAACCATTTTGCTATTCTGAACAGATATCAGGTAGAAGGAATATTGGCGGTTATTTTGAAAGCTATGTTTCTGTAAGAAGTAGTTGCTATGGACAATATTATCTTGCTACATCACAAGTTTCAAAATGAACGCTAGCGAGATGATCATAATGGAGAAAACAGTTTTAGATTTGCGCCGCCCACCTCTCGCTAAACTCCACCGATAATTTGCCCGTGTTGCGATTAATCGATCCCTGAACTCCCTGGCTATCAATTTCCAGAAAACTATACAGGTAAGCTGTTGAATATTGTAAAACTAATTTGACTGTGGGCAGCGCACAGTCAAATTAGTTTCAAAATATTCAACAGCGTACAACAACGCGTTGCCAGTCATCAATTATGCGTTCATGACGAACTTATCTACGTCATTCATGACGTCATCATACACGTCACGGAGTTGATTATGACGTCATATGAGTGATGGATAAACCGGAAAGATCCATTGGAATAACTGATAATGTACAACCTGGTGTAAATATGTTAAAATAAGCACACCGAGCGCTATGGTATGGCAGCTTATCTCGCCCACCTTCCACGCAGACTCTTGTTTGTTGATGGACAACGAAAATATTGTCAGAAAGAAATCTATTCATTACGGAGGTCAGAGTACCAATGTATGAAAACACCCAATGTGTGCTATGTCCACAATACCATGCATAGTGTGAGGGAGTAATGGAAACTGACAATCACCATTAGTTGTATTATTGGAGAATGCATGGAGAATTGATTCGCTGATGTAACGGATTGGTTGATGATAGTTTGTAAGGAAAGAGATGTTGTAGGAGGAAGATGGCTACGAGGAATACAACGACGATGACTACGACGAATACAGCGGCGACGACCACAACAGCGAAGACAACGACGACGACGACGACGACGACGACGACGACGACGACGACGACGACGACGACGACGACAAAATATGGCAAAGAGCATGAGAACAAGAGGGAGAACAAAGTTGATGAGAGTATGATAAACTAGATAACGGCGATGGAGATGCCGACGACCACGACGACGACGAGGTTGGCCCTGTCTTGTGCTGATGATAGTGTTGCTGTTGGTGGTGGTGGTGGTCTTGTTTGTGATAGTGCTTTTTGTGATGCTGGTGCTGTCCTCATCTAGCGCATCCAAGGTAAACAATGCCAGATCAGTAGTACAAGAATACTGGGCTCCTAGTTGACCTGAATATTTGTATATCAAGCCGACTACTGTTTAATCCGACGAACACAAATATTTATGCAAACGATACCACGCCAACACAATGAATAAATACCACGCATATTCGGTGTTAGGGCATAATGATCGGTTGTACCTAAGCTAGCATTGCGGTTTTTAAATATGTCGATGTCCAGGATGAATTAATTATTATGGTATTTACTGATGAGCAGGGCCGTATTTAAGGGGGGGGGGGGCGCAAGCGGGGCAAAAGCCCCGGGGCCCCCACAAGCAAGGGGCTCCCACAATTTAAAAATGAAAAAAGAAATTGTGCACTTTTTTGGAAGTTATAGGACATTTAAAGCAAACTTTATTAGTTTAGAACTCTTAATCATGCATTATAGTTCTATTTTAATATGTGTGGGGTCCCCAATTCTTGTTTGGTGTTCGGCAACAATGTTACTTACGAAAATTTGCAAAATAAAATAATTTTACAACGAAAGAAAGCGCCATAATTCACCCTAAAAGTAGACTGTCTGGCCGTCTCAGAGCACCTAGATGTAAATACTTTTCGGGGGGGGGAGGACCCCCAGACCCCCCTCATTCTTTGCCCCAGGGCCCCCACATATCTAAATACGGCCCTGCTGATGAGCGGCGGCTCCGAGATAGAAAAACGCACATGCACATCTATACATGATACTGGTACTTGTACTAGAATGCCGCTCCTGTGTAGTTGCCTATGCTTGGCAACAATGACCATAGGAGCAGATAATTCTTTATACCTCGAGAAATGTATGCCTCTATTTATTACGTTATCCTAAATAGCCGGATCAACAAGATATCAGCAGCCAAACTACACTACAGAAATAGCCAATGGCTGAATTCAGTGTATCGATCAATCATATGACGTCATAATCAACTACGCCATATGCAGGCTGACGTCACAATCAATGTCGTCATCAATGCCGCAATTTAGTCCGTCGTAAACGCTTAATAATCCGTCAGGTTGTAGGAATTGTATGTCGATTTAATAAAGATTCTGTTGAATATTTTAAAACTAATTGGGCTGGGGACTGTTGCTACCATAGGCAGCAAAAGCACTAAGTCAAATTAGTTTCAAAATATTCAACAGCTTACCTGTATAACTTCCTGGAAATCGCGAATCGGGGACTGCAGGGATCGATCTATCCCAACACGGGCAAAACGTGGGGGGGGGGGGGGGGTGGGAGCTTAGCTAGAGATGGAAGGGGCATAGCTAAAACGGGATTCACCCATTCTGAAATGGATATTTACATCTAGATTATCGATGATGAGTCGAGCCATATGCGCATGACATTAGACAAGAATCGTGCATAATGGTCCGTGTCGTAGGCACACACCATGGTATCATATCATATATAGCTGTTATGTATAGCAGCTAATCATCCTCTGTTGATGTTCTCAATACCTCGAGCATTGTTTCTACCATATCCATATAGCCCTGATAACCCTGCTTACTCGGACGGTACGCGACCAATACCGGGCCATATTGGCCCAGCATTAGCTCAAAACCTGCCCAGTAACACATGTTATTAGGGATGGCTATTCATGTATGTAGATTTACTTCCATTTCCATCGCTGAGAAAGCTGAGACAAACATTCTTGCAAGAAGTGTAGGCCTGAGGCTGCCTCAATGTATTCTGCGGCTGTCTATCCTACAGCTGCATTCAGTCCGTCTTCTCCTTTGACCACTCTGCATTGTCCTCAGCAATCTTTAGCTTCCCCAGGTCCATTCTTGATTTGAGTGCACCGAGTCCTGTTTTCTTGAAGTCGGCTCCCACCACGCTTAACAGGTTTATGCAATGTCATCTCCTGGTTTCATATTTACTGGCACACAGTAAGGCGAATCCCACGGCTCTCAATGCTGACGTGTCTTCTGGCATCCTTAGCAGATGACCAAACATAGATAATCTTTGACGTGAGTCCAGAAATTGTGCTGAGGTGTTTGTCTAGAGCTGCTTTTGGAGCTGCCCAGCTGTTACAGCTTTAAAGCATAACGGATATGCAGGTTGCGTTGTACAAACGTACTTTCTTTCAAAGGCATCTTTGATCTACGAATCCATAGCTTCCTGAAGGACTGGAGAGCTATCTTTTCCAAGCAGCAGTGTAAGCAGCAATGCAGAGCTGTGATCGCAAGATCGTACTTTTCCTCCATGGTTCACCGCCACGAAAATGATCGTCCTTTTATTTAGCTTCATGCTTTGCCAATAGGTATATGTGGGGAACTGTGTTTTGGATTCATTTATAAAGAAATTCTCGATCTTTACTTTACTTTGCAGCTATACCGGGTGTAATTAGTCAAGGGGGGGGGGTGCCTTTCTGTGTTTTGGATTAATTTATAAAGAGATTTTCGATCTTTACTTTGCTTTGCAGCTATACCGGGAGTAATTAGTCAAGTGGGGGGTTGCCTTTCTATGAAGTCTATATTCCATCTCCAGTGGCAAATCCAGAATGGACACGGGTGTGGGGGGTGTGGCTGGGTCTTGGAATCTTCCACACAGATTTCAATGCAGCAGCACGGTAACAATCGAAACGCACAGCGGATAAACTCTCTCCCTGTGTGGAGTCGATTGATATTTCAAATGGCTAAGGGCCTGGTATATTCTAGGGCTTTGGTAGTGCGATAAGGGAGCCATGGCCTACAACACCGATGGGAAGGTGGTGCCCAAAGGGTGAATTGATTAGGTGCGTGATCGGGCTTGAGATAATGTAACTTGCTTATTTGAATAGTCCATTGCTCGTGCCACCAGGTCCAGATGGACGTCCATTTTACAAGCCTTTGAAAGCCTTCTCAATTTCTCCTGTTTTAATTGTTGTTACTAATGACCTGGGATCTCCTAAGAATGGGTACAAAGGCTCATCATCTGATCGGTGAAATGTTCCCTGAACCATTCCCTAACTGCGCCTGCTTTGCCATGGTTAGTCCCGATAAAGAGTCCTTCAGATCGAGTTGTGGACAATGAGTGGTGCCATGCAGTCAGTAACTCTTAGGGCTCTGGCAGCCCGAAATATTTTGTGATAGTTATCCGTGGCAGTTTTTACATCTGCTCTGGAGTTTGCTTGTTAAATAGCAAGATCTTTTAAGCCTATGCCGATGTGTGTGCGTATGTGCGTGCGCACGTGTGTGAGTGTGTGCGTGCGTGCACCCGTCATTGCATATGTGCGTGCGTGCGTTCGTGTGCATGTGTGTTTGTGTATGGGGCTTTTTCTGTTTGTGCACGTGTGCGTGCGTGCGTGCGTGCGTGTGCGCTTGAATGTAGCATGGGGACACTATTTTATCTCTAAAGTCTTTGATAATTCACAGTACTTCAGAAATGTTAATCATATCATACCATTGCGTTGTCTCCAATCACAGAATAAAAACTTTCCCATGCAATCTTCACCAATGCCTCGTACGTCAGGGAGCTTCAGTTATTATATGCTTATATGCCGCAATGTGTGGATTTCCATTGCCCCCAGTTATCGAGATCTTGCAATAACGCAGGCCTCTACGGATTAACTTCACAATCGTGCATCTTTGAATCGTTTCCATACAGTTCTGAGCATTGCACAAGTGGTGCTGCTTTTCTTGAACTTCTCCGGATGTTTCATGTGCAATCAGCTGCCTTCGTATACTGTACTTGATTTAATACGTGCATATGCAATATTAGCCGACGTCAATGAATACTTGATGGTAAATGATTGTTTAAGAACTTCATTCATTGTGTTACTGAGCACTGGTTATAGGACAATAGCCTGCTGCGCCATCTATGGCCGACTTGGTCGTATTACCACTACGGATAACGATACTAAAACCAGTTCAGCTACACATTGATTTATGTTGTGGACCAACCATGTGAACAATAATCTATACAGGTTTCTTAAGATTATAATTTTGAACCACAGCTATATAACATGTGACCTTCTATGCTTTGAGCCTGTGGTGGCCCTACTCGACGCCAGACGTGGTAGGGGGCGGGAACTTATTTGCTTTAGCAACAACAGGGCTGGATCTGAATGGCTGCTTAGAAGGTGATTTCATTCATTCACTCACTGTTTCCCTAAGACTATACGTGTTGTATTATGTGACAATGCAGATCGCCAGGAAGAGAAACGTTACATTCCAGCTCCTTGCATTGGACAAAATGCTCTTGTATTTTACAATTAATGTACTTAATAGCTAATCTTATAATATTACCGTAGATATACTGTGACTCAAATATTCTCGACGTGCTTGCTAGATTTATACAATACTCGCGGAACTTTTTGTGACAGGAGTGTTAAGATATTCATTGATGGTACATATACTTCTAAGTTTTCCTTGAAATCGGATAGATGGTATCCCATACGCCAAGACAAGGCTTTTGCCAATATTAAGTAAGGTTACTCATGTCGGGATTATTTAAAGGAAGGACACATGTCGCTGTATGCTGAATGAAAAAGGTCAAGTGCCGCCTTTAACCATTATTTGTATGTTTGAATTCACTGTAATGTGACAAAATATAACTTATAAACAGTAAATGCGTCGTACCAAAATCACTGATTCATGTAAAGACATGCCACAGTTTGACGTACGCTATCAGTATATTGGGACCAGCGCTATTTTGATAGGTAGATTAGATCCTGAGATAATAATTTTGTTTAAAAATACACACACACACAACATTTTGTGATTACATGTAGAAAACTGTTAGAAATGCCCAGCATTCATTTACTAATCCCACATCGAAGCTCGATCCAATACTGAAAGACAAATCCCACATCAATGGTCCAACAACTAATCCCATATACAATCACTAATACCCCACCCAACCACTAATCACAAATCCCACATTCAAGCTCTTACATCCAACCACTAATCCTAAATCTAACCATTAGTGCTATGGAGGCAGATGCCTCAATTCTGACCATAAGCCAGTCATTACACGCCTTTAGATGAACCATCTATACCTAATGTATAAACGCCATACCAGGCGAGAGGGTAGAGTGACCTACAACCTACACAATCTCATCAGCGATACTGACACTCAAATGTCATATAAAAAGTCCCCCGGGGTGGAGGCTGGGTTGGGTGGCGGAAAATAGCTAGCTTCTACGTCAGCTTCGATCCAAAAAATTGAAATCTACGGAATCATCAGCTACCAGCACCATAGGAGTTTTAAATAACAACCGAACTAGGTAAACCGATACTGCGATTTCCACAAAATAGTCATTGACATGTCACGAGCGTTCAACACAATTGAACGCTCAAAGCTCCTAGATGTACTACGCCAGGCCAGTTGCAATGAAGATGAGCTACGACTAGTGAGACAACTACTTGTAGACACCAAGTTGAGAGTACGAGTCAGTGAAGTCTATAGAGTTTGAGGCATCAATCGGCTCCCCACAGGGAGAGGGTCTATCCCCTGTGCTTTTCACCTGTTACCTCGCTGCATTGTAATCCGTGCGGGAAAATTCTAGAAGACCAAACCCGCCAGTGTCCATACTGGGTATGCCGCTAGAGATGGAATATGCCGACGATGTGCACTTCATAGAAGAGGAAAAGAAACCACTTGACGAGCTTCTCCCAATAGCTGCAAGCAAACTAAAAATTAAGAATCGCTTTATGAATGAATCCAAAACAGAGTTCACCCACATATACCTATCAGCAAATCATGAAACTGAAAGTGACGATTCACTTCGTGGCGGCAAACCACGGAGGAAAAGTAAAATCCTGGGCTTACTGATTTGTAGTACTGCTGAGATTACTGTACGCTTTGTCATGGGGAAGATAGCTTTCCAATCCTACTGGAAGATATGAATTCCTAGATCAAAGATGGCCTTGACAAAAGGACTACTTAGGCAGCTCCTAAGACAACTCTAGTCACACTTGATGCCTACCACCGCAAACACCTACGCACCATTACTGGGCACAGATGGCCAGATAGCATAAATTTCAATGATGCACTTTACACGATGTGTAATACATCGCCGCTGTCTGTAAAAGTCGCCCAACAGAGATGGCCCATAGTTGGCCATGTGCTAAGAATGCCAGAAGACACGTCAGCCTTGGAATTCGTCCTACAGGGAGCCAGCAAATACAAAACCTGGAGAGGATGCCATTGCATAAATCTGCTAAGCATGCTAAGCATGCTAAGCATGCTACTAGGTGACCTCAAGAAAGCAGGACTCGTACACTTAAATCAAGAATGAACCTGAGGAAGCTAAGGATTTTGGCTGAGGACAAGACACAGTGGGCAAAACCGAAGAACGACTGATTGCAGCTGTAGGATGTTTCTACTACTATAGCCGCAGAATACAGTAATCATATATGCACACTAATTCTACACCCACTCACTAATCCTACATCCATCCACTAATCTTACATCTAACCACTAATCCTACATTCAACTACTAATCTTACAACCGTCCATTAATCATACACACAACCACTAATCTTACATCTAAGCACTAATTTTACATCCAACCATAAATCTGACATTCAACCACTAATCTTACATCCAACCACTAATCTGACATCCATCGACCATGGGCTAATCCCACATTCAACTTTCATTTATATGGTAAAGTTGAAAGAGTGAACATATGAATTCTAAATTCATCATTACCATAACAAACTGACAGTCGCTTGGATTTGGAAGGACATTTTGTGTCATTACGCCTACACAGATTGCTGGTTTGTCTGACAGTTTGCCAAACCTGCTTCGTCCGCATAGCCAACACGTCAGCTGATCACCACATCAATCGCCAAAGCCAGTTCATATGGACTGCAAATAGTTCACTAGCAGAAACTAATGAGACGGTTGCGGTGCAATTAGACTGTCACCGGCGACAAACTGTCTCACTGACGACGACAACAACGTGCCTAATGACAGCACGTTGTCAGGAACTTTTTCAACTAGCAAGTAGCACACACTCAATCACTCAATGGAGGAATCCAGTTTTAGCTATGCCCGCGCCCATCTCTAGCTAAGCTCCACTCACGTTTTTGCCCATGTCTCTATCGATCTCTGCTCTCCTTGAATCTAACTTTCCAGAACACTATACAGCTAAGAAGTTGAATATTCTGAAACTGATTTGACTGCGTGCAATGACGGATGCCCATCAAGTCAGCTTTCTGTGCTTGACTTAAACGACTGAAATTCTATGTCAAAGCGACCTTATTAAACTATCACATGATCCGAGCGGCAACCGTAAGACCATGGACAATGATCTGAAACCCGGTGGTAAAAGGTTCAATGTCCGGTGTCCTGGAACTTGTCTTTAAGTGAAAAATCACAGATTTTTTCGATTTGCTTATCAGGTAGAAGGGTCATATTAAACGCTGTCTTGCTTTTGAATTAGTTGGCGTCGTCGAAAGAATCACACCATCCTTGTTGCTATGATGAAAAACGTTAATCGGCAATCATGCACACTTCTACAAACGCGTTCTTCCCTCAGAGGTTAACACCCGGAAACGGACAAGAGAAAAGTCCTCCCTCCCAGGAAGTCAGTCTTCTCCGTTAATACACGAGGCAGATGCAGCAGCAGAAAAACTGTGATATTAGGCCTCGCTAAAGATAACAACCGAATCAAAACACATAGCATTTTCGCTGCGGAGTAACAAAAGAAAGCCATTTCGTCTGCACAGGCAGCTGTCATTAGTTGTGTTTGTACTGTAATTATTTAACAATGGGCATGGCTTTCTTGGTGGGTGAAATGTTTACCCATTAATAATGTATCTGCCATGAGATAATGGGCCCATTACTCTTTAACCTCATATATGCCTTTATACTACTGAATAGTGAAGGGAACATTCTGCATTTAACAATTTGAAACCTGAATTCACAGAATTTCAATTTAAAGGAAACGATACAGGTAAGCCGTTGGCTATTTAGAAACTAATTTGACAGGAAGCTGTTACTGTCATAGGCAGCAACAGATCCCTGCGAATTTAGCTTCAAAATATTCAACAGCATATTTATTAAAATGTAGATGAATCTTCGAATTCGAGTTTTCGGGTCCAAAGGTTCTATGATGTATCACATCAGTAGGTATACTTGTATTGCGCAAATTAACCTGCAAACATAGGAAAACTTAGGACGTTCATGTTTTCTTGCAGTCTTTTCTGTAGTGTTGACATGGCCACGGTCAGTGGTTGTGTTTTAGGTTTAGCTTGGGCTCAACGGCGCCTTAGTGCATGGACCCAGTGTTACAATGTGTCGTTCCCGAAGAAACTAGTTTGAAACAAAGGAACACAAAAATAATCAGAATAAAACGATGTTGCTTGCGGTCGATGTTTAGTGTTGCTAGCCTATTGTAGGGTGTATGCGTGTGTCCATCGCATTGATGATGTAGGGATGGGGAGAGGTGAATTTTATTGGGGTCGGTGTCACTATAGTTACCATGACGTGATCGTCAAAGATCATATTTGACGTAGATAACGCTTTTGTAAGCATGAAAACGTCAAGGTTTTGTAGATCTGCTGGACCACAGACCCGTAATTCTAAATTAAAATAAAATTTAAAAATTTTTATTTAAAAAAAAATTTGTAAGCAAGAAAACGTCGAGGTTTTGTAGATCTGTTGGCTTCTGTTTTAGAGCATACTTTATACTATTTAGACTAGGAACGTTTAACTTCTGTAGATAATTAATGCTTGAGAATTCTTCAATCCTAAACCCCATAGGAGCTAAGCCCCGCCCACCTCTAGCTAAGCTCCACACACACCTCGCTCGGGGATCGATCGATTCCTGAACACCCTGACTATAAATTTTCAGAAAACTATACATCTAAGCTGTTAAGTATTTTGAAACGAATTTGACTGGGTGTTGTTATGGCAGCAACAGTACCCAGACAAATTAGTTTCAAAATATTCAAAACAAGATTGATTAAATGGTAAAGACATACAATTCGTACAATAACGCATAGTTCGTCTTCAATTATGCGTTCGTGACGTACTTATTGACGTCATTCATGACGTCATAATGAGGTCATTGATTATGATGTCATTCTACACGTCAGGTAGTTAATTATGACGTCATATGATGGATGGATAAAGTGGAAAGGCCTATAGGGCATTCATTTCGAGCTAAGCTCCACCCGTTTTGCGTGTGTTGGGATCGATTTATATACTTTGAATTCTCAATTCTCAGAATCCCAATTTCAAGGTGACCTGTTGAATATTTTGAAACTAATTTGACTGGGTTCTGTTTCTGCCTTTGGCAGCAACAGCGCCAAGTCAAATTAGTTTCAAAATATTCAACAGAATGTTTATTATGTTTATTATTAATTAAATAGCAAATCCATCAAACAGATAAAATTCGTACACGTGACGGACTATTCCAGCTTCATGGCGGATTATTCGCTGCCAATTATGATTATGACATCTACATACGTGTGACGTAATTCAATATGACATCATATACTTGAGTGACAGATCGGATTTATACATTTTCAAAGACAATACATTTAACATCGTGTTCCTTTAAGCAAGTTTTCTTTGCAGCGTGGGAGGAGATGCTGTCTCGGTAACAAAGAAAACATTCCCTTCGTTTTATTAGCCATAAGTACAATTTTTGAACATCAATGTCAAGCACAGTTTTTAAAACACGTTTGAAGCAATAATCAACATCAAATTTCACAATCCGATCAATGAGTTAAAATAGTTTTTTGCATAATAACTAACTACTGCTATACGCCCATACTATGAAACCTGGTGTGAAACTATTCCGATTAATTTCATCTTATCCATATCAACTTGTCCTTTGTTAACATAACAGAGGCTTGTTTTTCTCTAGCTTATAAGACATAGCTCCGTATGTGGTGACACAATCCTTTCACATCTCCGGCCACATCTTCAGATTCAGCCTTTTGACTGCTTCAATCCCTCATGATTGAGAAGTAAACACTCTGTTCTCTTGCGTAATTTATGTCACCGTATGATGACATTGTAAAACAACTGGTGGTTGTGGTAATCGTCGTCGTTACGGAGTTCATAGGCAAGTACGCAATTTAGATTCGATGATATGCTTATTCCAAGTTTAGTTTACAATGATTGCATTTTTCATCGATTCTCAAAAATTGGCTATGCTGCCAATTGTCATAGTAACAATAGTCTATTAAATGAGTAAACTTTTACTCATTATATTTGTCAAATGTTGCATTTTAATCAATCTTAAGCTGTTAAAACTACAATGTTCCTTTACCGGTGCTTGGTCAGTGATAGAAACATACAGTTGCGAGATTTTAAGCTGTGGCGAGGGTTTGTGACCTTTTGACCTCTGTCGACCTCTTTATAAAACTGATTTGCATGTAAACCATATGCAATCGTAGACGATACTATAAGCAACATTTTGAGTGGTCGATCACCAATCTACAATGATTCTATCAAAAGATATGTAAGTTTTTAATACCCCTACCCCTTAATACGGTCTGCGTCACTGTGGGTATTAACTCTAATATAACCCATCAAAAACCATATTGACTCCCAGTTTATCACGTGTTAACACACATAATCTTTAAAAGGACTTCGAAAGCTGTTAGAAAAATATAGTTTCGTCAATTAGTGGGGGAGGGGGGTGGGGTGGTATCCAGGTGGGCCCCTCCAGCCCACGGACTAGATGGATAGCCGGATGGAAGGGTGGGTGGGCGGAGCGGCGGGCCGATGGGAGGGTCGGCCTGACAGACGGACAGGTGGCCGGACGACAAGACGGACAGACGGACGGACGGACTGAAGGATGGACGGACGGCAAGATTGACGGATGGACGGGAGGGAGGGCGGGCGGGTGGGCGGGTGGGCGGGCGGGCGGGCGGACGGACAGGCGGGCAGGCAATAACAACCACAATTCTCACACGGGTCTTCAGCGGCGTGAGTAATTTACGTAATCAAAAATTATTATTATATCGACTAATTACTGCATCAAATATTCTATAGCTACGTATACGGGAGTCTATAACAAGTTAATAATCATTAACTATAACAGATAAAAAGCTCACGACCGTATTTTATGGCGGGGGTGGGGATGGAGGTGGGTGGAAACGGGGCATAACCTAATATGCAAATGAGATGACGTCCCATGTCACGTGTCCAGCGTTCAATGAATTAGTACAGCCATTATCTTGTCTCGCTTCTACTCGTCTATGAAAGCAACAGCTCTCAATCAAATTATGTTCAAACATTAACTCGCCACTGAGAACACGGCCTTAGATTATGGGGTGTTATAACCGCAGATATGAATACTATGTTATAGCTCGCTCACGATGCCTTCAAATGTGGATTTTCGTAGTTCAGTAATTTTCGACCGAGTGTGCACGTCACGCGAGAATGTAATTTTCTGTAGTATTTTCTCGGTCGATCGCGTTTATAAGAGAATATTGGAATGCCACCAACATCTATTTTATTCTTAATAATTGTGTTAGTCAATCAAATAAAATATCAGATTTTAAAATAGTGAACCAAATATTACTAACATTAACACATATTATATTGAAGTGAAGATATTTACGAAAAAGGTAACTGTACGACCTTTCACCATGTCGATCGTAATAGGCCTATATAGGCCTATATTGTGTTTATTGCACAGGGGAATTTAGAAAATTCGTGGTTTTGCTAAAATCGCAACAACTTCAACATCGTAATATTGTGGTATGATTACTATCAAAATTTGAAGTGACACATTTTATTGATGATTCTTATGAGTTTGACGTTTGGTCGTCAGGTGTAGACTGGTTACCGGTTCGATGCAAATATCCGATCATGCACACCAGCGCTTTACTGAACTCGCGCCATCGGCGGTCGGGACAATCAGTTAAATAGCGAAGATATGCGCATGGCCGATCTATAGTATTCAACTCTGTGGTTATAACATAATACATGGAACTGAATCGCGACGACTGACCGATCAGTAATAACGCTATTAAATCTCTGGTCAAAACCTACACGATCGTAAAAATTCAGAAAGAAATCTAAATAGAAAAAAATATCCGTTTCCCGGACAGGTCCTTGGGAGTGTCAAATATTTCACTTAGCATATCTTGGCAGTTATGTCATGCCTAAGATATACTTAAGATTCCTCGAGGGTCTGCGTGCAAACTACACATCAGAATGCATGTATGCCACTCAAGAAATGCTTTTGATGGTGAATTAAAAACATGTCTAAGCGTAATAAATATTTTGAACAAAATTCGACTCAAACTCGTTGCTACCTATATGACAACAACGGCTTCCAATATATTTAATTTCAAAATAAGCGACTGAGATCTAACAATGAGGAGGGATGTTGATAACATACACGATGGAGAGGGTGGGTAGGGGTGACGTTTTTCACCCTTTAACCCTAAATTTTTTTTAAAACATCTAAATTTTCTCATAGAAAATGTCCATTTACAGACCAAGATAAGATTTTTTTTAAATTTTACGACTGGAATGACTGGCTCTGTTATCGAGCCAGTCATTTCAGTGGTAAAATTAAAAAAAAAGTATTCTCTTACTCTGTAAATGGACATTGCTTAAGAGCCCTACAGAATCTACATTATACACCCTCTTGTAACACGAAAGTATAAAGGTCAAAATTCTTGCACATTTTGCGAGAAAATAAGAAGTATGTCAAAACCTCGGACTAAGGACCTAATGCACAACATGACGTGACAGTGACTAATATCCCAGCTAAATCAATTTATCTTAATAATAAGCAAAATATGGCAGATAAATTGACGTTGTCATGGAAATCACACGTGTATCATTGCGCGCACCCACGACGGGAGCGTACACGAGCTTACTTCAAAACGAAAAGAAAAATTATTTCGACTGTGAACGCTGCTGGGGGTAAATTTCAATTTCAATTTTTGATACTATTTTTTACTCAATCACCACTTGAGATTTTCAAGTGCAATCAATAGTTATAATGTGTCTTACTAGGCACACATCACTCTTAAATCGTTTGATCTTATCTATTCTTTATCAGAGGAAATGATATTTACATCTATTTACGTGGTATTTAAGACGTTAATAAATGTGCTACTGGCTCTGCTGCTACTGCTTCTACCGCCACTGCTACTACTACTACTGCTACTACTACTACTACTACTACTACTACTACTACTACTACTACTACTACTACTACTGCTACGACTACTGCTGCTACTACTACTACTACTACTACTACTACAACTACTACTACTACTACTACTACTACTACTACTACTACAACTACTACTACTACTACTACTACTACTACTACTACTACTACTACTACTGCTACTACTACTACTACTACTACTACTACTACTACTACTACTACTACTACTGCTACTACTGCTACTACTACTACTACTACTACTACTGCTACTACTACTACTACTACTACTACTACTACTACTGCTACTACTGCTACTACTACTACTACTACTACTACTGCTACTACTACTACTACTACTACTACTACTACTACTACTGCTACTACTACTACTGCTACTACTACTACTACTACTACTACTACTACTACTACTACTACTACTACTACTACTGCTACGACTACTGCTGCTACTACTACTACTACTACTACTACTACTACAACTACTACTACTACTACTACTACTACTACTACTACTACTACTACTGCTACTACTACTACTACTACTGCTACTGCTACTACTACTACTACTAAGGCAGAGTTTGATGAATTTTTCGAAATTCTGAACAATCACGATCCGAATATCAAATTAAAAGCAACCATTGACGAGATGTCTGTAGATTTCCTGGATGCAACTGTATATAAAGGTCTAAAGTATGAAACAACTGGCTACTTAGACTACAAAGTGTATTTCAAACCAACCGATTCGCATCAGCTATTGCACACAAAATCTTTCCATCCACCGCATACTTTTAAAGGAATAGTAAAATCACAAATAATCCGTTTTCACAGGAATTCGAGTGATAGGAAAAACTTTGAAGAAGCGTGCTCTACCCTATTCAAAGCCCTCAAACCACGAGGTTACTCCTCACGATTCTTGCGCAAAATCAAATCTGAAACATTAGACGGCTTGGAAACCATTCCAGATAATGCCTCAAATCGTCGGCCTACCAAAATTTCTCACAATCGTCCTATTATAGGTGTAGGCGAATCTCGCAAATGCGGAAAGAAAAGGTGCAAGTTAGATGAATTTCTCCCAAACCAGAATACTTTCACGAGCTTTTAGAACAAAAGCAAGTTCCAACTTCAGTCTAATCTAGATTGTGACTCTGAAAATGTTATTTATCTAATTTCATGCAAATTGTGACAAAAACAGTATGTCGGCGAAACGAAATGTCCATTAAGATGGCGGGCAACTCGACACCTCTCAGATATTAGGCTAGAGGAAGACACACATGTTTCCGAACATTTTAATCTTCCTGACCATTTAGTCCTTCGTGACTTTGAAATTATGCCGATTGAACAGCCACCCCTTTCAGATACGGCAGAAGAAACTGATAAACAAAGAAAACTTCGAGAATCGTTTTGGATTAAAGAACTCGAAACACAGTGGCCAAGGGGAATAAACTCGGACCCAGGCTTATCTGATCAACGTGACAAAATTCCATTCATTCTGACCTATAATCGGAGAAACGTTGAAATTTCCAAAATCTTGAAAGATGAGTGTCAAAACCTACAGGAGAAACTGAAACAACCCTTTAACAAGCGTCCAGTAATTGCGTTTAAGAAAAATCCGAATCTACGTGACATCTTGGTAAACGCAAAACTCAAATAGCTATCCAGAATACTCATCTCAATTATTCAACATTTACCTTTTCATGACGAAGTCAGCCAAAAGCGACCCTGTGGCGATCTTGGCAAATGTTCATTTACTGGCCGAGATTGGAGTATCTTTTTAATTTTACCATTGGAATGACTAGCTCTGGAACTGATACAGTCATTCCAGTGGAATATTCTGAAGAATGACCTTGTCTGTGCCGGCAAATGTACATTAAATAAATAAACGCATATTTTGATTTTATTCATCAAATTTATCCATTAAAGCGTTAACATTAACGTGGTATGGCTTTCCTCTAACAAAATGACAAATCTCAGACAGTAAACACAAATATCTTAAATCTTTGAATTTTTTCAATTATTGAAGATTCTGAGCCATGGTTACTACTACTACTACTACTACTACTACTACTACTACTACTACTACTACTACTACTACTACTACTACTACTACTACTACTACTACTACTACTACTACTACTACTACTACTACTCATATATAAAAAATTAGTTATGTATGAGTTAAAATTCTACTTTGTCTGGAGGCTTCCATGGAAATTTGTTTCAAAATATTTAACGACCTACGCACTACATCATTATTGTAAAAGTAAGATATTTGGATTTCAGGTTTAAATGGACAAATGTGATAATTGTTTTTGATTTGATGGCTCATTATTTTTAGGGCCCTGTTAGACTTTGCCTTAATTTATATGCATAGATCAATATTTTTGTTGAGACAGTGATGATTTCACTCTCCGACTATGGCTACATAATATGATAGCAATAAAGAACATTTTCTTATGCATAATTTGATGTATCTTTTTCTGTACCTGTAGATTAGATATAACTGTTTTACAATAAAGGAAATTCAATGTTATAAGATTCGGCTATTGATTAGCCAAAAAAAAATCTCTAAGTAATTTAAGTAAGTAAATATTGAAACATTTGGCCGATAAAATTTAGCAGTCCTACATCTCGAACGGGTAGGTTAGATCTATCACATATAGTTTAATCGTTGCTGGTTGTCACCGTTGTGTGGCTGATGTAATGAATGGAGCTTTGATACGGCAGTTAGCCAGTGCTTAAATTGAGATATATAAATATTTTGAATCAAAATTTAT
>CM067359.1:7418758-7494631 GCA_034401795.1 Chaetoderma sp. LZ-2023a
ACTAAGAACGGGCCGAATTACGCCTACTCATAGCGTAAAAAATCTGAGAATATTTAATTTCCAACAGTCACAGATTATTCTGTAGCATAAAGGGTTCTCGTTGTAACACAAGTGATCGTCTAACGCGTGATACTCCCAAACATATCGGCTTACCTGTTTCTGTCCATCACCTTACAAGAAACAGAAAATTGATTGATATGTCACATTAACAAGGACACAGTATGGGTTCCGATAATTTGTGCCAATTAGGCACCGCTTCTGCCATAATTGCCATGAAGTAACTTACAGATGAAGATATATTCCTTCACTCAAATATCATGCCGGTAAGATTTGGGCATGATGCAGTTGACAACATTGACATTAACGAGTAGACACGAGATGGCGAGGGTACAACTCTCTAGTCCTTAGCACTTTGATATAGCAGGAAGAAGGTACACGCACGCACGCACGCACGCACGCACGCACGCACGCACGCACGCACGCACGCACGCACGCACGCACGCACGCACGCACGCACGCACGCACGCACGCACGCACGCACGCACACAGCTTCCTATGGACGCAGGGAAGATCGTGATAGCCATAAAAAGAAAGCTGTAAGTGACCTTTGATACATAGAGTTGTCTTCATGTACAAATCAGTTTCTGAAAAGGGCTGAAATAAGCCATCTTTAAGGCAAGATAGACGTGACAGAGTAATTCAAAACAGAAAATCCTAATATTTTCTTTAGAACAGACATGGACATATGTTTGATTATGCCCTAAGAAAATATTTACAGTCAAGATTGAGACATTGAAACCTGGGCCGCAACAATACATTCCGAGCTGGTGTGTGTTTCATGCTATTTTCGAGATCAGTTATAAAGAGAGTACATCAAGAATTCTTATTGAGCATAATCCTATTTTACCTGGTATGCTAACAGATATAAATACAATCTAGACAGCATTGAAATCTCCGGACAAAACAGATGCTATCTTTAAATCAGGTATATCCTATTATGACGTTAGATCTTCAAAATGTCCGTCTCCACAATTGGGTTGTGTTCCACCACCATATCCTCAGATTAGGATGCTTTACATCTTGGAGTTATACTGGAAGTTCATGGACATGCATTATCAAGAGAGTGGCTTGGAGGATGTGGTAGCTGAAGGAGGTGCTTTTGGTCCAAACACCATGGATATGGTCATGAAAGGTAAGAATTACAAGAGATGTACATTGGCTCATAAATTAATGTATGAATTTATGGGCCATATGTAACTAGAAGCCTTTCCTGCCTTGTTTGTGCAGTCCAGAAAGCACATTCGAAGGACTTTGCCAAACCTTTCAAGATGAGGTGTGGCATATGTGTGAACGGGAAGAACTTGATGAAGATGGCCACGTACGGATAAATGCGTTGTTCCATGAAATTCAAGATTTTCTGACGAAATGGGAACTAATTTACCTTCAATTCCAAGAGTATCGTCGCGTACTGGAATTAACACTGTTGGGGACTTAATTGATGGCCTAGAAGAATTTGTCAAGAGTCCCTATAAACAAGGCAATGTTGAGCATATCATGGCCAATAGGTATGATGCAAATGAATCAGCAAGGCTTGTGAACGGAGAAGAAGAGGTCAAACTGCCAAATCTCTGGCGATTACAGTAAAATCAAGAAACCATGTGTTGCCAAATAATGGGAATGCTTTTTACTACAGTCCTATAGACAAAGACCACTTCAATGACATTGCTTTCACTTGATTAAGGGAAACAGAAAATTTGACCTTCAGCCAAATCAAATACCATGAAACGGTTACATGTATTGCCGCAGATGATATATGCAACATATGAATGCAATTTATAGTACCCAAGAGGAAGCTGATAGCCGGTTATTTCTTCATCTGTCTGCAGAAAGGATTTACGAATGAATAAGACATAATATGGCCACCAGATACAGACCTGTTGGTATTAGGGATTTATTTCAATGAGTTTATCCTAGGAAAGGTGTGGCTTCAAACTGGAGATAGAACAGCCATTACATTCATTTCCATTAGCAGCCTTGTCTTATGTTATGCTGCCCTTTGTTGCTATTTCACGCATTGACTGAATGCGACAGTACTAGTTGCTACAAGGGCCGAGGAAAGAAGACTGGTCGGAAAATCATCACTGTTGACCCAGGGCCTGAAGTTTCAGGGCCGTGCTCAAATAGGAGACGTCTTTAGTCTTCCAGATGAGGCAAAAGACTTATATCTACTGAGCTGGTGTGTAGAATTTACCAATACAAATCAGATGCAGTATATATCAACATTGCGGGATACAAGACCCAAAATAGAATGAAGGTCTTCCTCCATGTTATGATAGCTTAGTTCAACATCTCACCGAGTCAGTTATCAATGTGCCATTTGGAAAATTGAATTGGAAGCGATGCTTAATATACCATCTGCGATGGAACATGGATGAACCATAGGAGACAGACTAGTGTCACTACTGATGACTCAAGTTGCAGCACCAGATGAACTTCTCATCATTGTAAGTGTGCCACGCTCGGGTTAAAGTGCAGTCCTGCTCGTTTGTGTGGAGGCAATGATGATAAGTGTGACAACCAGCCCATGCAGGGGATAGAGAGTACAGACATTGATGATAGTGATGAACTTGATGAATAATGTAATTTGTGAATTGACTTCAAAGACACATATTAGTTTCATTTTCCTTTCAGAAATTGTATTTGGGTTAGATCAGTTTCATAATATTTATGACGATGGACTAAGTAAAGTAATAACTAGTTTAATTTTATTTGTTACATTTTAGTTGTAGCATAATGTCTTCGTATGCATGCATGTTCTATATTTATATGGAGATGTGGAGGATACGTCAAATAGAAAAATTGATTGTAATTATGTCATAACATGCGGATTTGAGAACACAAATATAAATAAGCATACATAGATATATACAAAACGTGTTTCCAATCATAAAATAAGCCGAACATCCAAGTCTATGCAGTAAAATTATCTGAAAATTTATGTATTTGAAGTATTATCATTACAACTTACAAGTTATTTATTTTTACTGTTGGTTAAATTAAATGTTTCATTTTACTCATTATAAATTTCTCCCGTGCAGACGGAAATTTCGTTTGTTTTGTCACCTATTTCAATGCTTCATAGCTTTTTAGCTAACCACACAGCGACACGTCCAACATATATTTTCTGAAAGAGGACATATAGATATTTCACTTGGTACAAATGAACCTTCACTTACAGAAGGGTACAATGGCGGTCCCACGCGCCCCATTTGGCCGCATGACTATAAACAAAGTTTATAAACGTGACTGAACAGAATTGGCGAAAAATTCAGGTTTGGTAGATTTTGTCGTGGTCTACCTCACAGCTAGGGCGGTGTAGTAGGCCTGTGTATGCAGTAATACCATATTTGTAGCCGCATGCATGCGTAGCCATAGCGGATTATACCTATTGGCAGGTTATGGCCATCTCAAAGGCGGAATTTCAGAGTTCCGTATTTTTAATGCTGTCCAAATACTACATGTCTGTGGTTGCAGGTATTAGGTATATACGTATTTCACTTTTACACAAGTACATACATTTTTTGATGACGTGTTCCACAGCTTTCCATAATGATACAGCGCGCTATAACCCGCAAGCGCGATAATACGTGTATCTAACCTACCACGCGCCCTTTCATCCTTAGTTACATATTAGAAACAACAAATAATATTTCTTGCGTCACACAGAATTAAATTCTTTATGAAGCAAGCAATATGCTGCTGGATATTTTGAAACTAATTTGACTGGAACCAGTTGCTGCTTTTGGCAGCAACAGTTTTCACAGTCAAATTGGTCTCAAAATATTCAACAAGTTTCTTGCATTGGAATTTGAAGGGTTCACGGGCTAAGATCTGAAGCGTCAATGACATAACTGGCTGATGCGTTCCCCATTTCACACATAAACCATTTGACCAAAGTGCACTTTCGCTTAGTCATTGTTGATCAATGGCTATGAATGTTTATAGCGCGTGCAAATTGTCACAAACGCAGAGTCTTCTAGCCCTTCAACCATCAAATTTGTGCAAGAAATTATCAAATTTCTTATAGAAACTGCCCATTTGCAGACGAAGAGATTAGTTGCGAAACTTTATTACTGGAATGACTGGCTCGATTATCGAGCCAGTCATTTCAGTTATAAAATTTCAAAATTACTCTTATCTCGGCATGCATCACAAGACTACTACCGAAGCCGTTTTTGGCCGACATGAGGGTTAAACACCTAATCTTCATCAAGGAGATCAATGAGTATCGGATGACCACGCCTTGTCGTCACTTAAGACTGGCGATTATTTCGTGACGTGTCAATCAGCGCCCATCACGGGTGCGAGGCGCTTACTGGTATTACGTCAATATACCTAATGATGCACGGGTTTGGCACGCGGCTACTGTTAATAATCTGAGTAAAGATGTGACTAAGTGTTTTGCAAGATTCTCGGATAACGTCACTAGTCTCCCCCCCGCCCCCCCCCCACCCCCACCGTCCATCCCTCCCTACCTCCTTCCAGCCACCTCTCCTCTTTCCAGCTCGCTCGCTCGCTCGCTCGCTCGGTCGCACGCACGCACGCACTCACGCACGCACGCACGCACGCACGCACGCACGCACGCACGCACGCACGCACGCACGCACGCACGCACGCACGCACGCACGCACGCAAGCACATATACACACACACGCACTCTCTCTCTCTCTCTCTCTCTTGTTTATCGAGGCAGTCATTCCCGTGGTAATTTTCTAAAAATAGTCCATAGACAATCCAGAGAAATATATGTGTGGATCTCAAATTACCCACTTTCTCATAACCATGGCAACGAATTGTGAAACGGCTATACACAAATTAAATTTGGTATAATTTATTCTGACCGACTGTCAAGATTAAGATGCACTTGGAATATGATTGTAACGGAATTGAGATACAGTGCAGACGTGCATAGCATCATTCAAATCCCCACAGACACCCCAGTTAACATCCACACCCGTAACCCTGCACCAACACCTCACACAACCTCCCTATTCTATCTGTCTTAATTACCTCCTTATTTGTGGCACTTCGTAATCCCCTAAACGACAATTATACTTAATTATCCTATGGGAAGAGCGCAGCTGTTGTTTCTACTGTCGTTAATGCAGCATCTCCTGTATTTGTTTTCTCATTACGACACGTGCATTGCGTCATCAAGCGCCTTCTTCACGCTCTGCGAGTATGCGAATGACGTAATCACGGTGGTCCGTGTCAGGAATCTTCCACGCGGCTAAATTAACACTTTAATTGCTAAATTTGGTAAAAAATAAAAATATTTGCTTATTAAATGTCCATTTGTCTATGGCAGCAACAGTGCCCAGTCAAATTAGTTTCAAAGTATTCAACACCCACCATGTTCATTAAATAATAAAGGCATACAATTCGTACAACAGCGCTTAGTCCGTCATCCATTAAGCGTTTGTAACGAACT
Source organism: Chaetoderma sp. LZ-2023a (assembly GCA_034401795.1). Lineage (NCBI taxonomy): Eukaryota > Metazoa > Mollusca > Caudofoveata > Chaetodermatida > Chaetodermatidae > Chaetoderma > Chaetoderma sp. LZ-2023a. The sequence goes on from CM067359.1 coordinate 7,424,250, forward strand.
TAGCTACGCCATTCATGATGTCATTGATTATGACGTCATTCTACACGTCTCGTAATTGATTATGACGTTATATGATTAATGGCTAAATAAAAGGGAAACCCTACTTTGGGTGCAACAGTAAGTGACGTAGGGAAATATCTTAAGTGAGTTCTTAAGACCAACGGACCGCAAATAGAGGGGTCTATTTCTAGCTATGCCCCGCCCATTTTTAGCCAAGCACCGCCCACTCGACGTGAGCATTGCAAGGAGTTGTAACACTTTGAAACCTGAATTCTCAGAATCACAATTTCAACGTAACTATACAGGTAAGCATTTGAATATTTCGAAAGTAATTTGAATGGGGAGCAATAGATTCCAGTCAAGACAGCTTCAAAATATTCAAGAGAATACTTATTAAATTGTAAATTCACCCAAGATACACAATTTATGCATTTTCGTGACCGATCTTTTGCCTTTAGTGACGGACTTAGCCTACGTCATTCTGTCTGTGACGTCAATTCATTCAAATACGATGTATTTGATTTCGACTTTAAATACTTCCGTGACAACTAGAAACCCTTCCTTATAAATACAATATAATCATATCTTTGTATATGTTCATGTTTCATCTTAACCTCATTTGTAACTACTTTCGTGTGCAGAGACGCAGGAAAACCTTCAACTCACGCGACTTACGGTCTCGCTGCTTCAAACTGCCAAACAATAATTCCAATTGGCAATAACTCTGAAACTGCTGAATATTTTGAAAATAATTTGACTGAAAGTTGTTGGTGGCTTAACCACCAAAAACTTTCAGTCAAATTGTTTTCAAAATATTCAGCAGATCCGGAATTAAACCCGGATGTCCCGAAAATGTAGTCTGCAGAAACTTAGCAGGCAGAGAGTTAATAAGTCTGTATTTGCTTTTTTTCCAATTTGGTCAAAGCATTGTCAACATTTACTTCAGCATCACATATGCATCTGGCCATATTCATTATGTCCTTCGGTTACACAGACATGGTTAGTAGTTCAATGAAAGATAGACTGCTCCCAGTCAAATCAGTTTCAAAATATTCAACAAAATGTATTATCGATGTGTTAATTCACCAAAGACATACAAGTCAGACACATTCGTGACGCACAATTGCAACTTTCATGACATACGTACGTCATTTTGATAATGGCATCATGTTAACATGGACGTCATTGACTATGGCGCTAAATATTTTAGTGGCGGATCGGATCCCTCCATAACTCCTGGAGGGCTCGCTTACATTTTAGTGCTAAGCTGAGTTTGTTTCAAAAGCGAATTTGTGACGGGAATGTGAAGAAATGTGTGACTGAAATATTAGCATCAAATTTGTCTGCTTGGTTTGATCTAGCATGCGGTCAGAATCTATAAATTAACTCCCCTTATCTCCCCTTATCTCCCCTTATCTCTTTAACAGGCACATTAAAAAGAAAACTAGTTTTTTTCACTAAAAATGTCCAGTTGCAGACAAAACGAACACTATTTTTAAACTTATCGATTATCGATCCAGTCACTCCAGCGGTTAATTTTCAGTCATATTCTTTTCATGTTTTGCAATCAGACGTAATCTAAGACGATAAAGGCCCAAACAAAGCTCAGGACGCTCGCAGTGGATAAGATACAGTGGAGAATGTTGAAGAAAAACTGATTTCATCATCATCATCTTCTTCTTCTTCTTCTTCTTCTTCTTCTTCTTCTTCTTCTGTTCTGTAATAGGACATTTTTAAAGGCCACTGCAAATCCGTTTTGGCCAGCAGGGGTCAAAGTCATGTTTTTGGGGAGCTGATGCTGCGGAAGCTTTAATCCGCAACACCATTTTAAGATTAAGTAGACTTAATAGACCTTTCCCACATTAGCGTAATATTGGGAAAATACCTTCCCGGAATGCATCGCGCGTACCACTTCCGGCTGGTAATCATGATAGCCGATGAGCAAACAGCATTACTTTAATATGGGAATCAGATACAATGCACTTTAGGCAGTGCGTGTGAAACACTATGGTCATAATATTTTTGAAGGCCAACATCATTGGAAAGCTAAGCCAATATTCTATACATTTCTGTATTAGTTTTTATAGTTTTATACAATTTAATACAGTTGATTGCAATATTAAAATAGCCCCTATTGTCCACTTGATTTAATGAATCTAAGTCGAATGGTGTATTTTATACACGCAAATAACTCACTGAAACCGTTACAGAAATATAAAAAATACTGCATTACTGTTTTGGCAATTGAATGCGCTTTACAATAATATATGATTTAAATAATATAATGATTTTAGTTTATCATAGGAACGATTTAAATTGCGGTGTATTTTAGTGCAAAAGTAACTTAACGCGGGTCAGTGGCTTGTTGGCAGCGGTACCTACCAGCAGTTTTGCTCTGAGCGTTGATTTAGGGGAATCCTGGCGTAATGACGTCAGTGTGGCGAAGGCGTATTAAAATCTTATAAAAACGAACGCATGGTCAAGGGAGACAACTCGTGAAAATCTACTTATCAATGTAACGCGCCGATAACAAATTTGGCCCGTTTGTAAACGGCGCTGTTTATGATTGCTTTGAATAAGGGCGGAGCTTAGTTAGAGATAGGTGGGGCATAGCTAAAACGGGATTTCTCAATTACTAGCATGCATTTGTTTACTGATTCTCGATACCAATCTGTAGGCAACACATATACCATATACCAATTTGTTATCGGCGCACCCGTTTGTAAACGGCGCAGACCCATATACCAATTTGTTATCGACACGCCCGTTTGTAAACAATGCACCCCCATATAACAATTTGTTATCGGCATGCCCATTGGTAAACGGCGCAGACCCATGTGCCAATTTGTTATTGGCACGGGCATTTGTAAACGACGCAGACCCATATACCAATTTGCTATCGACACACGCGTTTGTAAATGGCACAGACCCATATACCAATTTGCCATCGGCGCATACGTTTGTAAAAGGCGCAGACCCATATACCAATTTGTTATCGGCACGTGCATTTGTAAACGGCGCAGACCCATATACCAATTTGTTATCGGCACACAAGTTTGTAAACAGCGCAGACCCATATACCAATTTGTTATCGGGGCGCCCGTTTGTAAACGCTGCAGACCCATATGATAATTTATTGGCGCGCCCGTTTGTAAACGCCACAGACCCATATGACAATTTTCGTTATCGGCGTGCCCGTTTGTAAACGACGCAGACCCGTATAACAATTTGTTATCGGCGTGCCCGTTAGTAAACGACGCAGACCCGTATAACAATTTGTTATCGGCGTGCCCGTTAGTAAACGACGCAGACCCGTATAACAATTTGTTATCGGCGCGCCCGTTTGTAAATGGCGTAGACTCATATGACAATTTGTTATCGGCGTGCCCGTTTATAAACGGCGCACTGCCCATATGTTAGTATCAAACTAGTGCCATAGGAAATGCGCATAATTGTAAACGAATTGTGATTTTCTAGCCCTACCGTCATAGATCAGTACACCAATTTCTCTAGCTGTTTTAGTAAGCGAGATATGGCTTTCTTGTACCTTGTTTGTCATCTTGGGGCCGGCCGGTCTGGTGGGTGAGCGGCGCCGGGCGGGCGGGAGGCCAATTGCTCTTGTTTCTACTGTATCCAAATCCAATGCGTTATACTGGAAAACGTTTGGTACGTTTGATGGTAAAACGAATGGTTGTCGATTTTGGTTATTGGTTATACAGATTTCAAAAAATGCTTTGGCTCAAGTTATGGACCGTATTTAGTTGATTTGCCTGAGAGCCACACAAATTCGTAAAGTATGGATGGGCGCACGGAGAACCGAAATGAGACATTTTAAATATTTGGCTACCCGGATTGGAATGCAAATGAAATTAAGCTGCACAGTAAAACCTGCCTCTAGCGGACACTGCACGGGCCAGGGAAATTGGTCACTAAAGGCATGTGGTTACGTAATAAATATTAAGGGTTACGGTATCTAGCTTCTGGGAACAAATGATGGTGGTTCTTTAACACCGGTGGTCGTAAGACAACCCGTCTTAAAGAACCACCATCATGTGTCCCTAAAGGTATCTATCTGCCCGTACTAGAAGCGTCTAACGGTATGTTCGCCGCATGACTTGACAGGCTGCTTTGGAAGTTCAAGTACGCGAACAACGGTCGGTTCTTAACCGAAGTCTTTCCATCGCACCCATCGCAAATTGATTTGGCGGTAGCCTCTCTGAGATGTCAACTCCAGGGCCTCTCGGCAAGGAGTTCCATCGTTATCGCCTTGCAAAACCGGGGTGTGTGAGTGTGCTGAATTAGGATTCAGTCCCGGACGGTTATGACTTTAGAGAGGGTATATCGATGAAGCGGCCTTGTCTGAAAGCGCATCTATCGGCAATTGATTCTCAATAATTGCCACCCTAAACCTCCTCTCTCTCATGTAATTTTCGTCTCAGACTCCTGATGATGCCGGTAATGATGCTGGTCAACAACACACGGCCTCGCTGGACAGATTTCAGGATTTTCCAGGCTAAGATTTTCGGTGATTTATCAAGAGATATCCTATCACCACTGTCCGGTGTTTTCCTTAAAATCATTATCGTGTTGGCCGCTAGCAGTCTAGCCACACATTAGGTGAGGAATATCCTAATGAATCGTCAGTTGTGCATGTCTGAGTGGCCCATGAAGCGCAATCAGTGTGCAAAATGTTAACAAAGAGATTGGACGTGGTCGAGTGTGATAAATCTACAAGACAGCTCAGAAATAACGCTAAATGTTTCCAAAGAAACCCAGAAACATGTTAGTTAGTAAGAAATTTTCTGTTGAATATTTTGAATATAATTGGATTGGAAAACATAGCTGACTTAGTTTTTGCCATGCCCCGCCCATCTCTTGCTAAGCTTCATCCACACTTCGATCGATTTCTGAACTCACTGTCTATTAATTTCCAGAAAATTATATAGATAAGCTGTTGAGGAATGGCAGCAACAGCGTCCAGTCCAATTAGTTTCAAAATATTCAACATAATATTTATTAAATAGTAAAAGCTAACAATTTGTACAACAACGCATAGGCCGTCTTCAAACATGTGTCCGTGGCGTATTTCTCGACGTCATTCATGACATCATTCATTATGATATCATTGCACACATCACGCAGTTCATTATGACGTCATATGATGGCTGGGTACTCTGGAAAGGTGAATTAGTTTCAAAATTCTTTGCAGCAACTTTAGTAAATAGTAAAGACATATAATTCGTACAACAACGCTTAGTGGGTCGTCAATTAAGAGTTCGTGACGAACTTATCTACGTCATTCATGACACCATTGATTATGACGTCATCCTAAACGTCACATAGTTGATTATGACGTCATATGATTGATGAGTAAACTGGAATGGTTAATTATGCTGAATGATAAGGCTGTCTTAAATAGTGCATCTTACAGCATTTTCCAGCAAATCTGTACCTCTGTGTATATCTGTGTATCTGTATCTGTATATATACCTCGATCACCGAATACCGTTTTAACGTACGCTAAACAAGGTTGAGATTGATAACTACAGATAAGCTAATGCATATTTTAAAACATCTTTTAGTTTGACGTTCCCACATAACAAGACTAGGATGGCCCAACGTTGGCCCAATACAGGTTATAATATCTGTCCAACGTCTAGTTTAACCAAATATCATTCTGCTATTTGGTATAATGTTGGGGTAACCGCCGTATCCACCCAACATATGGCCAACGTACGTCATGATACTGGCCCAACGTTGTCTGTCTATGCTGCTCAAGCATCATTCTGCTAATGGACCATTCTAGTTTATCCATTCATGATATGACGTCATATGACGTCATAATCAAATATCTGATTAGTATGATGATATCATAGTCAATTATAGCATGAATGACTCGATTTAATCCGTTTTAAACTCTTAATAGTCCGATACGTTGAACAAATTGCAGGTCTTTACTATTTAATAAACATTCTGCCGAATAGGCAGCAACATTATCTAGTCAAGGTAGTTTCAAAATATTCAACAGCTTACCTGCATAGTCTTCTGGAAATGAATAGTCAGGAAGTTCAGGGATAGATCGATCCCAACATGGGCGAAGTGTGGTGGAGCCTAGCCAGAGTTGGGCGGGCATAGATACAGCTGGAACGGTCCATTTGTCTAACGTTGTCCTAACATATTGCGCGAAACGCGCATAACAAAGGGATGCTCAAGATAAATACCAAATGTTGATCACCATTACACAATGGGCTATTTTAACATACGTAATTTGGCCTCTATTATAAAGCTGGTGCAATATATTTAGTACAAAAGCAAGATAAGAACACACATTCATTTTAATGAAATGTATAAAACCTTCGTGACAGGTGTTATAGTTTACCGGACATATGATAGTTATTAGAATCTCAGAAGAGATTAGCTTTGTTAACTGCAAATTATTTTTCATTTTGAAAATATATTACGGCATAGCAGCATTTCGAGTGAGAATACTAGTTGAAACCCATGTATGATTACTATATTCTGCGGCCCTATAGTAGTAGAAACATCTGCCAAGTGATGGTGTGTAGGTGTTTGCGGTGGCAGCCATCAAGTTTGTCTACAGCTGTATTTGGAGCTTCCCAGCTATTTCCGTTAATACAGCATCAATGATACGCAGGTTGATTTGTATAAACGTAGTCTTTTTGTCAAGGGCATCTTTGATCCACGAGTCCATAGCTTCCAGAAGGACAGGAACGCTTTGTCCCCCCCCCCCCCTTGGGGCAGCGATGTCAGCAGTACTGCAAAACAGTTAGCCCAGGATTTTATTTTTCCTTCATGGTTCGCTTTAATAATAATAATAATAATAATAATAATAATAATAATCGTTATTTATTGAGGGTAGCACTTCAAGTACACGGCCTGATCTAGCAGAGGCCCTCATTAACATATATACAAATGCGGATTTTTTTAATTTTTTAAATATAATTTGTACAAATTTGTACATTTATGTACAGACAAGGAACTTAGGGAATATATTTCTTATAATCATATAATATTCTGAATGTATTAAGAGTAATTTGAACAAAAGCTACTGATGCTTTCAACAGCAGCAAACTTTCAATCAAATTAGCATTGATATATTCAGCATTGTAAAGTAAATTCATTTCATTTCTGCTGAAATGCTTTGGAAACAATGCAAGAAATAGAAATAACGATATTTTTATGTGCTTGAAATATAGAAACTAATTCTCAATTTCGTAGACAAATACAGCTTTCACGAAGTGGATCGTAATTTTCTAAGATCTTTGAGCGATTCATTTTGTCGAAGGCTCGTGCCATGTCAATGCCCATTTTGCGGAAATCCCAGTAGTTGCTTTCAAATAGAGAAGCTCCTACCGAACGTTAAACCAAATAATATTATTCCTGAAATGTAAGCCATTTAATTAAAAATATTCAAGTGTGTTCTTAAGTTATGCACTGACCAGCGAATGTGTACCAACGACCGTGCCGCATAATGGACATTTCCAGTTTATCCATCAATCATATAACGTTATAATCGATTACGTGACGTGCTGGATAACGTCATAATTAATGACGCCATGAATGGCGTATATAAGTTCGGCACGAACGCTTAATTGATGACGGGCTAAGCGTTGTTGTACGAATTGTATGTTTTTATTATTTAATAAACTTTATGTTGAATATTTTGAAACTAATTTGATTGGGCGCTGCTGCTGCCATAGGCAGCATTAACACCCAGTGAAATTAGTTTCAAAATATTGAACAGCTAACCCATATAGTGTTCTGGAAATTAATAGTCAGAGAGTTCAGGGATCGATCGATCCCAACACTGGCGAGTTGTGGGTGGAGCTTTGTTAGAGAGGGGCGGGGCATAGCTTTACTAACATGCATTTGTTTACTGATTCTCGATAGCAAACTGTAGGCAACACATTGAGGCAACATGTGCAGGATTATTATGCATATTATATGTAAGATATTGCCTATACCCTGGCCAAGAGAACTATATATATATAACACCAACTGTCATTTACCACTGTTTTGCCCAAATTTTCCCAACGCTATTTGACCAACATGCGCAAATAGGCCTATGTGACAAAATTGCCCAACTTTTGCCTTTGCGATGCCAACGTTAGCCTAACGCTATATGACTATGTACGAACACCATATTTGTGTACATTGTACCAACATCTGTAAGACAACTGTAATATTGTCTTTGTTGATACTTATTGATACCAATAGGCGATGGTGCCAACCAATAGGGCAATCCAGTTTTAGATATACCACACCCATCTATAGCTTAGCTCCACCCACCATTGGCCCGTCTTGGGATAGATCTAGCCCCGTACTCCCTAAATCTCAATTTCCAGAAAATGATACAGGTAAGCTGTTGAATATTTTGAAACTAATTTGACTGGGTGCTATTTCTGCCTACGGCTGTCAAATTAGTTCCAAACTATTCAACAGAATAGTTATTAAATAGTAAAGACATACAATTCATACGGCACCGCTTAGTCCGGAATCAATTAAGCGTTCGTGACGAACTTATCTACTCCATTCATGACTTCATTGATTATTACGTAATCTTACACCTCACGTAGTTGATTATAATGTCATATGTTTGGTAGATAAACTGGTCCATTAACAACGTTGTGTAGCCAACGGTGCCAGTCAGTTACCAACATTGTTCCAAATTGTGTTGGTGTGAAGTGTAAACCACGACCACACACCCACCCCAACCCCTACCTCACCCCAACACCTCACCCCACCACACCACACACACCACACCACACCCCCAAACCCCGCGCCGGACTAATTAATTTCAAAATCTCCAGTATATAATTTCTCACATTACTGGAATGCGCGGAACCTGGTTTGTAGTGTTGAAATAGCAAGAGACAACCGAATCATCAAATAATTACATCGAATGGTTCGGTGCTATTTTGACAAATGACACGCAAAATCAAAAGGCGCTACGGGCTAGCATAATCAACACTAACGCCAATTTAATGCCAGCAAAAATAAATGATAAACGACTGCTTAGTTTAAATGTTTACACGCAAACCGAGCTTAATTACTAATCAATTAACACGCCTCGCGTGAAACTATGGTAACAGATCAAAGGGTGGACGTGTCGAGTATTTAGTAACATCAGCTGCATGGTATTAGTCTTAGATTATCTCCGTGGGTGGTAGATTGCACGTGAAAGATGCCATTCTTTATCCAGTGCGCGTGCCGAATCCTAATAGTTATTAACATGTTTATAATGACGTGTACCGAGCATTGGTATCTAAATGTATGGAAGAATAGGATAGGGCCGCATCTTTAGAAAGAGGATTCTACTTAAGCGGGTATGCTAATGGACCTTACCATTTTAGCTATGCCCCGCCCATCACTAGCTAAGCTCCACCCACAGCTCGCCGTGTTGGGATTGATAGATCCCCGAATGCCCTAGCTATCAATTTCCTGAAAACTATACAGGGAAGCTGTTTAATATTTTGTAACTAATTTGACTGGGTGCTGTTGCTGCCTATGGCAGCAACAGCTCCCAGTCAAATTAGTTTCAAAATATTCAACAGAATATTTATTAAATAGTAAAAGCAAACAATTTGTACAACAACGCATAGACCGTCTTCAAATATGCGTTCGTGACGTACTTATCGACGTCATTCATTATGATGTCATTCTACACATCACGCAGTTCATTATGACGTCATATGATGGGTGAGTATTCTGGAAAGGCTAATTGCTACGTGAGAGGACTAGCAATATTTCCGTAGACTAGCTTTGCTGTCTCATATATAATTTCTGAATTTCAACCATGATTTAGACCGGGCGAGCGTCGATTATTCTAGCTGATTATGGTTAAGAATTCTGCCTTATGGGTCGTTTGAGGCACATGCAAGTCTGCATAATGAAAATAATGTATACTTAGTCAAGGACAGATCTATCCATTAGCCTGTTCGCCAAATTGTAGCAAAATTGAAATCAATATTGTTGCTAAATGTTTGGCAAACGATTAACATATATTATTATCTATAATTTTCCCATATGATGAAGTACGATTAGTTCCCCGAATAACATTTTAGGATCAATATCAATGGAACTCCTAATTTAATCTATTTATTCTCATAGGATTATAAAACATTTACTGTACTGAAATCTCAATTTTAAAGTGCCTATTGGTACCCCATCACATATTTTGAAACCAATTTGTTTGGAATTTTGGAGGTCTTAGGCAGCAACAGCGTCCATGCAAATTAGTTTCAAAATATTCAACAGAATTGCGTATCTCTTCTTGTATTTTCCATCTAAAAGTGCTATCAGGCGGTAACAGTTGGTGGCCATACAACTGACATAATGCCATTTACTTAAAAGTTAGGTTAAATAGTTCCAGTTTGGCTAAGAAGGCGCGTAACGGTGATGAGGCGGCACCAATTAATCATTTAACCATTGCAGTTCTAGCGTCTTAGGCTCAAGGCAACTATACAACAAAGCTGTTCAATATTTTGAAACTAATTTGGCTGGGATCTGTTGCTGCCTGCAACAGATTCCAGTCAAATTAATTTCAAAGTATTCGATAGAATAGTCCCTGTATCATAAATAAATTTTCGTTTTTAATCTGCGATGGTTAATGGACTAACATACAGTTTGCTATTAATTACTCTGACATGTATCTCAGCTAAAGCGCTAAATGACGCGCCTACTAACACTCGGTCATTATCGCTGGACTGTGGAATCGTTAATTATAAACATGACTACATGGTTGTGGGAGACGGTGGGTGGTGTGTGTCTACGTGGGTGGATGGGAGGGTTATCTTCTCCATCTGCCGTATGAATCTGTATTATCTCCATCAATTAGAAGATATGCGATTGGCAGGTCACGTGTCGATACTTTTAATTCTTACTGGTATTTAGATAAACCCGAGATTTTAAATGGATTAGAATCAATCAAGGCATTCGTAGAAATTATTTGCTATTCTCTAAATCGCTTTTATTTTGCGAGAACCGTTTCATTTTTATTTGATATTGGACAAATACTTTGAGAACAGTACGTGCGATAGCGCCTTATGCAACAACAACCTTCATATAGATTAAACTCTATGCTAACCCCAAGATAATTCAGAGACCCACTTTTAGCTATGACACGCCCATCTTTAGCTAAGCTCTGCCCACTTTTTTACGCGCATTAATTGATTCTATTCCTACACCCTGATCCCTGAATTGCCACAATATCAATTTTAAGGTAAATATACGGGGGAGCTGTTGGCTATTTTGAATCTAATTTGACTGGAGATTTCACACTCCAACTGCCAGTCAAATTAATATCAACATAAAATTCAACCAAATTTGTATTAACTTGTAAATTAACCAACGATATACAACTCAGACGCTTTCTGTCGAACCATTGCCACTTTGGTAATTTGTTAATTTGTCAGCTAACAAGCGACATATTTTGATTATGATGTCAAATACTTGAATAACAGATCTGATCCATCCATTAGGCCCCCTCAATAGAGGTCTAACGCGCAAATATCGAATTTGCTACGTTGACCATCGCCGCAAATTGGACGTTGGCGCGTTACAGAGACACGTTTTTTCTGTCAGTTTTAACAACTCTTGTGTGAACCGGCCAATGCTTCCTCTGCAGTTGTCTCGAGTACTCTCTATTTGCAGGCTAAGAGAAAACTATTTTTGAAAATTTACCACTGGAATGACTAGCTCGGTTATAAATTTTCAAAAATAGTCTTCTCTTGCCCTGCAAATGGACAGTGGCACAAATCGAGATTGTATTGACCATTGACTCTTTAATCGTCAAACCGGTGAAATACTTCTTAAAACGATTTTCCTAAATTGTAGTTATAAGCTTACAAAGAACCCAGTCTTCTCTTGGCCAGCAAATGGTCAGTCACTGAGCAAAATTTTTAATTTGCTTGAAAACTCTTGACAAATTCAAGGCTTTGAGACGCGCTTACCACACGAGGGGTTAATTAGAGATACTGTATCATCGGGACAACCATCTATTTAACCAGCATCACTTACTATTTAGATGTTCATGGCGTATCCTAACATCTGGACACTGACATCGATTTAGACAGTAGTTGCAGATATTACAAACTTCTTGTTCACAACTTGTGAAACGGAAAATAGCCCCTATTCAATTGCTCGTGGTACTTTGACCAGCCCCACACCCAGCCAAGAGCTTCACGCCAACACCAATTAGCCAGAACAACGATTGAAAGCGATAGTGACCAGTGGTCAAGTATGTTGCCCGAACCGCCCACAGCGGACCGTTTAACACGGTCAGTGAAGAGATGCGTCAAACTTTACGCTGTTCAGAGCAAAATTACCCTCGGGAAGTACATCAAAGAAGATGAAGGACTGGTGTATACTTTGAGGGCGAGGTTTCAGAAAGAGGTGGCTATCATAGACATCAACAGCAGCTATCACCAAAATCATTTCAATATGGGTACCGTTATTGTTCAGTTGAATACAGTAATAATGTTTATGATTCACAAGTATAACGGTTAATGTCCGGCCGCACGTGCCTAAGAACGGCTGAATAGTTCATCTGATTTTAATTTATCGCTGATCGACAAATCTTCTTATGACTCTGTGTAAATCCCACCCTCATTGGCACGTGAAACCGAGTTGGCTAGATCGTATTTAGTTTGTATGACTAATGAACATCATATTGTAAACGTATGAACATGTTGACACGCCTATCCGTATAAACAAACGTCACAGTAAAACCTTTCTTAAGCAACCACCTTATAACCCATGGAGGGATCCGATCTGTTGCTCAAGTATCTGATGACATAATCAATGTCACCACACGCAGGCTCACGTCAGAATAACTATGATGTATCTGGATCCGTCATGAACATTGAAAAGTCCGCCAAGTGAACGAATTGTATTCTTTGATGTTTCCATATTATTAAACATTCTGTTGAAAATTTTAAAACTAATTTGACTGGGAACAATATTTAACATATTAGTAGTAGTAGTAGTAATAGTAGTAGTAGTAGTAGTAGTTGTAGTAGCAGTAGTATCAGTAGTAGCAGTAGTATTTGTGGCAGTAGTAGTAGTAGTAGTAGTAGTAGTAGTAGTAGTAGTGGTAGTAGTAGTAGTAGTAGTAGTAGTAGTAGTGGAAGTAGTAGTAGTAGTAGTAGTGGTAGTAGTAGTAGTAGTAGTAGTAGTAGTAGTAGTAGTAGTAGTAGTAGTAGTATCAGTAGTAGCAGTAGTATTAATGGCAGTAGTAGTGGTAGTAGTAGTTGTAGTAGTAGTAGTAGTTGTGGTAGTAGTAGTAGTAGTAGTGGTGGTAGTAGTAGTAGTAGTAGTAGTAGTAGTAGTAGTAGTAGTAGTGGTAGTAGTAGTAGTAGTAGTAGTAGTAGTAGTAGTAGTAGTAGTAGTAGTAGTAGTAGTAGTATCAGTAGTAGCAGTAGTATTAATGGCAGTAGTAGTAGTAGTAGTAGTAGTAATAGTAGTAGTAGTAGTAGTAGTAGTAGTAGTAGTAGTAGTAGTAGTAGTAGTAGTAGTAGTAGTAGTAGAAGTAGTAGTCAATATTGTCAACGCACTGGCTCAGAATCTTCAATAATTGAAAAAATTCAAAAATTTAAGATATTTTGGTTTATCTTACTGCCTGAGATTTGTCATTTTGTTTGAGGAAAGCCATATGGCATTAATGTTAACCCTTTACTGGTTAAATTTGTTCAGTAAAATCCAAATATGCGCTTACTTATTTAATGTACATTTGCAGGCACAGACAAGGTCATTCCCGAGAATATACCACTGGAACGACTGTCTCGGTTCCCGAGCCAGTCATTACAGTGGTAAATTTTCAAAAATACTCCAATCCCTGCCGGCAAATGGACATTGCCGAAGATCACTAAATTGACCGTTTCTGGCTGACCATCATGCAAGGGTTAATGTTGAATGATTGAGATGGATATTATGCATAGCTATTTGAGTTTTGCTTTTACCAAGATGTCACGTAGATTCGGATTTTTCTTGAACGCAATTACTGGACGCTTGTTAAAGGGTTGTTTCAGTTTCTCCTATAGGTTTTGATACTCATCTTTCAAAATTTTGGAAATTTCAACGTTTTTCCGATTATAGGTCAGAATGAATGGAATTTTGTCACGTTGATCAGATAAGCCTGGGTCCGAGTTTATTCCCCTTGGCCACTGTGATTCGAGTTCTTTAATCCAAAACGATTCTCGAAGTTTTCTTTGTTTATCAGTTTCTTCTGCCGTATCTGAAAGGGGTGGCTGTTCAATCGGCATAATTTCAAAGTCACGAAGGACTAAATGGTCAGGAAGATTAAAATGTTCGGGAACATGTGTGTCTTCCTCTAGCCTAATATCTGAAAGGTGTCGAGTTGCCCGCCATCTTAATGGACATTTGGTTTCGCCGACATACTGTTTTTGGCACAATTTGCATGAAATTAGATAAATAAAATTTTCAGAGTCACAATCTAGATTAGACTGAAGTTGGAACTTGCTTTTGTTCTGAAAGCTCGTGAAAGTATTCTGGTTTGGGAGAAATTCATCTAACTTGCACCTTTTCTTTCCGCATTTGCGAGATTCGCCTACACCTATAATAGGACGATTGTGAGAAATTTTGGTAGGCCGACGATTTGAGGCATTATCTGGAATGGTTTCCAAGCCGTCTAATGTTTCAGATTTGATTTTGCGCAAGAATCGTGAGGAGTAACCTCGTGGTTTGAGGGCTTTGAATAGGGTAGAGCACGCTTCTTCAAAGTTTTTCCTATCACTCGAATTCCTGTGAAAACGGATTATTTGTGATTTAACTATTCCTTTAAAAGTATGTGGTGGATGGAAAGATTTTTCGTGCAATAGCTGATGCGAATCGGTTGGTTTGAAATACACTCTGTAGTCTAAGTAGCCAGTTGTTTCATACTTTAGACCATTATATACAGTTACATCCAGGAAATCTACGGACATCTCGTCAATGGTTGCTTTTAATTTGATATTCGGATCGTGATTGTTCAGAATTTCGAAAAATTCATCAAACTCTGCCTTTGTGTGTTGCCAAATCATGAAAATGTCATCAAGGTACCTGCGATAAATGAGGGGATGTTTTGGACACTTTTCTAACGCTTCCTCCTCCCACTCCGCTACGTAAATATTGGCAAAACATGGGCTAAAGCGCTTGCCCATCGCGCAGCCGCAAATTTGTTGGTAAATTTCGCCATCGAATTCAAAATCATTGCCTTTCAGACTCAGCTCTAATAGAGCTATTACTTCTCTGTCTGGCCTGTTGGTGTCTGGGTAGTTCACGAATGCTCTACGGATAGAATGTATACCCTTCTCGATGTCAATGTTTGTATACATAGCATCGATGTCAAGCTACATGTCATCGATGACCAAGAATGAATTCGGAGGTATCCAGGTCTCAGAGACCTGTGATAAGAAGTCTTCTGTGTTTTTCAAGAAGCTGGGGTGTCTATTTGCTATTGGCTGTAGATGGTAATCGATGTATTCACTGATTCTGTAGGATTCTGAGCCACAATCAGAGATTATAGGTCGCCCGGGCGGTGACATTGGGTCCAACCACGAATCTATGGGTTTATGAATTTTTGGCAAAAGATAGAAAGTCCGTGGTTTTGACTCAAGTTTAGCAAAGAGATACTTATGTTGCTTTTCGGTGATCTTCTTGCTATCGAGCAATTTTTTAAGAATCTCATTAAATTTGCTGCAATTATTTTGCCAAAGTGGTTGGCTTAGTTTCTGGTAATGCTTTGGGTTACTAAGTTGTCGTTGTGCTTCACGTTTATAGTTATCTTTAAGCATTATTACAGTCGCCGACCTTTTATCTGCAGATTTGATGACAATTTCGCTGTTTTTAGACAATTCAATTAAGGCCTGGCGTTCCTCATAGGGTAAATTTGGTTGATCATTAGGGAATGTAGAATTTTTAACACGTTCTGAAAAGAGTTCTATGCTTTCACCGATCGCTGGGTCCAGGATTTTTACGTTTGGTGCCCAGCCAGTTTTTTCAATGAATGGTGGAATGTTACTATTAGAGTTACGAAAGAAGTCTGCTAACTTAATACGGTGACTAAATTCTGATGTTTCCATACAGCCATTATCTAAAAGAGCATCCAAGCCTGTTTTAGGTTTTGGTGTTGGGACAAATGTAAGACCAACATTGAGCAGTGACTGCTCTGTTTCACCTAATGGGGAGCCAGCTAGATTGACAATATTACTGCCCAGTCCTGTTTGCGGGCGGATGTTACCCTGGCCCTTGTCTAGTTTAAATTTAGGAATTTAAGCCAGGCAGAATACATCGAGTTAGCTGTCTTCTCAGTCCAATGAATGTTATCCTTAACAACATTAAATTCGGAGAGTCTAAGTGTAGGAATGACAGTCACAGATTTTGATGATTCAGCCGTCGAATTGATGGACTGAATCGCCAACTTCTGCTGAGCTGTCAACCGACTTGAATAGTTAAGTTTGCGAAGTAAATCGCAGTCTTTGGGAATTTGGACTTAATCGCACTGAGAAGCAGCATTAATCTATGTTTTGAACTAGAGATGGGTTCATTCATATCATTAATGCCAATGTTAATCACTATTTTCTCTGGTTTAAATGATCCAGTGTACTTTTGAATTAGTCCTCTAGCATGACACAATTTAGCTCCTGGGTAGCAGGCAACTTGCGTTTCAGGGTGGGGCTCAACATTAATGCGACTCAGGTTCGAAGCTCCAAAGATGAGTACTTTGTTCGTGAGAACAGGTAGTCGCCAGTCAATTTTGTTTTCGATTTCATGACGAAATTTCCAAAAAATGTTTCTCTCCAACATGGTGGGTTGTTGGGGTCTATTTGCAAATTTAATAGGACGCACCTCCGGTGCATTACTTGGACCTGGAGTTGGAGAGAAGCTGGGATGTGGCAGTTTCCCTGTTGGGGATGGGGTCTTGAGACCCGATGGTTGACTGCTCTGGGGGGATTTCTGAGAAGCGCCAGTCCGTGGACCAGATTTGCTACCATTAACCCTTTCCCTCTGTGGCAAGGGCGGATATTCGTTTGGGTCATTTAGATTGCCTAGTGGAGAGTCAGGTAGTGGGATTAATGATGCTTCAAATAGCATATCTCTAGGGCCAGAATGTAATGGTAGCAATGGAGAGATTTTATTGTCTACTCGTTTTGTAACTGGCGGCGAAGTTTCAGGTGATCTGAGGCGTTTTTTCATTTGTGATTGTGGGGCCACAGTTGGTATCATGACCAGAGGCGTGGCTTGTGCGAGATTTTGAATTGGTTGCTGAGACGGATCTATCGGTCGCACAAAATCGTAAAAAGAACTAATCGCATTAATGTCGAGCTTTCTATTATAATTGTTTTTTGCCCAGCTTATAGCATTGGATTTAGCACGACCTAGGTCTAAATGTGGGATTGCCTGTGTGAGGACTACTTCAGTTCTAATACTACCAAGTTGTTCATTATAGTCATTTAACATGGCCTTAATGGTAGATTTTGCCCACTCAAAATTCACATTCCAGATGGCAAAGTAGATGTCATCATTTGGTGTAGCTGGCTTACAAAATCCATTCAGCTCTTCCACCTTCCTGCTCAGCCCATCAGGGAGGGTTTCGGCATCTAAATGCCTACGTAGCGTAGCAATATGGTGGAAGCACTGAATTATTTGGTAATACAGTTTTTACCAGGCGCGCATGCGCAGATGAACCCCCTTTACCATCTCCATTCTTCCTACGACCATTCTTCCTCGCAATAGCCATTCAGACAGACAATCGTTCAATCTAACTAGCAATCAGACAGGCAGTTGAGCAGGTAAGAACGATTCGATCAGGCAAACTCAAATTCAAGCACACAAATTCATTCACATCAACTACAAATTGAACCAATATATTACTTACACCTGAAAGACAAATTATAGAATTAACATATAATATGCCAGGGTTAACAATACAACAATACAATACGCAATATTATAAGTTACTCACAGTAATTATGGACACCGTCAATTGGCTAAATGCATTTCACATGGATGTGCTTCATCAGTAGCCTGTATGACTAGTAGTAGTAGTAGTAGTAGTAGTAGTAGTAGTAGTAGTAGTAGTAGTAGTAGTAGTAGTAGTAGTAGTAGTAGTCAATATTGTCAACGCACTGGCTCAGAATCTTCAATAATTGAAAAAATTCAAAAATAAGATATTTTGGTTTATCTTACTGCCTGAGTTTTGTCATTTTGTTTGAGGAAAGCCATATGGCATTAATGTTAACCCTTTACTGGTTAAATTTGTTCAGTAAAATCCAAATATGCGCTTACTTATTTAATGTACATTTGCAGGCACAGACAAGGTCATTCCCGAGAATATACCACTGGAGTTGTAGTAGTAGTAGTAGTAGTAGTAGTAGTGGTGGTAGTAGTAGTAGTAGTAGTAGTGGTGGTAGTAGTAGTAGTAGTAGTAGTAGTAGTAGTAGTAGTAGCAGTAGTATTAATGGCAGTAGTAGTAGTAGTAGTAGTAGTAGTAGTAGTAGTAGTAGTTGTGGTAGTAGTAGTAGTAGTAGTAGGTTTTTATTATTGTCAAGCATTAGGTCTATGAACCCTGTCTTTGACGATGTAATGACACTAGGATATAGCTCATTCGTCATCTGGAATGTTTCAATTTTTCGACCCGAGTGGGATTCGAACCTGACAATTTTGCGGCACCTGCCACCTAGCGTTTGGAAGGCGAGTGTTCTACCACCGGACCAGCATCCAGAGGACCACCGAATCCTCCTTCACGGTCTAGCTTTGAACCACCGTCTTACAGCCACACTAATTGACTGGAATTGATGGTCTACATTCTAGATAGTTTTACTTTACGTTTCTGAGATCCCTTCTGCCATATCACTAGGCACTCGCAAGTATGTAATTTTTTTAGCATTGTCAAGCATTAGTTCTATGAAACCCGTCATTGACGGCGCACTGGCACTAGGATATGGCTCATTCACCATCTGGAATGTTATTTTTACCTTTTACAATTTTTGACCTAAGTGGGATTTGAAGTCTGCCAATTCTGCGGCGCCTTCTGGCTAGCGTTTAGAAGGCGAGTGTTCTAACACTAGATCAGCATCCAGAGGACAAACAATCCTCACCACCAGCAGCAGCAGCAGCAGTAGTAGTAGCAGCAGCAGCATCACCACCAGCAGCAGCAGCAGCAGTAGTAGTAGCAGCAGCAGCATCACCACCAGCAGCAGCAGCAGCAGTAGTAGTAGTAGCAGCAGCAGCATCAGCATCAGCAGCATCAGCAGTAATTGCAATTTTTTTGGTCACAATTCAAAATTGGAAGCTAAACGCAGCTGCGCTAATAAGATCGATCGGTTGCGATATCAGATGGCTTTTGGGACCATACGATGGTAGGTCTTATAGAAGCACCATCTTGCGGTCCTAAAACCGAGTGTTCATTATAGGCAGCTTGTACCGTATTTACTAGGCGTGACTGGCACAAAAACTTGTTTCAATACAATAAAACTATAATATTTGAGTCGGTGTTAATCTCCAAATCCCCCCTGCCAACATGTCTTTGTTCGAACTGCCCCGTCCCAGCCTCTCGTGCTTAATGCCTCTCTGTCTTCGCGCACGTGTATTATTAATTCATAAAAATACCAAAAAAGTTATTAATTTCACGTGGCAATGATGCGTGGCATCTCCGGCTATCCATCAAAATGATTACATCATTCCGTGTCCCATGTGATGTTCCCGGATAAATAATTGAAACAGAAGAGGGTAGAAAATGAGATCACGTGGATAATTCGCTAATGTCTTTTCCATCATCATTAGCATACTCATTTCCGTTTGCGTCACCGATCAGGGGATTAAACATTAATTTAATTTTCCTTCTCCAATATTAACTATTTTAAACATCCTTGTGTTAACCTAACTCTTTAATGGTCAAGACCGCGAAAAACGGACTATGTAGTGGTGTTGAGGGATGTCTATTTTCATCCAACAGAATATGATTTTTGACAATTTACCACTGGAATGACTGGCTCGGTCACTCAAGTGGTAATTTGTCAAAAACAGTCTTTTTCAGCTGGGAAATAGTCACTAGCTAAGACAAAATGGATTTTCTTGATCGTTTTCATGGTCAAGCCAGCTAAAAAAAACAGCACATGTAGTGGTCTTGAGCAATGTCTATTTGCACGACAACAGAAAGCTATTTTTGTAAATTTTATTTTTTAAATTATTATTTTCTTGAAAAAATCTTGATCATTAAAGGGTTAATTGATATAAGTAGAATTTTGAGCGCTTTGAGGCGCTGTTGATGCAAAGGGGTGCGGGTGGGGGGGGGGGGTGGGGGTGGAGAGTGTGTGGGGAGATATTTCAAGAAAAAACCCCAGAATTTTAAGTTCCTTGTTCATTTGGAGAACACCATTGCTCAGAGACTGCAACACTATTTAGCAATTTAAAGCGAGAAAAGAAACTGGCTAACTCTAGCTAACTATTTGAGCGACTAATACAATGGAGGAATCCTGCTTGAGATATGCCCCGCCCATCTTTAGCTAAGCTCCACCCACACTTCAACTGAGCCCTGACTATCAATTAATATCAGAAAACTACATAGGTAAGCTGTTGAATATTTTGAAACTCTCCCAGTCAAATCAGTTCCAAATATTCAACAGCATGTTTATTAAATAGTAAAGACATAAAATTCGCACAACAACGTTTAGTCCGTCATCAATTACGTGTTCGTGACGAACTTAGCTACGTCATCCATGACGTAGTTTATTATGACGTCATCATACACGTCACGTAGTAACTTTATTTCTACAGTGTATCTAGCAAGGTTATTATACTATAGTGAGATAAATTATACATTAAAAAGTTAAAACCAGACAACAGGAAGGGAGCATAGTGCATTGACATAGCCAGTCCATTCTGGTTTAATTACATAATCGAGTGTGTAAAATTAATTACATAGATCTAATTGATGATGGACAATAGACTGTTTTTGACACGCAGTAGTATATTATATAAGAATAATATGAACATAGGTGAGAAACAGATATTGAGGGAGATGGCAAGAGAGATGGGGAGAGATGGGAGAGGTAGGGAGAGAATGTGGACTGATGGTGAGGGAGGGAGGGATGGAGGGAGTGAGTGAGGGAGAGAGGGTGGGTGGGTGGGAGGGAGGGAGGTAGGGAGAGAGAGCGAGGGAGCGAGAGAGTGGTGGAGCATCCCTCCACCACTCTCTCGCCCCGCCGCCCTCCCTCCCTCACTTCCTCCCTTTCCCTCAGTCCACCGTCTCTCCAGAGAGAGAGAGAGAGAGAGACAGAGACCGAGAGAGAGAGAGAGAGAGAGAGAGAGAGAGAGAGAGAGACAGAGAGAGAGAGAGAGAGAGAGAGAGAGAGAGAGAGAGAGAGAGAGAGAGATGGTGTGTGTGCGTGCGTGCGCGCGTGTGTGCGCGCGTGCGTGTGTGTGTTTGTGTGCGTGTACTGGTGGGGATTGGAGAAGCTTTTATACGTCCATGTCCAATATCAGACGTAATATACCGTCATATCATGTCATAGTTCAATGCAATACCCAAGCGAGGCTGCCACTTTAATTGAAGAGAAAATGATATTCGCCATGTTTCCGTGGAGATACGCGTGATAATAAGGCATTCTACGCGTCAAAATTAGTCACTGAAAATGCAATTCATTCGGTAATTCTCTCGGAATCGAGATTAAGCTTGACAGCTCTGCGCGTTACATCATGTATCGTAAAGCCCAAGACAGATGTGGTGGAAGAATATTAGATTTGGGAACAGTACGTGACAAATATTTGCCTCGGGTGCTAGGAGGGTGGTTTGACATTTTGCAAGAGAAAGCATATCTTCCTTTGTTCTTTTAGGCATTACGAAAGATTAATTGCATCCTTCTTCCAAATAAGGAAAATGTGATCGTGTGTTACATAATGGAGAATCTTGAGTCTTTACGGTGGGTGTTATTCAGGCACAGATTTCCGGATGCAACCAGGACCACCCCCACTTTCTCCTGTCTCACCAAGACGTGTCTGTCGCGGTATACCGTTTTTGCACCTTTAATCAGGGCCGTATTTAGATATGTGGGGGCCCCGGGGGAAAGAATTAGCGGGGGGTTTGGGGTCCTCCCCCATAAATTTTGTTTACATCTAGGTGCTCCGAGACGGCCAGAGAGTCTACTTTTAGGGTGAATTATGGCGCTTTCTTTCGTTGTAAAATTATTTTATTTTGCAAATATTCGTAATTAACATTGTTGCCGAACACCAAACAAGAATTGGAGCCCCCACAAATACTAGAATAGAATTATAATGCATGATTAAGAGTTCTAAACTAGTAAAGTTTGCTTTAAATGTCCTTTAACTTCCAAAAAAGTGCATAATTCTTTTTTCATTTTTAAGTTGTGGGGGCCCCTTGCTTTTGGGGGCCCCGGGCCTTATGCCCCGCTTGCCCCCCCTCCCCCCTTAAATACGGCCCTGGCTTCAATCACACAGAGATCACTGGAACTTTCCATTTTTAGCTATACCCCGCCGATCACTAGCTAAGGTCCACCCACACCTCGCCGTGTTTGGATTGATCGATCCCCGAATGCCCTAGCTATCAATTTCCTGAAAACTATACAGGGAAGCTGTTGAATATTTTGTAACTAATTAGACTGGGTGCTGTTGCTGCCATAGGCAGCAACAGCGCCCAGTCAAATTAGTTTCAAAATATTCAACAGAAAGCAAACAGTTTGTACAACATCTCATAGACCGTCATCAAATATGCGTTCGTGACGTACTTATCGACGTCATTCATGACGTCATTCATTATGATGTCATTGTACACACCACGCAGTTCATTATGACGTCATATGATGGGTGGGTACTCTGGAAAGGTGAATTACTATAGCTTCTTAATGGTGTAATTATATTTATTTCAACTAATTTGACTGGAAGTTGTTGCTGCTTAAAACAGGAACAACTTCATGCTAAATTACTTTCAATTTAGTCAACAGCTTACCTGCATGATTACCGTGAAATTGAGACGTTAATTGCTTCTTCAAGGTTCAAAGGTTACATAATGTTGAAAAGCAAAATACATCGTCTAGTTTGCCACTATAATGGATGACTCCAGTTTTAGCTATGCCCCAACCATCTCTAGCTAAGCTCCACCCACAATTTGTCCGTGTTGGGATCAATCGATCAATGCACTCTTGGAATCTCAATTCCCAGAAATCTATACAGATAACCATAGGCAGCAACAGCACCCAGACAAATTAGATTCAAAATATTCAACAGAATATTTATTATATAGTAAAAACATACAATTCGTACAACTTGGCGGACTATTAAGCATTTTCATGACGTAATTGATTATGCCGTCAACCTACATGTGATGTGGTTGATTATGGTGTCATATGATTGCCTGAGATACTGGATTCATCAATATGACATGAAATAGTTTCTTCGCACCGTAAAATTTAAACAGATTCCTTGGAAAGTGGAGAACGCGCATACGAGTGAACAATCGGACGGGGATACCCATTCTAGAATCTAGTGACACCCTAAAGGAATTCCTGCAGCCACCCATGATATCCTCTCCAGACCAACATATTTGAGGATCAACTGTACAACGAAACAAGCTAGAGAGTTACCATGATAAACAGATAGATAACCTGCACTTATCAAGGCTTTGCCAATACTTAACCAGGATGACGATTAATAATAATAATAATAATAATTATAAGCTTCAAGAATAGTTTGAAGGTAATTTGAGTGAGGTCCGTTGTTGCTTATATAGTAGGAGTAAATTTTTTTTCCAAAGTATTGAAGGGCTTGCTTGTATGAGTGTATTATAATGGAGCTTTCCAGTTTATCCGTCGATCATATGACGCCATAATCAACTACGTGACGCGTAGGTTGACGTCATATTGAATTACATCATGAGTGACATTCCCAGGTTCGTCACTAACGCTATAACTGATGACGGACTAAGCGTTGTTGTACGATTTATATGTCTTTAGTACTTAATAAACATGCTGTTGAATATTTTGAAACTAATTTGACTGGGCGCTGTAACAGCACCCATCCAAATTAGTCTCAACATATTCAACACAATACCTGTCTAGTTTTCTGGAAATTTATAGTCATGGGTCGATCGATCCCAACACGAGCGGAGTTTAGCTAAAGATGGGCGGGGCATAGTTAAAACTGGATTCCTCAGTTGAGGTAGTGATATGGTGATTGAAGGAAATTTCAATTTTCCTTTCTCCGAGATCTAACAATACTTACCATTATATTACTCTTTGGTGGCTCTAGGAATCTAGATTTAGAAAGCTTTACCGGCTCCTGGAACAGTGTATCCGGTTCCCAACAACCGGACACCCGTCTGCCAGTGAGACTCATTGTTTGCAAAGCTACCAAACAAGAGAATACCAATGACTTGCCTCCGTGGGGCTGGGAGGAAGGGTCCGTAATATAATGGTAAGTATTGTGACATCTCGGAGAAAGGGAAATTGAAATTTCCTTCATTCTCCTTCGATCAATACTTACCATTATATTACTCTTTGATAACACCAGATTTAGACGGTAACCTGGTGGGAAGAAGCAAGCCATACATAGCCTCTTTTGCCCCTGGCGAAAGAACTTAGAATTAAACTTGACATAATGAGACCTAAAAGGACCGACAAGTTTGGGACCGAATCACATTCGAATCACCGCTCCCCGCCCCTTTCTCCTAAAAATGGAGAGAACTCACGAACATGCATCTCGCCTGAAAACACAAATATGCGAAGAGGGTTAACTGCTCTTTGCACATATCATCCTGGGAATGAACATGCATATATAAGATGAATGATCATGATATATAATCATAATACAAAAACTGTCAAACTTGAATTACCTCATGAATTATGGATTGCGGACGTGGAGCCACCAACCAACACACTTTCGACCAGACGTGTTCCATACGGTTGAATTCCTCTCGCCTGACCATGTCTGTTCTTACTACTTTTGCTTTTCAAAGTACCAAAAGGAGGAGAGCAGTGTGGCCATACACTATCGTCTCAAAACAGCTAAAGCGAGAGGATTGGCTGAATCTGACATGCCCCTCATATAGTAATCCGTGAAAGAGGACTACAATGCCATTGTGCAACGGCCATGATGTCCTCTAACGGGACACTATTGAATTGGGCGGTCGAGGCGCCTATTCCTCTAACATCGTGAGCCCTAGCACATTGCACCTGGTGCCCAGTCGCAATCTCGTGGGTAGTCTGACTGCATTCGACTACCCAACGAGAGATAGAATCCATGGATGCGGCGCAATATGGCTTCTTATGGCAGATCCATAGATGTCTATCATTTAACCATAGAGATTCCATTCGCTTCTTGTACTTAGTCAAAGCACGGACTGGACACCAGCCACTCAAATTACCTTGTTAGTTTTGGTATAATGATCGGTTTGCCGGGATATTTCAAAGATTGATTCTTTGACATAAACTCTGCTCTTGGCAGCAATTGCAAACCCTCTCTGGAGACAATAAATCGCTCCCTCTCTGCTGAAAGCGCATGGATCTCACTGCGCCTTCTTGCTGAGGAGGCTGCCAATAGAAAAACCGCCTTTAGAGTCAGATGCTTTAGACTAGCCGAACCTAAAGGTTCGAAAGGGTGCTTGGCCAGTACATCAAGCACCAAAGATAGACGCAAGGCTGGAATGACTACCGGTTGTCTTGGTCGGAGATTGCTCATTCCCTTCACCATCACGTTCAACTGGGCCACCTCTGGACTATCCCTGTTGGCTAACTGATGCCAAAGCTGACTTGTGTCCAGCAATTGTGACAGGAGCCAGTCCTGTAGAGAACAGGTCACAGAGAAAGTCTGCTATTTGCTGAATAGTGGATTGAAAGGTATCAATACCCTTTCCCTCAGGCCACTCTGCAAATTTGTTAACCTTGTGGTAATATGACTTGAAGGTTGACCTCCTTCTCGCGGCTGCGATGAAACTCCCGAAGGAAGCGGACCTTGGCCTGGAAGATTATGTTGTCCACCATCAGATCCAGAAGATCCGTGAACCACGACCAGCTGCGCGGCTCCTCCCTGATCTTCACCAAAACCTTCGGCAGAAGAATGGTGGGCGGATGCGCATAAGTGTGCATCCCTCTCCATCTTATTGCCAGAGTGTCTCTATCGACAGCATTTGGATCTGGAATCGGCGAAACATAAGTCATGATTTGAGCATTTTCCTTTGTGGCGAACAAGTCCACGTTTGGTTTGCCCCAATTCTCGAAGATCCTTTGAAGAACTGGAGGGTTGAGAGACCATTCTGTCAGCCGAATCCTCTGTCTGCGAGACAAAGCATCTGTCAGAATGTTCAATCTCCCAGGAATGTGAGCTGTTTTCAAACCAACTGAGTAATTCCTGCACCATTGAATCAAGTGCCACACCTTCACACACCGTATGGGTGACTTGGTCCCGCCTTGGCTATTTATGTATGATACTACTGTCGAATTGTCCGACCGTATCAACATCACCTTGCCCCTGACTTGTGGAAGAAACTTTTCTGGAAGTGGCCGCAAAGAAGCAGTACCCACCAGGCCGAAGCCTGACGGGACCGCCAAGAAGACATACGAGATGGCCCCCTCGGTAACCAGTCCATAACCCTGTCCAAGGACAGGGTCCGAACCGGGCATGGAGAGAGATTGCCCTACAGTCTTCGTTATCGGAGACAACACCAGCGTTGGTAGGATGCTATGCAAGAAGCCTGGCATAGCGGGCCCAAACCACGCCGGTGGTGCCATCTCCTAAGCCTCCGACTGCAGACGAGGAGTGCCCACAAGGGTCGAAACGGACGCTCCCCAATTTGTTTTTGCACCGCCTGACCCCGCGTCAGACCCAGCAAGCCCATCTGGCCAAGGAACTCAAATAGTAACTCAACCGGCCACACTGCACACACATTACATCTATTGTCAACATTACACTCGGAGCATCTAAAACAGACATGGTCCTTATAGGCAATCTTAACAAATTTGTGGCACTCAGAGCAAGGAGGCGGGTAGGCTTGGCCTAAAAAATAAACACAAAACCTAAAATAAACAAGTAGAACGGACAAAATACTTTCAAATATTTTGACCATAAATTAAATGTTAACCCTCCGGCACCCCACACCCGCAACGTTACAACCAAGATCGCGTAAGCTGGCGACAAGAACGATAGCGGGCCACTAATACACACATAAATTGATCCTGAAGGATTATCACACGGAACCAGGAACCATATCGAATTGCATTCGCAGTATATTTAAGAATTAAGTTCAAAATTTTACTTCTCAAATGAAGACCAAAACGATACGTGAAGGAAACAACAAAATGCATTAAAACAAACTGCTGAAGAACACGGTAAAACCGCAGAACACACATCTTTAATCAAGAATTTTGAAATCATCGATCAATGCAAACAGATCGTGATTACCACGCAAAAAATGACATAATTCTATAGTTTCAGGTACAAACACGCACGCAGCACCAAGAATAAGATACGCAAATTAATTAAACATTTCCTTCACCATAAAAATCTGAGAAATCAAACGGGTGTGACGCCACCCGCTCGAAAAATACAGAGACCGACGTCAGCCGATATTAGTGCCAAAAACCGTATAGCCAACATCCAATTTCATATTACTGCCCGATCGCTGTTGGGATTAAAGGAGGCGATCTTATCTGGCATATTTTGTTGTAACAACACGTCCCAGATTCGAGGTCAGAAATTGGGACACGAAACACAGACGAAATTTCAGAGACTTAAGTTTCCATATAGGCTAGAGAATAGCGTTCACTAAGAGATTTGTGTACTTGCGAACCTTTGTCCTTTTCGAACACTTTATCGAATGGCACTTCCATCGTCAGAAACCAATTTTTGGTGAAGAATTTGAAGTTCTTAAGAAATCTGTCCCTCTGATTAAATACATTGAGAAGATACTCCTCCCTATCTGGATCTTCAAGGAGAGAAACGTACTCATCATTCACACGTAAAACGTCTTCATACAAAATCGTCCAGTCTATATATACAGCACATACTGAGGAAGGAACGGGATTCTCGGCTAGTAAACAGCTTATTCTATCGCATATGGCTTTTAACTGTCTAAAACTCTTACGCATTCCGATGCTTTTGAGTTCACATCGAAAGTCTCTTCCTTTCTCAGTGAGTTTTCGGAGTCGCCTGTCAGATTCTGTTCCAAAATTTGCTTGGCTAACCAAATCACTGCTACCATCAGGAAGTTGCATGTCAACAGAGTCCTCTCCAGCGAATTTCCTGTCGATAAAGTGTTCGAAAAGGACAATGGTTCGCAAGTACACAAATCTCTTAATGAACATTCTTCGCGTGCGAGTGACACTTCTTCAGCTCGGAATGGTTCGATTATGTCTGCCAGTATTAGACAGGAACAGAAGAAGGCAGAGATTTCGGCCAAAATAGCGTCACTATCAATGTCACATGCACTTGAACTCTATAAGTTAAAGATTAAAATTCAAGAGAAAGAGCTTGATTTAAATACCCAGTTGGCCATGGCAAATGCTAAACGTAAAGTTTTAGATAATCTTGAACAGACAGATGATAAAGAGAATATTAGTCCCTGTAATCCAATTGAAAGTAAATCATGTATTGAATCCGTAGAAAGTAAGCCACTTACCAATCATTCCGAATGCAAGCCTCATAACGTCATTCTTATCATTCCATCAGTATTAGATCACCAGGTCAAACCATTTGTTCCTGGTATGTCCGACATGCCTACTGACGTCACTCATAATCATGCTAGAAATTATCATGTTATCGATAGTAATATGCCTTATTATGCTACTAATACTTCCTTTTCAGGCCACACACCCAATACTGCAACTTATAACTCTGCTGACTCTACAATTCTAAGTATAGTTCCTCATCTGTGTAGACCAGCTCCAGAGATAAAATGTTTTGGAGGGGATCCCATGGAATATCGTAAGTTTCTTAGACAATTCCACACTAAGATAGTAGTTAATACAGATAATCCAGATGAAAGAATGAACTACCTCTAGCAGTTCACCGTACGCGAAGCTAACCGTGTTGTTTCTGGTTACAGTCATATGAGAGCTGAGCAGGAATATTCAGTTGCATTACATGAATTAGACGATCGCTATGGAGACAGTCAAGTCATCGCTAATGCCTATATTAAGAAGGCTCTTCAGTGGTCTCCTATTCGACCAGATGACGTCAAATCCCTGGATGAATTCGGCATTTTTCTTATGGAATGCAAGGACGCTGTCGAATGCATAGATGCCATGAAGGTGCTAAAGTTCCCAGATAACTTGAAACGCCTAGTATGTAAGCTACCATTACATTGACATGACAGGCGGCGTAATCGAGTCTACCATATTAAGCAGCTAAATCAACCCATCACATTTAATCAATTGGTACAGTTTGTTAAAGATGAAGCAAAGAAGGTTAATGACCCCACATGGGGAAGAGAGGCTCTTTCGTCTCTATCTAAAGGTAAGGTTCAGAAGGGCCAAGATGCAAGGCCGACTCCAAAATGGAATAGAAGTAGCTTCGCCACAAATCAGTTAGAAGGAGGTAAGACTAATAGTAGTTTAACCGGAAATGTGACAGAAGGAGGTAAGACTACTAGTAGTTTAACCGGAAATGTGACAGAATCTAAAAGACCTGATAGTAGCGGTGACATTGGCGATAGATCAGTTACTAATCGTGTAAGTAAAGCTTGTTCATATCGCAGTGCTACTCACACCCTCTTGCTAAGTGTGAGGGTTTCAGTAAAGTATCTGTGCCCGATAGATTCAATTATCTCGGAAAGGAAGGTTTGTGCTTCGGATGTCTGAAATCGGGAGACCGTAAGCAAGATGTCATGCTATGTTGACTTGTAGAATTTGTAATAAACGTCATCCTACTGTTCTCCACTATGCTAGTGCAGCTGTCCAGAAAGAAGCAGGTAAAACAGTTGAGACTAAGCCATGCAATGCTAATGAAAGATCTGGATCGATCCCAGACAAGGGTATATGTGGTCACATAGGGGCTGGGGAAGAAACAGGAATGCGCGCTATGGCGATAATCCCAGTTCGAGTAAAGCCAAAGAACAAAATGCATGCTATTGAGACTTATGCCTTTTTAGATACAGGTAGCAGTGTATCATTCTGTACAGAGAGCCTGATGAAGAAATTAGGAGCACATGGCAAACGAATGAAAATCACCCTAGACACTATGCGAAAGCCATATAATATGAATACATATGCTGTTCTTGGTGTACAGGCTTGCGGTCTGGAGAACGATGAAGTTATAGATCTTCCTAGAGTGAACACGAAGGACAAAATGCCGGTGTCGAGTGTCCATACTACAGTTCAAGAAGATATCGACCACTGGTCTCACCTCCGCGATATTGAACTCTCGAAAATAGATGGAGAAATCGGACTGACGTTAGGCAGCAATGTTCCAAATGCGTATGCCCCCTTGCAGATGAGAACAGGTCTGCAAAGCAGTCCTCATGCTACCAAGACATTGCTTGGCTGGATTGTATGGAAGTGGATGACACTTAGCAGTTGGAGAAGATGCTCAAGGTGTCCATCAGGATCGACTTTCCTGAGAGGCGTATTGACGACAGGAAAGAAGGGTCACAAGAGGATAAAAGATTCATGGATCAAGTTAGAAATTCCGCTCATATGGTCGACGGGCATTATCATATCGGTTTTCCAATCAAGAACTCAGAAGTGAAGATGCCTAACAATTTCGTGCCAGCTAAACAATGCCTTGTTAGTCTAGAAAAGAATTTGAGAGGCAATGCAAAGTTCCATGAAGACTATGTTATGTTTATGGATAAGATAATTGACAGTGGTTACGCTGAACAAGTCCATGAGGAGGACCTAAGTAGAGATGATGGACGTGTGTGGTATCTTCCCCACCATGGAGTATACCATCAATGAAAGCCTGAGAAGATTAGTAGTGTTTGATGCCTCTGCTACGTATTTGGGAGTGTCTTTGAATGATCAATTACTCCAAGGACCTGACCTCACCAATAATCTGGTGGGTGTCATTCTGTGGTTTCGTCAGGATTTTGTTACTGTCATGGGAGATATAGAGGCCATGTTTCATCAAGTCCGACTTCCTAAGGAGGCTAGTGACTGCGTTAGATTTCGTTGGTGGTCAGGAGAAAATGACCCTGTGCCGTTTATAATGTTAAGACATGGTTTCGGTGCTGTCTCCTCGTCGAGTTTTTCAAATTATGCTCTTCTCAGAACCGCAGAAGATAACATAGATCGTTTCAGCGCAGATGTTTTAAATGTTGTGAAAGAAAACATGTATGTTGATGATTGTCTAACTTGAGTTGCAACGGAACGTGAGGCAGTCTGTCTTATTGAAAGGGTTAGTGCCCTTTGCAAGAAAGGAGGATTTCGTGTCACTAAAGTGTTTTGGACGCTGTGCCTCAGGAAGAGAGAGCTAAGGAAGTCAAGGAGCTAAACCTTAAGCCTGACACTCTTCCCTGCGAGCGAGCACTTGGGATCTACTGGTTAATCGAATCAGATTCTCTTGGTTTTAGAATACAAGTTAAAGACCGGCTAGTAACGAGAAGAGGGATCCTTTCAATCGTTAGTTCTGTTTATGACCCTATTGGTCTGGCCGCACCATTTGTCTTGGTCGGTAAGATGCTGCTTCAACATATGTGTCAGGCTGGCATAGGATGGGATGAAGAAATCAGCAGTAATGATGCCAGCAAATGGAGTGAATGGTTAGTCGAACTTCCTCAGCTTGAACAACTGACGATTCCTAGATGCTACAAGCCAGTAAGTTTCAGAAAGATTGTGTCATGTCAACTTCATTGTTTCTCAGATGCTAGTGATATAGGATATGGCATGGTCGCCTATTTACGTTTGGTTAATGAAAACCGGAAAGTGTTTTGTAGCTTTGTCATGGGAAAAGCCAGAGTTGCCCCTCTGAAGAAGGTTACTATACCTCGCTTAAAACTCACCACAGCCACAATGGCAGTCCGTATTTGTAAAGTAATTAAAACAGAATTGAATTACCACATCGATCAGACTTTCTTTTGGACCGACAGCATGACTGTACTTTGACATATTTGGAGTGAATCTGCTCGCTTTCATACTTTCGTTGCTAATTACGTAGCTGTGATTCGAGAGGCTGCGGAGGTGCGTTGCTGGCGATATGTGGAAACCAAGCTGAATCCTGCAGACAGTGCTTCCAGAGGCATGCCTTGTAGTAAATTTGTACAATATCAGCAGTGGTGGCATGGCTCAGACTTCCTTTGGAACCTTGAATCAGAGTGGTCACAGTTTCTTGAGGGATCCCGAATGATCCCTGAAGAAGATGTTGCTGTGTTAGAAGAGCATAATCAAGTGATGGATAGACTGTTGTCTTACTTTTCCGATTTGATGAAGCTCAAAAGGACAGTTGCCTGGATCCTTAAGGCAATTGAAAACTTACATAATCATGTAGTCGAGTCAAGGAAGTTGATTGAATCAGTTGTAGAAAAGGATTGTGAACCAGCTGAAAGGAGCCGTAAGATAGCTGAAGCCCTCTTAGCCATGAGAAAGGAGCGTCTAGTGAAAGTTCAACAAAGCAGCAATTCTATGTTTCTTACAGCCAATGAAGTGGACAAAGCGGAAAGAAGAATTATACAATATGTCCAGCACCAGTATTTCGATATTGAGCTTGAGATCTTAGATGTCCGGCGGTCAAAGACTTCGAAGAGTTTACCTACATCTTCTCCACCATACACGCTCGATCCCTTTGTCACCGATGGTGTAATTGGAGTAGGTGGACGGCTAGAGCATGCACGTATATCGTATGAGGCGAAGCATCCTGCTGTAATGCATATGCGATCGCCTGTAGCAGAGCACACCCATAAGAGAGTCGGTCATCTAGGAAAGAATAGTATGTTATCTGAAATGAGACTGAAATATTGGATTACCGGAGTGAATAGCCTTGTTAGAAGCTTGATCTCCAGATGTGTAGTTTGTAGAAAGTATCTAGCACCCGCTCTGATGCAGAAGATGGCTAATCTTCCTTCTGAATGATTGATTGCTGATGAGCCACCTGTTACTAGAGTCAGAATGGCCTATTTCGGTCCTTTCGGGATTAAACGAGGTAGAAGTATTCTGAAGCAGTATGGAGTGATATTCACTTGTCTAGCTATTCGAGCAGTGCATGTTGAAGTAAATCACACTTTAAACACTGACTCATGTATTAATGCTATTCATCATTTTATCGCCCATCGTGGTCCTGTCAAATACATCAGATCAGACAATGGAACAAATTTGGTAGGTGCTAACCGTGAAATTCAAGACGAGATTGAACGATGGGATTCCAAGATCAGTGATGTCTGTACTCAGAAGGGCATCCAGTGGGAGTTCAATCCCCCTAGTGCTTCACTCTTTGGTGGCGCATGGGAACGACTCATTTGTACTGTGCGAAAAGTATTGTATTCTGTTATGTGTGAACAAGTTATCAAACTCGATGAGGATGGTCTCGAAACAGTATTCTTTGAGGTTGAGGAGATAATAAATGGGCGTCCCATAACAGAATTTCCTGGCAGTCCTCATGATTTGGAAGCATTAACACCTAATCATTTGTTGTTGCTTCGTCCAGGTGAACACTCTCCTCCTGGACTCTTTGACAAGAAAGATAAATATAGCCATAGAAGGTGGCGTCAGATCCAATATCTGCCGGACCTGTTTTGGATTTTGTTTTGGGTTAAGGAGTACCTTCCGTTACTGCAACAGAGAAAGAAGTGGTTCCATGCTCGAGAGAACTTGCAGATTGGAGATATTGTATTGGTTACTGATGATGCACCGATAAATTCATGGCAAGAGTTCGTAGAGTCATCCAAGACAAGCATGGTTTGGCGAGGACTGTAGAAGTGAAAGCCTTATACGTCTATTCTCCTCAGGCCGATTGCCAAGTTGTGTCTAATTTTTGAATCTCAGTTAGACCAGTCATCTGAATACCTATATAATATTAGATAATTGTAGTTAATGTGTAGAGACTATTATGTAATAAGAACTATTGTATTAATAAATGACATGCACTTATTTAAGTTATGAGTTTGTTCGTCTTTATTTGACCAATCACCACCCAATCACCATGGTAAGTAAATTTAAGTAACCTTTTGGTTCGTTTCATCTTACACCATTCGGCAGTCTACTCATGTTAGTATATCGTTGGGTAAGGGAGACAACTGGGTTGGGTTTGGTCTTTGTCGATTGCTGTTGACACCGTAGGCTAAGTTGACTGTCAATTGTGTTACTCAGAATAGAGATATCTAAAAAATCGGTAAGCTATTAATTAGCACTAGAATTATATTATCGGAACTATGTATTCGTAGTTTTGCAAGGCAGTTAGTATTTCTAGCGTGTCTGACTGTCTGACCTCGAAAACCGGTAATTTCGTCACTAAATCAATGCTTTTATTCCTTTCCTCATTTTAGCCGCAATGTTTCTCGCATGTTGGTATCGTAGTTTCGGATGTTTATCACCCCATTTCCCTGGTTAATTGTCATTATAAGCTGTTCTCGTTTTCACGTGGTTTAAACAATAGATATATTCATATAATGGGTAGACTTCCCTTTTTGTCGCGAATTTCTGTACATAGACATGTTTTGAGTAGATTGCTCACTTTCGTGTAATATTGCAGCTAATTAGTATTTGGTTTATTATAGTTTTGTGGTTAATGTTTACGAACTGTATGTCTAACATTAGTTGGTAATTATTCTTCTAATTTACCATTTGTTTTGTTTTACAGTCAATCTGTATTATCCTCTGTGCTCTCGCTGAAGAATACATCATCTATCTATTAAAACGACCAATATTCGTGGTGATGATTTCTGGGATATATCAGCATCTGGCTTTTTCTAGATAAAGTCCTATGGCATGCACACGCGCAATTGGCAGGTTTAGAGTGTGCATCCATAATGAAAGAATACGACCTGAGTTTCAGTAGCTCCTTTCATGGTAATCCAATAATTCCAGGCGCGAAACTAGCTTAATTAGGCCAAAAAAAAGTTTGAGAAAACTAAGATCTTTCTATATGCAAAAAGCATGTATTGCTCTTGTTGCTATGCAAACAAGAATGAGTCTCACTGGCAGACGGGTACCCGGTTGTTGGGAACCGGGTACCCGATTCCAGGAGCCGGTAAATCTGTCTAAATCTAGCTGTATGATCAAAGAGGAATATAATGGTAAGTATTGATCGAATGAGAAATGGCAAAGATATGAGGTTGAACTAGGAAACAGCCACGTGTCCATAATTCAACTTCACAACCAAAAAATTATATTAATTTATAACGAATAGTATCACCATATGCTAAGATTTGTTTCGTTTCGTTACACTGAGGTACACAATTAAAGGATCTAAAAGTATACAATTTTAACAATTTTATTTTCAAGCATTCGGCTGTGTATTTAGGCAATTAAACCGCACAGAACAGAATCAACTAATTCTTTTCGTTGATCTGAATATTCTGTTGAAGATTTAAAACTAGATAGACTGGGCGCATTGCTACCTTTGCTCTAGTCAAATTATTTTTAAATTGTTCAAGATCATTCCTGTATCATGACTGTCTTGAATTTAAGACACTGAACTGTCAAATGGTAAGAGCATCGTTTTGCCCACGACGAAGATCTGGCTTCCTGATATATTTAAAGAAACCTTTTATGATTTTGCAATTGCCATTTTTTGCTTATTATTTAAGCTTCCACTGATTCTCAAGCCATGCCTTATTATACCGCGCTGGGAATGGGTTGAGTTTGGGGAGCCAGTGAAAACCACCAACATGGTTTCAGATGACAAAGCAATCAAAGCCAGCTGTTAATTAATGTTATTGCAATTATATATGGATAATTGGCAATGCAATACATCTTAAGGCCATTTAGCTCACCCAATCACCCAATTCACCAACCCCTCCCCAACCACGCACCCACTACACACACACACACACACACATCCAACGACGCACCCCATTCTGACCACCCACTCCAACATACCAGTTAAAACATAGACACGATTGTTTTATAGAAATGACATTATTTTATGAATAGTTCAGAGATATTTGTGGGTAATAACGAAACATTCTTACCATAATGGCAGTCTTGTGAATTAATCGTCGCGCCAATAACCAATTGGCTACTGGTCTGTGAATCAGATACGTGTATCGATTGCCAATTGGGTACTGGACGCTGTTACACTAACTGCCCTGTGATGTTTACCATCCAGTCAAATTGTTTATTGTGGTTCCCCATACTATTGGTAATCGTCTTATGATTTGACAGATGTTACCTAGAGTCTAGATATAATGAACGCTCGCTTCAAAGATGACCAATCATTCTAGTCACGTTTGACATATCGCAAGCATCAGACCGTTTGATGTATGTTTAGTCATTTTAATGTTGCCAGAATTAAGTACTCCACGCAGTCTGTCCGACTTTTATAATGGCATTTGAACGCGACACCAATTGGCAATTAAATCGTATTGGAATGACGTCGCTTCCACACGGTTCACCCCTGGGGAATCCATAGGGAAATGAGATGCGCTATATATAATTGCGGCTACAAAAAATGGCAGACTGGTTGTAATAAAGTCGTCAAAGGTACCAGGAAGCGAGCAAACAGTGGCTATTATTAACCACACTTAATTTTCAATG
The DNA here is from genome assembly GCA_034401795.1 of Chaetoderma sp. LZ-2023a. Lineage (NCBI taxonomy): Eukaryota > Metazoa > Mollusca > Caudofoveata > Chaetodermatida > Chaetodermatidae > Chaetoderma > Chaetoderma sp. LZ-2023a. The sequence goes on from CM067359.1 coordinate 7,460,900, forward strand.
GAATTGTTTCTGGAGCCAATGTGATATGATGGTTCTTTGATACAGGGGGGTCATGTCCAACCCTTTAACTTTCAAAGTTGCCCCAGAAAATTTAAATTTTCTCATAGAATTGACTGACCAAGAGAAGGGGATTGAAATATATATCACTGGAATGACCGGCGCAGTTATCGAGCCAGACATGCTAGTGATAAATTTTCAAAAAAGAGGAAGAGGAGATGGAGGAAGAGGATGAGGATAAGGGGAAGGAGTAGGAGTAGGAGTAAGGAGGAGTAGGAGTAGGAGTAGGAGTAGGAGATGGGGAAGGAGTAGGAGAGGAGAGAGGAAGAGGAGGGGATGTGGAGGAAGTGGTGGAAGTGGAGGGGAGGATGATGAGGGTGGTAAGCAGGAGGAGAAGGCGGATGGAGGAGGAGGAACCAGGAGGAGGGTGTGTGGAGGAAGTGCCGGAAGTGGATGGGAGGAGGAAGAGGACGGGAAGGAGGAGGAGGAGGAGAGGGGGGAGAAGAGGAGGAGGCGGTGAGGTGGTGGAGTGGAGGAAGAAGAGGAGGGGAAGGATGGAGAGGAAGAGAACGGGAGGAGCTTGGAAAGGGGAGGAGGAAGTTGTTCAAGAAAATATAAATTTTGTCATAAAAATGACGGACTAAGAGAAGGGGATTGAAATATATATCACTGGAATGACTGGCGCGGTTATCGAGCCAGGCATGTTAGTGATAAATTTTCATGAAAGAGGAAGATGAGGTGGAGGAAGAGGACGAGGAGGAGGGGAGGAAGAGGAGGAGGTGAGAGGTGGTGGAACTGGAGCTGAGGGAAGGGGGATGATGATGAGAGGAAGTTGGAGGTGGAAGAGGAGGGGCAGGATGGGGAGGAAGAGGGGATGGGAGGAGGATGGGAAGGGTATGAGGAGTGGGGGTTGGAGGGGAGGAGGAAGAGCAGGGGAACGAGGAGGAGGGGAGCAGGAGCATACAGATATGAGGAAGAGGAGCATGGATAGAGGTGGAGGATCGGAAGGAAGAAGAATGGGAAGGGGAGGATGAAGAGGATGGAAGGGGAGCAGGAGAGGAGTTGGAGCAAAAATAAAAATCTGAACTGAATCTCAATTTCCAGAAAAATACAGTTAAGCTGTTGAATATTTTGAAACCAATTTGTCTGGGTGTCGCTGCTACCTATGGCAGCAGCAGCGCAGTCAGGTTAGTTTCAAAATATTCAACAATATGTTTATTAAATAGTAAAGACATAATTCGTACAACCTAACAGACTATTAAACGTTTAAGACGAACTAAATCGAGTCATTCATGACGTAATTGATTATGACGTCAATGTCACATTCAAGTGGAAGATAAGGGCTGATTAGACTCGTTTCCACCACTTGAATGGACTAGATGCCAACGAATGATCAAAGGACTTCGGGCATTTCACGTTAACCAAAGAACAGACAAACACGACAAAAGTTAAAAGTTAAAGAATAATGTTTACTGAATATAAATTTCAGCCCACACACCCCTTTCCAACAATTAATGAGTATTAAATAATGAGCAATCAAATAAGTTCCTGCTGGATGTGGTACCAATGGGAGCATCTCGCCTCGTGACGTGAGCCTGACGTGAGCGTGACGTCACCTCGTGTGACGTGAGCGTGACGTCACCTCGTGTGATGTGAGCGTGACGTCACCTCGTGTGACGTGAGCGTGCCGTCACCTCGTGTGACGTGAGCGTGACGTCACCTCGGGACGTGAGCGTGACGTCACCTCGGGACGTGAGCGTGACGTCACCTCGGGACGTGAGCGTGACGTCACCTCGGGACGTGAGTGTGAGTACTTCCTGACGTGAGCGTGAGCACCTCGTGACGTGAGCGTGTGTACCTCGTGGCGTGAGGGTGAGCACCTCGACATGAACAACGTCTAGACTAACATTCCCACCAATTTCATAGCCAATACTGAGGCATGGTCAGCGAAGCTCAACAACAAGCAAGTAAAACCATCTTAGAATACAGTCGCAACAAAGCTAACGGCGACAGCAAACCCAATAAGACTGTAGAAATTGTAAAAATCACCGAGTATATATACACTTCAGACCGCTAGCTAATTACCATACAAATGAGCTGCGTGAAGAAGCGACATCAATAACCTAGGTAGGAATCTGTAATGCTACACGCATACACTGATTTGAATATAAAAGGATTACACATTTCGTACCGAACGTTCCACAACATAACTACTATGCTACCCACCAGTGCTACTCAGAATAGCCAAAACATTATACTACTTACATATGTGGCAATACGAAATATTGATTAATAGAAACAAAATATTAATATTTTCATATTTAATAGTATTATTCATAAGTTGTGATAGCTGTAATAATACACCCAATATCTAATTTAAATAACAATGGTTTACCTGAACAAATTAGCGGGTGTCCGTACACAGGTGAATTAGCATACCAATACCGCGACACCGGATTAGATTTGCGTGACAATGACAGCGCACAAATCACATGACAAATGACAACAGCACTGCCAAATAACTAATATTGTAGCGGAGTCACTACGGTACTACATAAAATAAAATATACACAATTTTATATATATGAATCACATGACGTCATAATGAACTACGTGCAATATACAATTCGGATCGCGACATTCAGCATACACGTCATGCACGTAGTTCATTATGACGTCATGTGATTGAGAGAGTAACTGGATTCCTCAGTTAAACACATTTATTATCGAAGCGTGACATGAATAAACACGATGTATACACATTTAGCGCAAGACTAGACGAATCCATTTCTCGCTATGCCCCGCCCATTTCTAACTTACCTGCGCTTACGTTTTTGCGCGTGTTGTGATCGATTTATATTCTTTGATCCATGACTTCCCAGAACCCCAATTTCAATGTAACTATAGGCCTACAGGTAAGCTGTTGTATATTTCAAAACTATGCCTATGGCCTATGACAATAACATCTTCCAGTCAATTAGATTTAAAATATTCAACAGAGTGTTTATTACATATTAAATCCATCAAAGTCATGCAATTCGAACACTTGACGTTTTAATGTTGATTACGGAGCTAGAAATGCCACCATGTATTTGTGACATAAGCCTACATATGACGTAATTGAGTATGACGTCATATGCTTGAGTGACAGATCGGTTTCATCAATTACATGGTTATGGGAATATGTAATCACCATCGTCAAACGTTAAGATCAAGACAGTCAAACGGAGGCAGGGGGTCGGAAGATGTTCATCAATGCTGAAGTATCATAGATATCCGTTCGATCCGTCGACACGAATTTGGAAAGACACATGCGAACCTTCCAGTCTGCACCAGAAAACAAATATCTTCAAGAAAACCCGACATGACGGCTAGACTGGTCACTGGAGTCACCGTGCGATATTAGCATCATGTATTACCCCTAGGACAATTACAATCACACCGCGCCTGACGAATTCTCAAGCGCTGTTAGCTGCAAATTAGAAATCTGCTGCGGTAAAAGTAATTTGCGATTTTAGTTGGCTGCCAGCCATATTATTCTTGTAAGGTTCGGTGATTTTAGATGGGACTTTCTAACACTATTATACAGAGAAATAATAACCGTCATGGACAGGCAAATATAATGTACTAATGTAATCAGGCACCATTGGATGCATAGGCGAATGGATGGCCGAATGAACGGACATTTTTTTTAATAGTTTGAAATTGATTTGCCTGGTAGCTGTTGCTACCATAGACATCAACACACACAGTCAAGTTAAATAGGAAGAGGAGGGTGAGGTGGAGAAGCAGGAAGAGGAGGTGCAGGCGGAAGAATAGCGGATGGAGGACCAGGAGGAGGAAGAGCGGGTAAGAAGAAGACTAGGAAGAAGAAGAAGAAGAAGAAAAAAAAAAGCTCATTCAACAACATAGCTGTATACTTGCAAGTCTTGTCGTGAAATTAAAATGCAGTTCGTGCTATGACTCCGTGATTGATGGTGGGCTATAACCGCTTACTGACGTATTCCGCATTATTCGTTTCCATATTGCACACTTTGCATTTATTAAAAAGTAACTATAATGTACGTTGATGCGGTTTGAAATACATTGCAACCCGTAATATATTTTGTCGATGGAACATGGGAGGGAGAGAAGGATGGATGAATGAATGCAGATGGAGCTGGATGGAGGAGGAGGGAGAGAGAGAGAGAGAGAGAGAGAGAGAGAGAGAGATAGAGAGGATGTGGGAAGTGAGTGAGTCAGAGTGAGAGTGATAAGGGAGGTGGAGGGGTGGGATTAGTGGTGGTGGTACTGGGTGGGGTGGGTGTGTGTGAGTGGGAGCTATATACAGTAACCATAGCTGTACATTTTATTAGAATAAACATGGACCTTTCTATTTGCAGCCATGCCCCGCCCATCTCTATTTCAGTTCCACCCAGCCCTCGCTCGTGTTGGGATCGATCGATCTCTGAAATACCTGACTATCAATTTCCAGAGAACTATTATACAGGTAATCTGTTGCATATTTTGAAACTAATTTGACTGGACGCTGTTGCTGCCATATGCAAAGTATTCAACAGCATGTTTATTACATAGTTGAGACCTACAGTTCGTAAAACGTGTCGGACTATTACGAGTTAAAGACGGGCCATATAGAATCATTTATGACGTAATGATTATGACGTCATCCTACACGCCGCTTAACTGATTATCACGTCAGATGACGATGGATACTCTGGAAAGGTGAATTGAAAGTAACAATAGATCTTGTGAGACTGGATATATTGCCATGAAAATCGTACAAGGAATGTATTGACTCAATGTGCAACTATCACGATGACGTAGAAAATACTAAAAAACCTGTGCCCCCCCCCAAAGAACAATGAGTTCTGTCCCACCCACAACCCCAACCCACACACCCACTTCAACACACACACTCCTTCACTGATATAACGGGTCTCATGTGAATTTCATGATGAAGTCTGGGCGTAATGATGGCTACCAATATGTGAATGTTAATTTCACGTTATCGGTCAAGAGGGAAATCTTGGACAATTGACCAATGATTATAAGTTATCAAAGTAAATTGTCTATTTCATGGTTCACTGTTCTGCGACAGTCAAACGGCAAGCATCCTGTGCTACGTACGCGCCGCTAAAATGGCCGCACACGTGCCATATAGCGCCTTATCTGTGTGGCATCGATTGAAGAATCAATGGAGGAGTCCAGTTTATCCATCAAACACATGACGTCATAATCAATTATGTGACGTGTTGGCTGGAGTCATAATCAATAACGTCGTGAATGGCGTTGCTAAGTTCGTCACGAACGCTTAATTGATGACTGACTAAGCGTTGTTGTACGAATTGTATGTCTTTACTATTTAATAAACATTCCGCCGAATATTTTGAAACTAATTTAACTGGTCGATGTTGCAGGCAGCACCACCACCCATTCAAATTAGTTTCTAAATATTCTTAAAATGTACAGTCCATGAAGCTTCCCTGACAACGCACGTTATAAAAAGCAGGACAATGTCTTCCAATCCAATTATGTTCAAAATAGTCAACTGAATAGTTCTTACCTCACGTTCAGCATTGTACTAACATTTTTCTAGTTTTGTTTTGGATCCAGGTTATTTATGAGCTGTGTTGTGTATACCAAGGCGGTGTGACTGGACCTTACACGTACCGTGCAATATTAGAATATTAGCATCACGTATTCCCTCAGGACAATCGCAATCACACCACGCATGATGGGTTCTCAAGCACACTTAGCTACAAATTGGAAATCTGCTGTGGTGAAAAGTAATTTGGTATTTTATTTTTTATTTACGGACAGTGGGAGACAATTCTTGAACAAACTGCTGTAGTCATGTTTAAGCATTTCCTGTAGATATTACGAGATATGATCGTACTAGACTCATAGGCACACCCCTCTCCGTGCCGGAAATAAGGAAATAAAGTTACATGTGACACGAATTGTAGAATGTAATATGTGTCCTGACGTGCTGTGAGTTGCATATCAAAGCCAGAAATTGGCGTGTGGTAGTGCTTGTTAGAGCGCCGTATGCCCATTCTAGCCAGCGCCTCGTGGCAGAGCAGTACTTTTCCTTGTTCTGTTGTATACATATAAACAAACAAATAACCAAATAAATATTAATTAAATGTTTACTTGTATTTCCAAGAATTTAGCATTTATTACAATCTTTCTTCAATATAATTATTTATGCTTTATGACGATAACTAGAAGCTGTTCGCGGAGCTTTAGTAAGCATATATATATATGTATATATATATATATATATATATATATATATATATATATATATATATATATATATATATATATATATATATATATATATATATATATATATATATATATTAATATATATATATATATATATATTAATATATATATATATATATATATATATATATATATATATATATATATATATATATATATATATATATATATATATATATATATATATATATATATTAGACAAGATGACATTCGATTACAGAAATTGTAATATTATAGCATTATCTAACATAATTATATGCTTAGATTCCGAGGTCGATCAGTGAGACAACACTTAAAGCTGGTCTTGAGCAGAGGGTAAACCTACCTTCCACTCTCTTATAGAGGGAGTTAGGGTTGGGTAGCCGGCTCGCGGCAGTTCTTAATTATCGGCCATTTGTTATGGACTCAAGCAGAGCATAGGTTTTATTTTTTAGCTGTGAGCCCATTACAATATTATGACGTGCAATTTGCCTGAGATGCAACATATGTTTTTCAGAATATTCTATATATTAATCAGATTCATTAAATCAGTGCTGCTCACATGGGCCTCGTGCTGACATGTTCCTAACATGATGTTGTAGTTGATTAAATGAAGGTTAGTCAGAACCGTATCATATTCTCATACATCTGACCGCTGATTGGTCAGGCTGAAAAGATCTTTTCCGGATAATGACACGATTTTCTTCTTCATTTAGGAATAATCACCCTATGAAGGAGAACCGCCGTATGCATAGTTTAAATTTGATCAACCAACCATATTAGCAATGCTAATAATTATATCTAATTCTTTACCGGCTTGACATATCAAGTAAATAGTCAACAATGTATACAGTCGCCGATCCATGGGGTGGGGATGACCTGGCTGATAGAGCGCGTTATAAGATTTGGAGCAATATATCGCGTCCAGGTGCACCTAATTATTGGAGGAAAATACAAACAACATCATGACATATATGTATCGCTCGCTAGGATTTGAAAATCACGTTTAGCCAAATATTCGCAGCAGACAACGTGGATTAATGTATGTCTGCGAGTAAATACATGAATGTACAATCTATCTTGGTAAGAATTATAAATTATGTAAAGAAAACAAGCGTGATTGTAAGATACATGAACTTTACTTAGGGTACCTTACTTAGAATTACCTAGAGTTGATTTCCAACACAGGATTCTCACGTCTCCTCTTCGTTGGACTCGAGGACTTCATTGTCCCAAACATTGACTGGGTTGGTACTACCGGTAAGTGAGTCTACATATGCTATATCTTGGTTTTCCCAATGTTTGTCGAGTTTATTCTTGAAGCTATTTACACTTGGTGCGAATGCAACGCTATCGGCCAGATTATTCCAGAGATTTACCACTCTTGTCTTTACTAAGCTACTGACTTTAATATTAAAACGATACACAATTTGAATAGCTTATATGGTATGAGAGCTGGGCCAGAACTGACCTTTGATACAGAGCATTGAATATAATGAAGCGGGTCAGAGTGAATGTGATTGATAATGTCTTATGAGCGAGTCCGGGCAGCGGTCATCAAATTCGGAAAGAGTTTAATTGCTCTAGTAGGGCCACGAGTTCACACCGGTATACAACAAGAATGACATGATATCGGATCTTAAATATTTATTTACAGAGCTATTTAAGGCGGGGATTCTGTTATTCAATGTCCATTCAATCCTATGGCAGCAACGGCTCCAGGTCAGGTTAGATTCAAACCTTTCAACAGAACAGTTATTAAACTATAAATCGATCAAACACATACAATTGGCACTCTTCATTGCGGACTATTCAATTTCCCCCGACTGTGTTAAACCTACTGATGATTATGACATTAGCCCTCTAATAAAGTAATTTAATATGACGTCAATTACTTGGGTGACAGATTGGATCCCTCCATTAGCAACTGTACGTATTTTTAGACAGGTGGTATTCAGACCACCTGTCTTGGAGAAGCGCCATCCTCTTGCTTCCAGAACTACGTGGCTAGTCGCAGAAGGTTGACTGTATATATTATGTAATTTCATGTTCGTTCGAATTATGCTTTTGTTTCTGTAAATTCTGGTTAAACTGTTATATTATGCCAACGTTATATGTTACATTGTAGATCTCTATATGGTCAAAACGTGTAATTTCGTTCAGTACCAAATAAATTTCAAAATTTCAAAAAATGTCAGCGGGATTTGTTTGGCGCGAGGAGAGCCATCCGAAGTGCCCGCTTTTGTCAATTAATTGCACTACTACAGGGAATTCCGCGTAGTGTATTTAGATGCGATGAGTCCCTCTGGTCTGGCAGTGAGTGGGTGGTTGGTGGGTCGCTAGGTGGTTGTTGGTGAGTAGATTGATTGGTGGATTGATTGGTGGATGGATGGATGGATGGGTGGATGGATGGATGGATGGATGGATGTGTCTTTTAGGTGGGTAGCTGGGTGGGTTGGTGGATTGCTGTGCATGCGTGCGTGCGTGCTCGGGGCCAGGCGGGCGGATGGATAGGCGAGCGGGTGGGAAGATGGACCGATGGTCGGTCAGACAGACGGACAGACGGACGGACGTATGGGAGGGTGAGTGAGTTTGGTGGATGGATGGGTGGGTGGGTGGATGAGTGGGTGAGTTGTTTAATGGATCAATAAATTAATGGATGGATGGGTGGGTTAGTGGGTTGGTGGGTTAGTGGGTTAGTGGGTTAGTGGGTTAGTGGCTGTGTGCGGGCAGGCGTGCGGGCATGCCGGCGTGCGGCGGGCGGGCGGGCGGGCGGGCGGGCGGGTGGGCAGGTGGGCGGGTGGGCGAGCGGACGGACGGACGGACGGACGGACGGACGGACGGACGGACGGATGGATGGATAGATGGATGGATGGAAGGCGGGAGGGAGGGAGAATAGATAAGAGGCAACAAGAAGAATTATTAATTATTACATTAAACCACAATCTGTCAATTCCGGAGACATGGTTTTATCAGAGAAGGTTTTCATAGCTGACATGTCTTACTCTAATAGCGTGTCGTGATGCCCCGCTCCCAGGGTCTTCCCACGTGGTTAGGAAAACTATAGGTTCTCGTCTTTTTTTGTGGCTTTCAATTTTTTCACAAATGTTTATATCATTTTGCTGTGGAAACGTTATTACTGGCACATTGGAATATTGAGAAACCAATTTGACAATCAAACGACAATCAGCTACACCGTTCCCCATGGACGCAATGTAATAAACCGGCAGACAATATTGGATAACATAAGCACTTGAAAAGACATAGAAGCATGTAATCTGCTTCATAGAAATTGCCAATAACAGTATTGCTGTGCCATCTTTCTGATGCTTAATAGGCTTGACTTCGTGATGATGGCGTTACATTCAAATCGTCGTCGTCGTCGTCGTCATCGTCGACGGTTTGCTAGACTTGTTTTAAAATCTTTCACACGTAATAAAGAAATATTAGTTACCTCTCCGGGATGTAGACATTGTTTGAGTGTAGCTTTCGTAACCATCTGCCATTTCTTCAGCACTAACTGATGGTTGCTGGAAACGTCACTCTCGTCAGTTCGTGTGGAGTCACGTGACTTCATTGATACGTACTTAAATGTTGAGATACTGCATGGAAACAGCAAAGATTAACCCTTTCATAAAGTAGCCGGACCACACCGGCATATACAGTGGTCTGCAGGGATGTCCATTAGCAGGCTAAGAGGCTATTTTTTAAAATTTACCGCTGGAATGTCTGGATCGGTAACCGAGCCAGTCATTCCAGTGGTAAATTAAAAAAAATAGTCTTCTCTCATTCTGCAAAAGTACATCCAAAAAGCCACTAATGAGTCAAGTGTTCATTTGGTGTCACCTTGTTACAAAGGTGCCTGCGCTTCAGCTTGATCTACGTGATGTTTCTCACGTGTTGAACAAAGAACCCTAATAAACACATTTATTTTCGAGAAGGCGTAAATAATACACAAAATGTACATACCTTGAACGCTGTGATGATTTCCACAAGAATAACGGGATCCATTGCTAGCTATATGCCCGGCCCATTTCTAGGTAAGCACCGTCTACTTTTTGCAGGCATTTTGGGATCGATTTATATACTCAGAACCCTGAGTTCCCAAAATTTCCAATTTCAATGTAACTATACAGGTAAACTGTTGTATATTTGGAAGCTAATTTGACATTGTGTTGTTGCTGCCTATGGCATCAACAGCTCCCGGTAAAATTAGTTTCAAAATACAGAACAGTCTGTTTTATAAATAGTAAATACAACAAAGACATACAATTCGTACACGTGACTTCAATGTTCATGGCAGAGTATTGGATTGTGACGTCAACCTACATATGACGTAATTGAGTACGACGTCATATGCTTGAGTGACAGACTCAACTGAATATTTCTTACATCGTGTTTACTAATTTTCTATCTAACATGTTGCTGGGTTTGTTTTGGAACCAGGTTATTTAAGAGATGTTTGTGTTAAATATAACATGACAGCGTGACGGGACCATACACGTACCGTACAATATTAGCATATTAGCATCACGTATTCCCTCAGGACAATTACAATCAAGCCACGCATGATGGGTTCGCAAGCACCCTTAGCTACAAATTGGAAATCTGTTGCGGTAAAAAGTAATTTGGTGTTTTATTTGCCTGCAAACGCTATTATTCCTGTATTGTTCAGTGATTTCGAATCTGTGATTTACTGACAGTGGAATACAATCTTTGAACAAATCGCTGTTGTCATGTACAAGCATTTCCCGCAGATATTACGAGTTAGGATTGTACCAGAGTCACAGGTTTAGCCAAATAATGTGGATATCGAACGTTAACAGAGAAATACAAGAGCGCAGGGAAACAACTAAGGACAGTGGACACACGAATATAGACAATATGATATAGAATAAATTAATATAGCAACAATGGAAGGATGGACTGAGACAATATAGAAGCTAACAACCATTGCCCCTTTATATGTACTCATTACAATAACCCAAGACGCAAGCTCTGAAACGATCTAAGACCTCTTTTTCCATACCACTTGTCAGTGAACATACTGTTAAACGGAGATTCTGGCCTCGAAAATAACCAGAATATATTTATATTTCAAAATGTCCATGCATATATCCGCAGTACCAAAAGGTTTGAACAAAGCTAGGAAAACTTCTGTTTTGTTTGGTGTATGTTCGCACCAGGATGGTGGAGATGGAATTGTTGGCGTTGCAAGCTTTTGGAGGCATGGATTGTGTGTAGAGGTGTGGTGGGACGGGATGGGTCTCGACATGTGATGCTTTCGTTTCAAATGAATTAATGGGGTTATTTGGGGTCTTTTTAGTTGTGAAATTGAACTGGGGACTTATAGCTCAAGAAACTATATTGACTTATGCTCTATGAACGTGTCAAAATTTGGGGTCTCTTTCGTTTCATTGCACATGGGCGCACGACTTAGGGCTTGTTCACATGTGTGCGTAATACGGCGTCCGACACACGACATACGTATGCCTTGCGTAATCCGTCATACGATTTTCTGTTCACATGTATGCGGTTATTTAAATCTTTGCCACACGTCAAACGTTCTCATTTCTCGCTGGTGTCTCGTGGTGTAGACATCATTTCGATACAAATCAACTGGATTTTGGTAAGTAAAGAGAAAACACCAATGACACATCGTTTTAAATGATTACCCTCACCAGACCGGAGGTGACTGAGAGGGTATTGCTATTGGGTATGTCTGTCTGTTTATTTGTCTATCTGCAGTTGTATCTTATAAACTACTGCAATGATTTGTCTGACATTTTCAGCATATGATTGGGTGCTTTGGTAAACCAGGGATCCCAAACTTTGGGAATGAGCCAACCATTACATATCCTGATTCAGATTAAATTACGGATCTGTGGATTTCTCGGAACTACTGCTCACATGTGTCTCAAATTTCATCACAGTAGTGAATGCCCACAGAGCACATCCCTAACATTGATAGCGATTCTTGTAGACATTGGGATTTAGTTTAATTCAGAAAATTCGTGAAAATTGGAAGGACGAGCGTTTGCGGTCTCAGTTAATTATTTGTTCCCAAACTACCGTATATTTAAAATAAAGTAAATAGGCCCGTAGACTTCATTCTTGAACTGGAAGATAGCTGTTCAATGAGTAGACTAGATATTATTAGAAAAAACAATTTCTAAAGTGTTTATCATGCACGTGTCATCAAATCTAAATTTATGCAATGTATATGAAACATTTGTAACAAAGAGCTCTTATTTCCTGTTGCAGTTCCGTTCGAGAAAGGACATGCCTCCTTACTGGTCCAAACTGAGAAAGCTCCAGGAGCTAGATGATGAAGAGGACATGGCAATTGCGTTTGCAGCCAAATACATTTTTGACCAAAAGAAGAGCAAGCGCAGATGGTGGGTGCATCCTATATTCTGTAGACGGAATCAGTTTGGCGTATACCATACCCTTGTACGCGAATTAAGCTTAGATGCTGCATCATTTCAGCGATATTTGCGAATGAGTAGAGAACAATTTGGTGTTCTCCTGCCATATCTGGAGCCACACCTCTACAAAGTGTCATTGACGCGTGAGCCCATCAGTCCTAGAGAGAGGATCTGTCTTGGTCTAAGGTAATATTTGATATTGGATGGATGGATGAATGAATGAATGAATGAATGAATGAATGAATGAATGAATGAATGAATGAATGAATGAATGAATGAATGAATGAATGAATGAATGAATGAATGAATGGATGGATGGATGGGTGGATGAATGAATGAATGAAAACTTCTTTTGAAATATATTTTATTGTGGACCCATATAATGCTAACAAATTAAAAATCAAGAAAACCATCGCAGTTTTAGCGGCCTTGTTTTTTATATCAAAATTAATGTTTCACATAAATTAATACGTGTTCTAAATTAACAACAAAATCATAACAAGGAATGTAGCAGAATAGGCAGTATAGTGGGTCAATTTGAATACTGTTGCTCATCCATATTGCTAAGTACTGTGAAGTTTGATAGAGGGTTGAACTCTGGTCGGGCATGACTTTCTACTGCAAGATTATGTGATTCATTACAACCACGTGACTTAGATTGCTGATGATAGAGTGGTGTAATCTGTTGTTGCGGAAGTGCTGGATGCTCTGCGTTAAAGAAGATCTGTGCCATCTGCAATTGTACAATTCCTTTAGTCGATGGTGACATTTGACCCATACGCATTACGTATGGCTCAAAGAAGGCCTCGTCCACGTTCTTCTCCTTCTGGAGTTCCGATCGCCGGCGCTTTGTATCGGAGCAAAACTCAACAAATGACTGCTCAAATAATGTTGAACATCTTTTGCCCGTTTTCCCCTTGCGTTTAATATTAGGTTCATTCTCTGTATATGCCGTTTTCCCCTTGCCTTTCATCTTAGGGTCATCTTCCGTATAGCTGGTTGATCCACTTGCCACACATTGTGACAACACATTCCTATAAGAGAAAACATGGTTGAATCCATTAAAACCAAACGTACATAAATATCAGTTTAAGAAAATGAAAAAATATATAATTAATTTATGCCTGTTAGTAAATGGTATATACAAATAATTGCTTTCAGATATTTGGCAACCGGGGAGTCTTTCCGGTCCTTGTCGTTCCAGTACCGCATCGGAGTGTCCACAGTGGCGATGATTATAAGAGAAGTTTGCCAATGTATTTGGGACTGCATGGCCGGAACACATCTACATGTTCCAATAAATACGGCAGAATGGCGGAAAGTGGCGGAAGGCTATCATCATCTATGGGGGTTTCCCCATTGTGCTGGAGCAATAGACGGAAAACACGTGGTCATAACAGCACCAGCTAATACGGGCTCTATGCATTTCAATTAAAAATCTACTTTCTCATTTGTCTTGATGGCGCTAGTTGACGCAAATTGTGGATTTATTTTTATTGATGTTGGGTCCTATGGTCGCAACAGTGACGGGGGTGTTTTCTCAAACTCCTCGCTCGGTAAAGCACTATCACGAGGAATCCTACAGTTGCTAGAACCTGAAATATTTGCGGGTGGTAAACAGGTAGGGCCTATTCCATATGTGTTAGTTGGGGACGAAGCGTTTCCACTCCAACACAACTTAATGCGTCCTTACCCTGGCCAAGGGACCACAGTTGAGCAAAAGGTGTTCACCTACCGCCTGTCTAGAGCACGGCGTGTAGTTGAATGCGCTTTCGGTATACTTGCGGCTCGTTGGAGGGTATACCATACGAAAATATGTTGCAGTACTGAATTGGCAAATAACATAGTAAATGCAACATGTGTGCTGCACAACTTCTTACAAGTTGGCGCTACTGAAGATCAAATAGCAAGTCTTATGAATGATGCTGATCAATCTACTGCCCATGGCCTTTGTGGCATTCATAGAGTAGGAAATCGGGCAGGAGCTGACGCCATGATAATACGTGAACAGTTTAAAGAATACTTTACAAAAGTGAATGCACTAGACTGACAAATAGAGCACGTGTGCAGAGGGTCATTTCTAGCTTAGGAATGCAGTATTGAACATACCCAGACGTATTGTCATTCGCCCTGTCTCCATTTCCCTCGTTTCCTATCACGCTATCATCCATGCTGTCAATTAAATCATCTTCATCTGCAGCTCCAAGCTTGTAGTTACTTTCGGTTCTGAAACAAAAAAAATTAAATTAAAATTAAATTTTACATACTATGATTTTTGTTGGCGTCATATATTATTTTTCTGTATGCTTATTCCGTGTGTCTGTTTTTAACAGTCGCACATTGACCATCTATCTGTTATTAAGCTCGGGCCCTGTCAGCAATGCTTTATTTAACCTTTAGCACACTGATGTCGAAATGTAGATAGTTACAGAGTCAGGAACGGAAAGGCTGGTGCACATTTTGGAAACAATTGCTGCTGAAACCTGTTGCTGTCATAGCCAGCAACAGCTTTCAGCAGCATTGCTACCAAAATGAACACCAGCTATAATACGAAATTAAATTAAATTTGAAAATTTAAAATCTCATAGTGCTATGGGTTAAAGACTCAGTAAATGTCAGATAACAGCAAATATTTGTACATAGAAAGGAAACGCATATTGCATCTGCAGCAAGAATTCTGCTATACGTCGACGTTGAAAAATTGGCATTTAAACTCTCAGTAATAAAGTGTACGTAGTTCAAATCGTAACTAAAATATAAATGTCAAATAAATTTTATTCTTTAATACAATTACAAAGCATTCACTCTCATTAAGTTAGTTAGTGTTATTTTTTTCATACTGTCTCTCCTCGAGGTGCTCCTCAAGGAAACTCATGATATCCATGTATTGCCATTTAGATGGAGCATAGGCAGCCTGGCCACTCTTCTTTGTCCTGATCTCCTTCCTCCTTCGAACGTACGTATCACGAAGATTCATCCACTTCTTTTTCCAAAAGTCATCTAAATGAAATAACGTCGTTTGACAGTTTCGGTGTGTCTTTAAACACATATACAGTAAAATAACACAAACTAACATTTCTAGTTTCCATCATAGACATAGATTTTTGCACAGGCAATCGGGTGGGTGGGCTTTACGGGGGTGGGGTGGATGCGGGATGGGTGGGGTGGGCCAACATACAGACAGACAGCAAGACAGGCAGGCAGACAAGCCGACAGACAGACAGACAGACAGGCAGGCAGGCAGACAGACAGGGAGGCAGGCATTCATTTGGAACATACCATTTTTATCTTTCTGTCCGAGATCACTTGAAATGGAAGTCCAAATATTTCCAACCTTTACGGCATCTTTGTAATCAGCCCTGCTAGGATCATATAGAGTCGGGTGAAGACGCACCTTTTCAATTAAACTTTCTACAATTTCTCCTTCTACGAAAGTGCGAGGCATATTGATTTGTCAGAAGGTACAATATATATATAGCGCCGAAGGTAGTTGAAAATTATGACCGGATTGCAATCTGTAAACACATGTAGGCCTATTTACACGTGCATTCACATGTATTAGCTGACACGTTGCCATTTGCACGTGCATTCACAGGTAAAAACCGACACGTTGCCAGTATCTAGGTGTGAGCCTATATTTGTGTCACTTGGACAATACCTCAGTTTACGTCACATTTTCGGAATTCCCTTGTCCGTATATCGTCCGACGTGCGTTTCGATCACTTTGAGATTGATCGGTCCGTCATCGGATGACGAATGTCGGATGACGGATAACGCATTACGTACACATCTGAACACCTCTATGTATTTTACTATATTTTGATTTTATCGTATGACGGATGTCGTGTGTCGGACGTCGTATTACGCACACATGTGAACAAGCCCTTAGGCCTTTGGAAGCGTCAAATTTCTTCAGTCTTGTCTTGGGGAATTTTGGTGTGAATATGCACCTTTAAGAGGAGGTTGATGTGAGCACGTATAAACACACTCATACTGGAACAGATCAACAGGCAAGCACGCGTGAAATTGCTTAAATTGAGTAAACATACTCACGCACATACGCGAACGAATGCACGCACGCTCAAATTCCTAACACACGCGAATACTTAGTAGATATTATCACGAGTACTTTATTGTTTTAAACACGCAAACAGGCGCGCATCTACATACATATTCACGCACGGATCACAACAATGCTACACACTACTTACCTCCAAAAATCAGGTAAAAACACAAAGACGCTTTAAAAGTACATGCATATACACACATATATGAACACAATTCCAAATCTTATTTTAATCATTTTATGAATTTTTTAGTTAAGTCTTATATTCATTATGTTTACAAGTTCTTATCAACTGCAGACGGGCTGGCAGGTGGGCAGGCGGGCGGGCGCGCGGCTAGACGGACGGATAGATCGATAGGCTGACGAATGGATGGATGGATGGATGGATGGATGGATGGATGGATGGACGGACGGACGGACGGACGGACGGACGGACGGACGGACGGACGGACGGACGGACGGAGGTATGGAGGGAGGGAGGGAGGGGGGGGGGCTGGCTGGCTGGCTGGCTGGCTGGCTGGCTGGCTGGCTGGCTGGCTGGCTGGCTGGATGGCTGGCTGGCTGGCTGGCTGGCTGGCTGGCTGGGTTCTACGCGTACATCTCTATGAAGCAAAAAGAAGCAACATTGGCGATTTCAGAATAAATCCCAATCTGTCAATTCCGGAGACTTGGCTTTGAGTCTGAAAGATGGCGGTTCTTTAACACAGGTAATCGTATAGCATCCCGTCTTAACAACCCGTATTACAGACCTTTGCCATTTGGACCCAAAACTCTTTGCCATAACAAATGATTTGTATTAAGCATCCAGCTGATAATAGTAACCACAATTGGCTCTCTCGTAACCATGATAACGCAAGTTATTGGGCAGGTTCTGAACCAATACCGGGCCAATAGTGCCCAGTAGTGACCCAGTACCGGCCCAGTAACACGCCTTATCAGAGAAGTTGTTCATAGTTGACATGTCTTACTCTAATTGCGTGTCGGGATGCCTCACTCTCAGGGTCTTCACACGTGGTTAAAAAATAATAATTTCTTGTCGTTTTGTGGCTTCCACTTTCTCACAAGTGTTTGTATCATTTTGCTGTGGAAACGTTATTAGTGGCCCATTGGAATATTGAGAAAGCAATTTGACAATCAATGGACAATCAGCTACGAATTTCCCCATGGACGCAATGTAATAAACCGGCAGACAATATTGGATAACATAAGCACTTGAAAAGACATAGAAGCATGTAATCTGCTTCATAGAAATTGCCAATAACAGTTTTGCTGTGCCATCTTTCTGATGTTTAATACTCTTGACTTCGTGATAACGGCTTTACATTCAAGTCGTCGTCGTCGTCGTCGTCGTCGTCGTCGTCGTCGTCGTCGTCGCCGCAGCAGCCATCGTCGTCGTCTTCGTCGTCGTCGTCTTCGTCGTCGCCGTCGTCGCCGTCGTCGTCGCAGCCATCGTTGCCGTCGTCGTCGCAGCCATCGTTGCCGTCGTCGTCGTCGTCGTCGTCGTCGTAGTGATGGACGTCGCCGTCGTCGTCGTGTAGATGTTAAAGCTCCCTAATTTTCCGTTTAAGGCTGCGAATCAGCAACAGCACCCAGTCAAATTAGTTTCAAAATATTCAACTGTACGATTATTAAATAGTAACGGCATACAATTCGTGCAACATGATGGAGTATTAAGCATTTAAGACGCACTAAATCGAGTCTTTCCAAAACGTAATTGATTATGTAGTTTGTATACACGCCACGTAGTTCATTATGACGTCTTATGGCTGAGAAACCGGATTCCTCAACTAAACAAATTTATTTTCGAAAGCGTGTCAGGAATAAACACTATGACGCCGACAGACCTTAACGCGAGAATAGAGGACTTTGCCCGCCCATCTCTAGCTTTGCCCGCTCATCTCTAGCTTTGCCCGCTCATCTCTAGCTTTGCCCGCTCATCTCTAGCTTTGCCCGCTCATCTCTAGCTAAGCACAACATATTTTTCTACGTGGTGGGAATGGGATCGATTTATATATACGTAACCAAAAAGTTTAGCAATTTCAAATTTTTGCTTGCTGTGTTAAAGATATGCGCCCTATTGTTATCAAATTTACAGTTAATTTTCTTCAACACTGTCTCGCTGTCTGTAATGAAATCAAACTCATTTCTGGCTTTTCACGCCGGTGCGCTTACTGCATGTGAAAATGCATTTTGCACGCACTGGTTAAAATTTGCGCGTCGCGTAGGTGAAATGATAACACATTCCAAAACAGGTAACCAACGTGAAATGAAAACGTTAATACAGTTTACACCTGTTAACATGGCCCGCCGCCAAGGGTTATCCGAAAATCAGCCCCGTGAAGCAACGGGATGACTTGCCGGTGGTGTACGGCCGTCGTCAATGCGCGCGGAGGCCACACCTGCTACGTGTGACACCTCTAGAAAAAATTTCTGCCTGGACCCCTACACTGAATGACGCCGTGTTAGAGGCGCGATACTTACATTAAGGCGACAACGAACTGTTTTTCAAATTGGACATTAGCCCACCAATTAAATAATATTTTCGAATGAAATCGTTCTCTTTACAAAATTATATTTATTTGGTGTTTTTATGGGAATTGCTAAACATTTTTGGTTCAGTATACTTTCACAACAGAATTCACAGAATCCAAATTTCAAGGTAACTATACAGGTAAGCTGTTGTATATTTCGAAATTATGCCTACGGGCTATGGCAACATCATCTCCCAGTCAAATTTGTTTCAAATTATTCAGCAGAATGTGAATTACATAGTAAATCCATCAAAGACGTGCAATTCGTACACTTGACGTTTTAATGATGATGCCGGAGCTAGAAAAGTCACCATGTATTGTGACATTAGCCTAAATAGTACGTAATTGAGTATGACGTCATATGCTTGAGTGACAGATCGGTTTCATCCAATACATGGTTATGGGAACATGTAATCACCATCGTCAAACGTTAAGATCAAGACAGTCAAACGGAGGCAGGGGGTCGGAAGATGTTCATGAATGCTGAAGTATCATAGATGTCCGTCGACATGAATTTGAAAAGACAAGTGTATAACTCCCAATCGGCACCAGAAAACAAATATCTTCAAGAAAACTCGACATGGTGGCTAGATTGGTCACTGGAGAAACCGTACAATAGTATTACCGCTAGGACACTCACAATCACACCGCGCCTGATGGGTTCTCAAGCGCTGTTAGCCGCAAATTAGAAACCTTCGGCGGTACGAGTAATTTACAATTTTATTTGACTGCAAACGATATTATTCTTGGATGGTTCGGTGATTTTAGAAGGGATTTTCTCACATTACAGTACAGCGAAATAACAGCCGCCATGGACATACAAATACGCATGCGTATGCCGCAATCAAGCACCATTGAACGCATGAGCGATGGATGCATGGATTAATGGATGGATGGATGGACAGACGAGCGGACGGACGGGACGGACGGATATATGGATGGATGGACGGATGGACGGACACTGTAATAAACATTCTTTTAAATATTTTGAAATTAATTTGACTTGGCGCTGTCAAATTAGATCCGAAATATTCAACAGCTTGCCTGTATAGTTGAAATTTCGATTCTCGGAAATCAGGTTTCAACGTTTCAAAATGATTCTAACCGGCGTAACAAAGTAGGCGGATCTTAGCTAGAAATGGGCATTGCACAGATATGAATGTATTCCTTAACTTGGAACTAAGAGTCTGTTATCCATTTATAAGGTGGTCGTTTTAGACGACAGTTTTCCTGTATATGTTTCGTTATCGGCTTATCAGCATTCATCACCAGCTGTCAAGATGAACGCGGACTTCTCGTACAGGTTTGGGAATTGAAAGAACATGCGCTCACCGTGTTCCGGTGTCCATAGTACGTTTACGATATCTGTCTAATAGGTGCTTAACTGACACGAATGCACTTACCACACTATAACGCTTGAAAATCAAGTGTCTCACTTCCAAGACAGGAAATAGGTTGAATATTTTGAAACTAATTTTACTGGGTGCTGTTGCTGCCATTGACAGCAACAGCTCCCAGTCAAATTAGTTCCAAAATATTCAACAGAATATTCCCCACATCATAAAAGAATTTGTCGTTTCTGATCGGTGGCTGTTAAAGGGTTAGCTTGGGAACAACGCGTAATGAGCTACATATATCTATAATTGGGATTCTTCATAGCAGTAAACTGGGTGTTGTTTCTGAATTACATGTTGCTGAAAGCGGTTGCTGTAGGAGATTGCAACATCGTCACAAACATACTTTTCCATACTAGCATTAGATATCTTGCTGATGTGTGGATGAATAATTGTTGCGAGTAACTAAGAAGTAGTAGGGCTAATCCGGTTATAAGTACATAAATAAACAAACTTCAAACGAGTTTATATTATAGCGCGCTCCGGCTCGTAAACGAAGCGTGCCAATGAGTTGTTAAACACGCCATATCTTAGTAAATAAACATTGCCCCCCCCCCCCTCCTTTTGCCATCCTAGGATCACCTGAAACATCTGGCTTAAATAACCTGGAGACTCCAGCCTTTGATCTTTAATGAAATTCCCGTGAGATGTGCACATGTTTGGAATAATAATAATAATAATAATAATAATAATAATAATAATAATAATAATAATAATAATAATAATATATTGATAAAATGCTAAAATGATAATATGCTAAATTGATAAATTGATAAAGCGATATATTAATAAATCGATACAATCATAAATTGATAAAACAATAAATTGATATATTGATAAAACAATATATTGTTAGAATGATATAATAGTAAAATCATACAATGATAAAACGATATCATCACAAAATGATACAATTATGAAACCATATATTGATAATAACATAGTGCAATAATATAATGATGGTGCTGCAATCAAAATTATATAATAGGGTAGTAGTTTATTTCCACAATAGACCATCGGTCCTTGAGTGTACAGTGGTACAATTATTATTGGCGGATAACTAGGAAAACATATATATGTACAGACTCACACACACAGACGTGCATGCACGTGTTTACGCCCACACACCGCTCATTCATATCTCACCCACCCCACCACATTCCTCCATATACGCACACGCATACACACACGAACACGCACATGTACACGCAACCACACGCACCTCAAGCACAAGACTGGGGAAATGCGCGTGATAAAATTTTCCCTTGGAATTTAAAGGCATGATATGAAAAAGCTGCTAATTTTCGCGTAACAGGTATATTATTACTCTTAAGCAAATCGATTAGTTTGAAAACACCAGGTCTCTTATAATAGGGTTTGATATGGGTGTTGCGTAGATTAGAATACATTGGACATATTAGTATAAAATGATATTCATCTCAGATAACGGTATTTCTTCTCATCTACCGGTCTCAATATGGAGCTTGTGCGATGCGATTCTGAGCCTAGTAAGAGCATAACGATGTCTGATATTTTTTAGTTATTTAAATAACATTTGTAAATTATTGTATCACCAAAGTAATTGTATAACTTGGTTTTGCTATTTAATCCCAGGTTTCCCCTCCACTCTTGTAAATAAATATCGTACGCCCTTTGTTTATCTTATAAGATGAATTCATTTTTGCTCACATTTCTACCTTGTGATAACCAGACGTCATTAAAACCCCTCCTGACTAGCAAAACCTATAATTTGCTCACCCAGTTATTACAATGAGGATTTGCCTCCCAATCCCTATATAAAACATCATATACATTTCTTGCAAGCTTATTTTGCTGACAATCTAATATTTTGAACCAGTATTTCAGCATCCTAATTTCTCTAGTCAGAATCAATGGTACTCTTTCTAATTCACCGTAGACAAAACTGATATATGTATTTTGTTTGACATTAAGTAGCTGCTTACAGAACTTTAAATAACATTTCTCAATATCATGACCAGCATGCACCCCCATACTTCGCTAGCGTAACATAGAATTGGTAAAATTAATTTTGTCAAATAAAGTACAGTGGTGACTTGGGCGTTAAATTTATGAATTTATTAGAGTATCTTTTCAGTGCAAATATTGCTTTCGGGACCTGTTCTGTCAGACACCTTTGTGCTAAGGAAAAAGAACCCGTTGGACTTAAAGACATAACCAGATATTTAAATTCGCTGACCACTTCAATTTCGTTTGATCCATAGTAAAATGTTTCCCCTCGACCTAAACGACCACCCCGTCTAAAAACTACTGCCTTAGTTTTCTCGGTGTTTACCGTAAGTCGCCATTTCTTACAATAATAATCAGATAAAATATTTAACCCTTTTTCTATACCTGTAATTGTTTCTGACATTATGACTATATCATTCGCATATAAAATGAGAAACAATTTAAGCAAGTTTATATCTACCCCAACTGCCCCTCCCCGAATAAGTTCCTCCTCTAGATCATTTACATACATAGCGAAAAGAAAAGGTGGTAAGCTCTCTCCTTGACGTACCCCAGTGCTGCAGTCAAAACAGTCTTTTCAAAATAGTCTCTCCGCTGCTTTCTTTATTGTCATTGTAAATATATTGACTGCTTGTTCTATAGTACCCTCGTCTAACATAATTTCATTATCTAATATGCTATTCATATTAAAAAGTAGTTCATGAACTTGACCCGATAGAATATTAGTTCTATACTCACCCGCATTATCAGCTTTCCATATGTATTTTTATTGCAAGCCCTCCCCACCACCTTCATTGCTTATTAGGATAGATCTGGTTATATTACATTTTATTATACATTTAAGAACGCTGTGGTCGGATAGTTCGTTTGGATCTTCAACGTCAAAGTCTTTTATGATATCCAATCTATGAGCTGAGCAGAGAAAATAATCTATTAAACTCACCCCTTTCTGAGATACAAAAGTTATTTTCCCCACCCCATTATCCTGACCTATTCTCCCGTTTAAAATTCTTGTACCCGAGTCAATGCAAAAATACAATAGTGACATGTAAGGAATTGTCATTCATATTAAAATCAGGCAATGTTTTCGTCCTGGCATTAAAGTCCCCACAAATTAAAAAACTAGTTACAATTTTCCGATAGTGTTTTACTCACAAAAGATATAAATCTGTCGAAAACCCCGATTTCTACCTCTCCCAATCTACATGATATATAATGATATAACGTTATAATTTTGCTGTACTCAAGGACTTGAGGGACATGGCATGTGTCTCCCACCAGGGCTGAGGGAGAGATTACCTACTCAATGACGGGTCTACAATAATTTTGTCAATGACATCTTGACGAGCCAGTCTCTCCAATGAGAGACTAGATTGCTTTCAGTCTCCGCATGACAGAGAATGACGACCGTGATGGTATATTTAACCGCCTTCTTTCAGTACACAACTCAGGTAGCCATCCTCCATCATCTATCCTACCACCGTCTATCGGACTTGCAAGCTCCAAGACATGAACTCCCGGCAAGAAAAACAAAACATTTGCTCGCCATACCCAGAACAATCTTCTTGCTCTGTTGCTGGGAAGTGTGCATGGATTCAGAGGATAGGGTAAGGGCTATAGCTGAATTCGCTCAGCTTTCTATGTAAAGGCTTGAGCCACAGGATTTGGGTTGCCAAAGAAGTCATGATTGGATGTGGTGAACAATCTGGAAGGCCACCGTCACAAGAAATGACGGGGATTGTAGGAAAGAGATGGGATAACGGACCTTTCCAGTTTATCCATCAAACATATGACGTCATAATCAACTACGTGACGTTTAGGATGACATCACAATCAATGACGTCATGACTGGCTTAGATAAGTCCGTCATGAACGCGTAATTGATTACGGATTAAGCGTTGTTGTACGAATTGTATGTATTTACTATTTAGTAAACATTCTGTTGAATATTTTGAAAATAATTTGACTGGACGCTGTTTATGGCAGCAACAGCACCCAGTCAAATTAGCTTCAAAATATTCAATAGGCATAGTTTTATGGAAATTGATAGTCAGATCAGGGATCGCTCGATCATAGTTTTATGGAAATTGAGAGTCAGTTCAGGATCCCAACATGAGCGAGGTGTGGTTGGAGCTTAGCTAGAGATGGGCGGGCAAAGCTAAAACTGGGAAGGTCCATTGTGATACAAATGTACAGGGATATCAGTAGGGGTTCAAAGGGTTAAGTATTATAACACTAAGATGTCTTAACCCTCTCTACACTGAATTCCCAAAAAGTCAATTTCAAGGTAGGTATAGGTCCTACAGGTAAGCTGTTTTAAAAATAAATTGAAAGGAAAATGTTATTGCCATTGACAACAACAGCTTTCATTAAAATTAGTGAAAATAATATTTATTAAATCATAAATGAATTTTTGAATTTGGACTTTTGGGTTCAATAGTTTAGGGTATATACGATTAGATACCGAAATAATATAGATTTATATACGCACCTTTAACTTCCAAATTAAGAATCAATTCTAGAAAAACTAATCTTAACAAATTAGTATTATTTTCTAATAAATCAAGGTGTAAATTATCTCAATTTAGGCATCCTAGGATCGTAACGGGACAGGTGTCAGTTTAAAGAGTAAGGGCGAGATGGGGATCTGAGTGCTAAATGAACCAGTGAAAGATTAATGACGAATATACCGAGATTACACGGCAGATAGACCCGGCATCTATATATACACGTAGGCATATACCAGACAATCTTATAAATCTTAAAACGAGGTTGAACCACAAAAGAAAAAAACCCACCAAAATAATTTTCTATTTAATGAATATTATGTTGAGTATTTTGAGATTAGTTTGACTGGAAGCTGCTTCTTTAGCGTCTGTTTGATTCCTGTCAAATTAATAGCGAGTTATTCAACAGCTTACCTGTATAGTTGTGTTGACTTTGACATTCCTAGAATTCAGAGTTCAATTGGCTAAACAATATGTAATGCTGCTTTATAAACATTTACAATGGCCAAATACACTTTTAGCTATGCTCCGCCTATCTCTAGCTAAGCACAGCTCGCGCTTTGCGCGTGCTGGGATCGATTTTTATACTTTTGAATCCTGAATTCCCACAATCCCAAATAGGCCAAACCAGCACCCAGTCAAATTAGTTTCAAAATATTCAACAGATTAGCAGTATAGTACAACATTGGGATTCTGTGAATTCAGGACTCAAAGTATATACGCGGATCCCAAGCGCCCAGTCAAATTAGTTTCGCAATATTCAACAGAATGTTTATTAAATAGTAAAGACGGACAATTTGTGCAACTTGACGGACTATTCCAGGTTTACGACGGAGTATTTCTGTCAGCTAGGATTTTGACGTCATTCTATAGGCCCATGTAACCTAGTTGATTCTGACATGTACAATGTAGACAAGTACACCGGAAACTACGCTCTTCATATCAAGACTACATCACGAACATGCTTAACCCCGAAGATGACAAAAGCAGCAAGAAATTCTGGAAGTATATCAAATCAAATCGTCAAGACACTGTAGGCATCAACACCCTGCGACATCATGGACAACTCTTTACAGATTCTAAACAGAAATCTGAGGCACTGAACGAACAATTCACATCAGTGGTCACCAGGGAAACCCGTAACAACTTCCCATCAAAACCATCCTCATCATACAACAGCCTCAGCAACATCCTGATAACATCACACGGAGTTTTAAAAAAGCGTTGCAAAGACTGAAAGCATCTACAGCAGCAGGCCATGACCAAATTCCAGCAAGAATCCTCAAAGAAACATCTAGCCAAATAGCACCAGTCCTTGCCTCTTTATTTCAACAATCACTGAATCAGTCTACCATACCATCAGACTGGAGACAAGCCAACATCACACCAATCTTCAAAAAGGAGACCGAACAAAAGCATCCAATTACAGGCCTGTCTCACTAACACCTATTGTATGCAAGTTACTAGAGCACATCATAGCCAGCCAGATCATGCAACACCTAGACCCGAACGACATACTCCATCCTAACCAACATGGATTCCGATCCAAAAGATCATGTGAGGCTCAGCTTATCATCACAAAATGCCTAAGCCAACGGAAACAAGTTGATGTAGCAGTACTGGACTTCGCCAAAGCGTTTGATAAGGTGCCAGACAAACGACTACTCTCAAAACCCCATCACTATGGCATACAAGGAGAGGTCCTTCGCTGGGTCGAGGACTTCCTCACCGGAAGGCTGCAAAGAGTAATCCTTAATGGCGAATCATCCAACTCAACTGATGTACTGTCTGGTGTTCTACAAGGCTCAGTATTAGGACCGATTCTCTTCTTAGTCTCCATCAATGATATTGCCGACGATATAAGCTCAACAATCAGACTCTTCGCAGACGATTGTCTTCTCTACCGCACCATCGAATCCAGTGAAGACCAACAGATTCTGCAAAAGGACCTGGACACACTTATGTCATGGACTGACACGTGGCAAATGGAGTTCAACGTAGCAAAGTGCACCATCCCGAAAGTCACCCAGCGTAGATCCAGCTACAGTACCCACTACACAATGCAAGATCAGATCCTAAAAGAGACCATACCAAACCAATACCTCAGGGTGGAGTTGGCCAGTAACCTAAAATGGAACAAACATATTTCCAACTTCACAAGCTCAGCTCACAAATTTCTTGGATTCCTCAACAGAAACCTTGGTGGGTGCCCTCAATCAGTAAAGAAGCAGGCTTACCAGACACTAGTCAGGTCAAAACTGGAATACAGCTCTTCAGTTTTGGACCCACCAACAAATGATCTAAGCCAATCCATCGAGGCTGTCCAGAGGAAAGCACCACGATTTGTGCTAGCTCGACCTGTTTACAAATATCCAAGACAGAGTGATACCTGCATGCTAACATGCCTAGGATTGGAGTCACTCGCACAGAGGAGAAGAAAAACAAATGTGACATTCATGTACAAAATTCTAAATCCAACAATACCAGAGTTCTTTTATTCCAAGAACTGTGCCGATCTGGAATAGCCTGACTGACAGCATCATCTCAGCACCGGATGTAGACACGTTCAAGAGGTACAACTGGAAGGTGACCATCTAAGCATCCGCAATCACTGTAAATATGTATATAAACTGCTTTTTTCCTGAGTCGGAGAGGCCATCTTTATCCAGATGCGCACCTGGGCGTGATGTTCAGTATAAATTTCGCCCAATAATAGTACAGATACAGATACAGACATCATTGCTTGAGTAACAGATTGGATCCCTCTATTCCAACCCATCTAGATATAAAATCAGCGGTTGTACGACAACAAAAGAATACTGCAACACTTTCTTTGACAATGAACGTGGTACGACAACAAAAGGATACTGCAACGCGTTCTTTGACAATGAACATAGGGTGGATTCTTACAAATCGAAATTGGAATTTAAGAGGTTATATATTTTGTTTCTAAGTAACTATAACAACTGAGAAGCGTCTATAAGTTTGTGGCACAGATGTCATAGTCCGATACATTATTTTGTTCACAGTGGTATTCATAGCATTTCATATCTGTACTCTGATACAGCAGGTTGATGAGCCAGTACTGGGCCAATAGTGGGCCACCCTGGTCAGTGCCGGCTTAAGGGTCGAGGTCATAGGCTGGAGCCCCTAGGTCGGTAGAGTTCGAGAGGGCTACGGAACCGCCTCTCACCAGGGACAATTCTAGACGCTATGAGATGCAATCTGAGGCCCATTAATTATAATTTTCTCAGGCCAAGAGAAGACAATTTGTGTAACTTTTCTAGTGAAATTAACGAAAACAACTCTCGTCAGGCCAAGAGAAGAATATCTTTTGAAAATGTACAACGGTAACCGAGCCAGTCATTACAGAGGTAAAGTTTCAAAACTACTCTTCGCTCGGACTGCAAATGGGCATTAATCAAGACGACTGCATTACTGTAGTGTAGATGAGTTTGTCTCTTAACTGCGTTACGCAGCCCATAGAAAAAACCTTAAATCTTTTTTTGTTTAAAGTAAGAGCACCATCCCCACCCACTTCCATAAACGCGAGGCCCTAATCTGTAGCCTAAGTAGCCTAGTGGGTAATTCTAATCCCTAGTCAGAGTCCGCTATTGGCCAAATATATGCGTGCCATTTTGCGCCGTTGACCAAGGACGCGAGACCGATATTTAATTCGTCATAGCATCTATCCGCGAGCAATCATTACACGTATATATAGTTTCCACACATCTGTGTGACTCACATGTAAATACTCTGCATCGCATAAATTCTTGAAGCTTACCTTTATCTGATGACATCATATTCTGCCTGAGCTCCTAATGTTCACGAGTTAAAGATGACAAATGACTTCTTTGATTCCTTGAAACAGGAAGTATCTTACAGATCTTTCATTTGCCATCGAATTCTGATCTATTTCTTTTTTATCCAAGCGCCCTGTCAAGGTTCGTGTATGTTTTGCCGCCTTCTCGTCACATCTGCTGATAATAAGGTGTTAACAAGGTGTGGTTATGTATGTAGAGAAAAAGATGGACGTGTCTGCAAATTGTAGCATACTGCATATACTGTACATAGCTATGCACTGACATCACGAGTACGGTCGTCGTCGTCGTCGTCGTCGTCGTCGTCGCTTCTGCCACCAATGCCGCTGTGGCCGCTGCCGTTGTTGTCGCTGCCACGACCACCAACAACAATACCAACAGTAACATCACTAGTATCAACAACACCACTACCATGAATTCTTTATCATAATCATCATGAGCACAAGCAATAATAGCAACAACAATGATAACGACGACGACGACGACGACGACGACCACACACACGCACGCGTACGCGCACGCGCGCACGCACACGCACACGCACACGCGCACGCGCACGCACACACACACACACACACACACACACACACACACACACAAACACACACACACACGCGCGCGCACACAAACAAACAAACAAACACCAACAATAGCATACCGATAAATACCAACAGCGATAAGACGACGACGGGTGGTGTGAGTGAATTCCTATAACGCTATCATGGATGATACATGCCTAGCAATAACGAGAGGAAGGCCGCTATTTTGGTATCCATTATGCAATCAGCTGTTAGATCTTAAATCTTATCAGAAGATGGGCGACATCGATAGATGATAATGTCTAAATTAACAAATATATTATTCTGGCATGTCAGGTATCAGTGAAAGATTACTTTCCTTTCAAAACAACATACACTGTGAATGCTGAATACAGATGGTGACGTTACGATTGCTCATTATGTTCCACTTCCTGTATTATAAATGTTTGATGGGGTGGAGGTGGTTGGTGGGTGGTGGGTGGTGGGTGGTGGGGCGTCCGATGTCTAAGCCAGCAGAAACTCTCAACAACACACGACGTTCCTGCTGTTTCACAGTGGAAGAATAACAGTATTCATCGATCTCTCCCGCTCATCCACTTTATCACTCAACCCTTTCTCTCCCTACCTCACCGGTCCCTCCCCTCGCTCCAGTCATTACTTTCTCCGTCTCTCCATCTTTCTCTCATTGGCATTTTACGTATCCCTCACTCACACTCTCCGCCACTTTCCGCCCACTTCTCTTTTCCTCGCCGCCCACCCCCCCCCCCCCCCCCCACACACACACACTCCCACCCTCCCCCTCCATCCTTTTTTCACCCCTGCTCTCCCCCCCTCTCTCTCTCGCTCTCTCTCTCCCCCCCCCCCTCTCCACACATCTCTCCAACTTACTCTCTCTACACCCCTCTCTCTACGACCCCTCATTCCCTCTGTCTCTCTCTCTCTCTCTCTCTCTCTCTCTATCTCGCTCTCCCGCTCTCCCACTCCCTCTCTCTCTCTCTTCCGGCCTACATTTCTCTCTCTCCCTCCCCCCCCCCTCTCTCTCTCTCTCTCTCTCTCTATTTCTCTCTCTCCCTTCTATCCACCATACACACTCTCACACTAGCCATTCTCTCCCCATCCACTCCACCCACCCCACCCCCTCGCGCTCTCTTTCTCGCTCTCTCCCTCTCTCTCTCTCTCTCTCTCTCTCTCTCTCTCTCTCTCTCTCTCTCTCTCACTCTCTCTTCCTATTTCCCGGCGCCCCCTCTCTCTCTCTCTCCCTTCTCTCCACCACACACACTCTCACACTCTCCATTCTCTCCCCCCCCCTCTCTCTCTCTCTCTATGTCTCTCTCTCTCTCTCTTTCTCTCTCTCTCTCTCTCCTCTCTCTCACTCTCTCTCTCTCTCCCTCTCTCTCTCTCTCTCTCTCCCTCTCTCTCTCTGTCTATCTCTCGCTCTCACTCTCCCAAATTATTCACATACTCCCTTCTCTCCCAACTGCGCATGCATTCTCTAATAACACCAACACCACATTATCATTTACAATTTACCCTGGCATATGCAATGTACTTATCTGATCCATCTCACCAACCCATAACCCTTCTATATCACTGACAGACACCGATTATTTTACTATCAGACGTCTATAACCTGCTGCCAGAAACTTAGCAAATCTCTTCAGATCTTTGTACGGCGTCAATTCCATCACAGATATAGCCAGCGATTGCGGAAATGACGTGTATAAACGATGAAGGGATCCATTTCTATACTATGCCCCACCCATTTCTAGCTAAGTACCGCCTACTTTGTATGCGAGTTTGAATTTAATTCAACACTTTCAACCCTGAACTCCAAGAATGTCAGTAGAGGATTCCAGTTTCTCAGGCAAACATATGACGTAATAATCAACAACGTGACGTGTAGGATGACGTCATAATCAATTAGGTCATGAATGGCGTACCCAAGGTCGCAACGAACGCTTAATTGATGAGTTATTGTGCGAATTGTATGTCTTTACTATTTAATAAACATGCTGTTGAATATTTTGAAACTAATTTAACTGGGCATTCTTGTTACTTTAGGCAGTAACATCACACAGTAAAATTAATTTAGAAATATTCAACTGCTTACCTGTATGGATTTCTGGAAATTGAGATTCAGCGAGTGCAGGGACCGATTGATCGCAACATGAGCAAAGCGTGGGTGGAACTTAGCTAGAGATGGGCGGGGCATAGCTAAAACTGTATTTCCCCCATTACACAGATAAGCTGTTGAATATTGTCGAAATTAATTTCCATAGAAACTATTTCTGCCCCTGGTAACAACAGTTCCTAGACAAATTTGTATTTTTATGTCTTTTCAGGTCACATTAAATTTGATTATTTTGAATTCATACACTATACTGTTACAGCTAACGGGTCAGTCTATTATTCATTAATTGTCATTATATATATTCTCGGTAATTTTGCATCACGTACAGCAGATCTGCAGGTTGGTTTTGATCAAATCACTCCTGATTCTGATTCCGTGTGATGGTCTGGACCAGCTAAATCTGAATGGGGGTAGTGACGACAACATTTTCAGTAAAGATATCAAATGATCATCTCCAACCAAGCAGTGGCGCCGAAATACAATCTTGGCTGTGTGTGTGTTGAGGGGCACGTTGGGGGTGGGCCCGGATGGGTGTTCTCCACCAGCGAATGTATGCGTGCGTGCGAGGGGGCCGGCGTGCGTATGGGCGTGTGTGTGCGTGCGTCCAGGGGTCCTCCCCGAAAACTTTGAAATCTGGATGCTATCAGATGGGTTCTCCTGCATTTCTAGAGATGAATATAGACACGCTGATGCCATTTTATAGACCAAGAGAAGATTAATTTTTGAGAATTTACATCTGGCACAACTGGCGACAACTATTGGGGGATACGAGCATAGGCATCCCCCTCCTCAAGGTCATGTTGAACGTTCCTATAACATTAATTTCAATTTATTGAACAGCTAACGTGTATCGTTTCCTTAACCATTTAACCCTCGAATTTATTCAAGAAAATTTCAATTTTCTCATAGAAAATATCCATTTACAGACCAGAGAAGACTATTTTTGAAAATTGACAGCTGGACTGACATGCTCGGTTACCGAGCCAGTCATTCTTGTGGTAAATTTTCAAAAATAGTCTTCTTTTGGTCTGCAAATGTACATTTCTCAAGACCAATGCAGAAGCCGATTTTGGCTGATATGAGTGTTAAAGGGTTAATATTTAGATTCAGTGAATTAAGGTTTCAGAGGCTTAGAGTACAGAACATGCGCTTTCTATGCTAGCGAGCTGTAGCAAATATCTCGGACCTTACCACAAACATCGTATTTTTGCTAGAATAACGTAGCAGTATCAGTTATTATATTGTACAGTTACAGAGCGCCACTCTCTCTCAATTAGTCCACACTTAGCTCTACCGTCTGCCGCTCGCGCGCCCTGGCCCACGGGCCCTGAGGGCACGCGCAGATGATCGTTTGTTCATTAACGCGATTGCTCGGTAGATACGCCCCCTAATGTCGCCTGCTAATGGGACGTCTGTGTGAAGTTGTGGTCACTGCCCAGAGCTAGTGTAGATTTCACAGCTCACCTCCGTCAGGTATTAACTATTCCACCATCGAGTTCATACACATATTTACCCTCGCCCCCTAATGGGAAGGCCGTCCGTCCATCCGTCCGCCCACCATCTGCAAGGCAGAACGCAAGAGAACACTATTTTGACAGGATTACTGGTGAGCCTAATATAGCTCATATTATCAGGAGCGTGTCGAACAAAATGGAATAATTGACAAGGATTTGAGTAGTATACCGTTTCCAGGTGTTCTCCTAAACATGCCAATGCTATCCCAATGCCATTATGAAGTCAGATTCCCATCTACTAGTCACTCGTCGATCCGCAGGTATTTTAACTATTTTAGATGAAGGTATAGTCGATTCCTTATCCACGGTAAACGACCATAGCCTGATTTCAATCTATAGTATCTGCTCGAAAGATTTGGAATACAGTAGAAATCGTAAGCAGTAAGCTGGGTTCAAGTTGACTAAAATATAGGCTTGTGATATTATTATACTATTCTATGGCGAGAGTCGTTTGCACAGAGCACGGTGAGAGAGAGAGAGAGAGAGAGAGAGAGAGAGAGAGAGAAAGAGAGCGAGAGAGAGAGCGAGAAACACACGTGTCATGC
>CM067359.1:7495131-7646315 GCA_034401795.1 Chaetoderma sp. LZ-2023a
AATAATTGATTGAAAGTTGTTCCCTCCACGAACAGCAACAACTTTCAATTTAATTATTTTTTAAACATCAAACGCAGGGCTCTTTACGTCATAAAATGTGTGTCGTCTGCTTCACTAGTACCCGAGTTGTAGAAGTGGAAAATGGTTAACCTTTCTCCGGATATTGCATCCGTCTCCCTCGCCAGTTCTTGTCTACCGTCCATTAGACCTGGAGCTACCTTACATTTTGCGAACAAATGTCCGGCAGCGTATAAACATAACCATCATGCGTTCGATCGTTCATAGCAGACGACATACGTGAGAGGTTTGCTCTTAAGAACATTGTTGAAACCGACTTTTTGACGTATTTATAACACGCATAAGTAGGCTACGCTAGCGTTATTTTATAGCAGTAATTGTGAGATATCGAGATTATGCGGGAAATATACTTGGACAAGCAGACGACAACCAAATGGTTTAAAATATAAACGGCGAAGTTTTTCACTCATACATTATTTTCATGTTATTAGATACTGCTGCCGGATATTCTGATTAAAGATTGACTGAGAGTTGTTTCTTTCATATGTAGTAACAAACGTCTGTCATTTTAATTTTAAAACACACAGAAACACACTTGGCATATCATAAAGAAACCGCACGTGTTGTCTGGATGGTTTATTCTAGTTGTTTGTCAGCACAACGCGATTATTATTTTTTATTTTAACGATCTCGCTGCTGCAAGGCACCAAAAATGAATTTCAATAAGCAAAAACTCGTGACTTTCTAAATATTTTGAAATCTATTTGACTGAAAGTTGTTGGTGCCTTAGCTACCAGCATCTTTCAATCATAATGTTTTCAAATATTTAGCGGGTGAATAGATATAACCCGTGGAATATGTCGTCTGCAAAAACTCGGCAGTCAGACGGTTAAACACGTCATTTACGCTTGCTTTAGTTAGTGAACATTTTGATGAGGATGGATCAACTACCTATAAAGATGTAACTGATACAGACTACAGATGAAACCGCTAATGTTGCAGATTTACAAACGTATGTTACTCAAAAACGATTACTGATTTCTAATAAGTGACTCGCCGACGACAATGCGTTTCTGGATTTATTTTCATCGCGGATTATACTGCTTCGGTATTACCGTATTGTGCTGGGTGTGCGTCGTGGGGAGAACATGTGAGAAGATCACCGTACCTATGTGCAAGAATATATGGTGAGCTTAAAATTATTAAATTAAATCCATTTTTAAATGTCATTATTAAATATTTCAATCGCAATAGATTATATCCATTACAGTAATGGATATATTGGGTCATGAATATCAAACATATTTACTTATTGAATGTCATGTGCAGCCCAAGAGAAGGCTATTTTTTAAATAGTTCTTCCACTGGAATAACTGACTCGATTATCTAGACAATCATTCCAGTGGTAAATTTTACTGTTTTGTGCTTGACGACACGACGTACGTGCCAATATCTCCAGCACATCGATAAGTCAGCCTGTCCACGGGATTGGCATGCATCCTGTTGCTTGGCTGGACATCAAAAAGTCTCGTTGGCAGCTCATTCGACCTTTCCGTCCACACGTCCAGTGAAGTAATCGTAGTCTGGTTTCCGTAATGGCAGGATAATCTCTCCTAGACAGTTGATTTTAGGAATCGATTTGGAATAGGTGTCGGAATCCAAAACATACTATCCTAACTCGTGTATAAGGGAATCTATCGGAGATGTGAGTGAGAGTCAAACAAGGTCCATAGGATTCATGGTCGGCGAGGTCAAAGGATGGATGACCGTAAACCCGGATAACGGAGCGTACTGTGACGGCACACAACCTGGCCACTATGGTCCAGTATTGCTCCAGTACCGGGCCAGTAAGCCGTGTTATCAGAGAATGTCCAGAGGCCTAAAATAACCACACTTTAACCCTTTAACCCTCGAATTTGTTCAAGAAATATTGAAAAATCCCCATTTGCAGACCACGAGAAGACTATTTTTTGACAAAATACCAATGGAATGACTGACGGGGTTATCGAGCCAGTCATTTTAGTTGTAAATTTTCAAAAATTAGGGGCATTCCTCGCGGCCGCTGCATATGCCAACTCCGGCTGGCTTCGCCATGTAAGTGTTAATTTAAATCCACTTTTGTAAAGTTCAACTAACAAATATTTGTATTGCATTATCAAAACAATATGTTATAGTCTGGTAATAGAGGGGCCAATTTCTAGCTAAATTCCATCATTTCTAGCTAATCTCCGCCCACTTTGCACGCGCGTTTGAATCGATTTTAAAATTGGACCTGCAGTTCCAGAATCTAAATTTTAAACAAACAATACAAATAAGCTGTTGAATATTTTTTACTAATTTGATTTGGAACGCTCCCAATCAAATTTGTTTAAAAATATTAAACACAATTTTTATAGAATTGTAAATTCATCAACTACGATTCAGAGAATTTCCTGACTGGCATACGCTATTTGATCGGAACCTCGGATTATGATAGATCGAGGTCCTCTTTTATTCATAGAGTTACGACAATAAGTATGTTCATTATATTGTTATTATAAATAGTAGAAAATATTTAAATTATTTAGAAAATAGGATCGAGAGAGAGAGAGAGAGAGAGAGAGAGAGAGAGAGAGAGAGAGAGAGAGAGAGAGAGAGAGTTATGAATAGGGGAAATGCATCCCTCTTTTAATCATCTGTCGCCACTTCAAACCGCTAAATCATCACTTATATGTTTAGAAACCTCGGTGTGTTGGTACTAAGAGAACAGAGAGCATATTGCAAATGTGCACACAGCTGAATAAACTTAAAACATGATTTCGGTTAGGCAACTAAGCACCCGTATTAAATATATTATGCGAACTCTTGATTTTCTCCAAGAAAACCCGGACAGAACTGACAGTTCCAGTAGAATCCGATCCACGATACTGTTCACAGAATCGGCACCGCTGTTCTCGCTGTTCGAGAATCAGTGAGAATTGATGAGAATCGACCAATGCGTCGACGCTGTACGCGAGAATCGAGGATTAAAAAAAATTATCTCTTCCAACGATTCTTGCTACGAGAATCGTTCAGGAAGAATCGGTGCTTTTTTAAAGTTTTTCATCCAACAATTCTTGCTACGAGAATCTTTTAGGTAGTTGTCGGAAAATATAGTGAAATTATAAGCGTGCGTGCGTGCGTGTGCTATATTGCATTTGTCTTGGTAAAGAAATAAAGTAAATCGTTAAATAATTGAATTTGAATTTGAATTTCAATTCAACGAAACCATACGATTTTCCCAATGGAATTGAGCGAGCCTCGATTCTAATAACGAGAATCGTGCATTAGGGCCTAATTAATAACATTTCATTCCCAAGATTCTCGCAACAGAATCTGGTTATTGCCTCGATTCTCGTAACCAGAATAGGTCAAAAGTGTCGATTCTTGCTACCAGAATCCTCCATTTAAAGATAAAAAATTCTATCCACGATTCTCGCAACAGAATCGAGATACCGCCGATGCTGCTTTGTTTTTAAATCAATAAGATTGATTCTCGAAACTTTTAACGAGAATCGGCACCGATTCTGTGAACAGAATCGTGGATAGGATTCTACTGGAATTCCCAGAACTGTCCCAAGCTATGTAGTGGACAAATGATGGCTTTATGCCAGTAATGAATGGATCCGATCTGTCACTCAAGTATCTGACGTTATAATCAATTATGTCAATTGTTAACTGACGGCATAATCAGTTCAATTCAATTCATGTTTATTCGGTAGCTTCTTAAGAATCGGTTACTTCTTCAGAAGTGTACAAAACATATGTATGAAATATACATATAATGGCGGTTACATATGTTATATACATAATCTGATCGAATAGGTGTTTATGTTTTCAATGATATAGTTAAAAGTGATGATAGTTACTGTAGTGGTCATACGCTGATGATGATGATGATGATGATGATGACGGATAGTACGAATACTGTATAGTTACTACTACTACTACTACTACTACTACTACTACTACTACTACTACTACTACTACTACTACTACTACTACTACTACTACTACTACTACTACTACTACTACCACCACCACCACCACCACCACCACCACCACCACCACCACCACTACTAACACTACTACTACCACCACCACCACCAGCACCACCACCACCATTAAAACTTATTCATAATGACGTCAGTATATTTGCAGAGAGCTATTATTGTTTTTGCGGGTTTTTTGTATTGAAAAGTTGATACATTTTATGTGTATTTGGGCGAAGTGTATAACATTTAGGAAGATACATTCTCTCTGCATTTATTTCAGGCCATTAAAATAAATAGTGGAATTCCTCGCCTAAAACATTTAGGTCATGCACATAGATTGCAAGAACGTGCATGTCTGGGAACGATACCCGCATACCTCCCCTTTTCTATCGGTAGTCGGTGGTTGCTGGTTTGAAATTTACAGAGTATTTTTGATAGTTTTTCTGGGAGAGAGATTAGATATTTTTCGAGTTTTAAATCCTCTTTGTAAATCATATATGTGATGCATAATCTGATATTGAATAATCCTAATGACGTAAGTCAGTCGCCAAAGTCGAAAAGTCTGTCACGAACGCGCACGAATTGTATCGGCACGTCTTTGGTGAATTTACAATTTAATAAGCATTCAATTGAATATTTTGAAACTGATTTTGACTGATAGCTGTTGTTGCCATAAGCAACACGACCGCCCATTCCAATTAGGTGCAAAATATTCAACAATTTACATGTATAAGGGACCTTCCCATCTCTAGCTATGCCCCGCCCATCTCTAGCTAGGCTCCACCCACACCTCGATAGAGTCGGGATCGATCGATCTCCGAACTCCATGACCATCGATTTCCAGAAAACCATACAGGTAAGCTGTTGAATATTTAGAAACTAATTTGACTGGGCGTTGTTGCTGCGTATGGCAGCAACAGCGCTCAATCAAATTAGTTTCAAAATATTCAACAGCATTTTTATTAAATCGTAGAGACATACAATTCTTACAACGTGTCGGACCTTTAAGAGTTAAAGACGGTCCGTATAGAATCATTTATGATGTAATGATTATGACGTCATCCTACACGCCACTTAGCTGATTATGACGTCATTACTCTGGAAAGGTCCATCAGCTTGATATTGGGATTCTGGGCATTCATATTTCAAAGTTTCACGTCGATTCTAAGAATCGTAAACTGTTGGCGGAGGTTATCGCTATAAACAGCGGCGATCTAAACGGGGACTACTGCACTTTAAGGCTCGCTGGTAATGACAACCGAAATCTCACAAATTACCGCAAACAGCGTGATTCCCCGAGATTTCAGTGATCGTTAGGAATCCCTTTAACTCAGAGCTGATTGGTTAACGTCAATCACGTGTTCTGGGGAACCTTAATTATGACGTCAATAGCATTATATGTTTTGGGGAGAAGAGGGAGGAGTTGACTGTGACGTCATCGGCTTAAAAATAGTATTACGTCATTGCATTATTACGTCATAAATGAATTGCTCACTTGTATCATTTGTGTTGAAAATTTGGCAAAATAGTAAATTCATTAAATGTATCATTCCAAATATTTAAAACACAGTGAGGATCATTCCCGCGTTTTCTGGATCTAATAAAACGCATATATTTCAGTGAAGGCAAAGAAAACATGTCGCTACCAGCATCATCTAATCATTTCTATATAAACCTTGTTTGCTTGAATTTTGTACTATACAATTATCAGGAAATACCAGAAGCACCTTTAGCGCGATATATAGAGAATCTGGAACGAGGTCACTTTTCATATCACTATTATGGACCGAGTTGAAAATTATCAATTTGCACGAGCTTTAGCGAGTGCCAAATTGATACTGTTCAACGAGGTTCATAATAGTGATATGAAAAGTGACGGAGTTTGAGATTCTATTTATCATATAAACTGTAATTTTGAAATATTTGCGAATAGCTGCTGGTGTGACTTTTATCTGATTTCTCATTGTTGATTTTCGTGAAATCGATACCGCCGCTGTGACGTACCACTACTTGATAACGGATACTGAATGCGCAACAAAATATAGTGACAAACACAAAATCTGGCGATGTCAGCCGTTAAATAGTATTTTAACTGGTCATTGAAAATTATAGCCACGACCATCACTCGTTACCTCGCTAATGACAAATCGTAGTAAAACAGTACCGCGTAGTAATTCCTACGCGTCGCGCTCACGTCAATCGATGTTTTAATTGGTCGATTTAAATGGGTTGCGCACCCATCAGCCAATGAAAACACTCCGTTGAATATGGCACGTGGGCTCATATCGAAAAATATGGAACGGGCTAGAAGGCTTGTTTATATGATAAATATAAATAGGAGATGGTTATGACGTCACGCTAAAAGTGCCTATGGGAAATACTGACTCTATTCTTGGAATATCCTTAGTAACCATTGAAATCTCGTGAAATCTCACCACTAACGGGATTTCATTAGAAATCAGCTGCCATTATCGGCGGCCCCTAAACTGCAGTCTTGAAATGGACACATCTATCGATGTAATGGACGAACGATAGACAGTTCCCTATAATGGACCTCTCGAGGTTCAGCTATCACCCGCCCACCTATAGCTAAACTACATCAACACATCCCCGTCTTGGGATCGATCGCTGTTGATTATTTTAAAACTAATTTGACTGGGTGTTGTTTCTGCATATGGCGAAGCGTGGATGGAGCTTAGCTAGAGATGGGCGGGGCTAAAGCTGGAAAGGTGAAGTGACATAGAAAGCGACATCTTGGAGCAAGAGAATCGCGATTCTCCATCTAGGGTGGTTTCGTTCATCAACCCGTCTTAATAAATCATCTGTATTCATCACACTGTCTACACTGTGACAAAACCAGGTCTCGCCCAACCCACGTGTTGACGGTAGTTTCTATTTCCGTTTGTAATTAATTCATTTGTGGAATGCAGCCTACTAAATCTAATAGTAAAAGATTAGCTAATTATCTAAGAACTCGTTTGTTGAAGTGGATGGTGTCTGCTATTTGCGTGAAAAATCTGTCTGCCCAGACATCAAGCGGAGGGTAAGTATTTTTGTAAGCAGACACATAAAATTTAAAAAACTTGAACTGGTTATGTTTAGTTTGTATGGGTGACAGGGAAGCATGTATCGGTAAGATGCGTGATTGGCATCCATATATCTTTTGTACGAAAATCAAGACATACAATTCGTGTTACAACGCTTAGTCCGTCATCCATAGACCTTTCCATTATTTTAGCTTTTCTCCGCTCGTCTCTAGCTACTCCCCAGCCACACCTCGCTCGTTTTGGGATCGATCGATCTCTGAACTCCATGACTATCAATTTACAGGAAACTATACAGGTAAGCTGTTCAATATTTTGAAACTACTTTGACTGGATTCTGTTACTGCCTATGGCAGCAACAGCGCCCAGTCATATTAGTTTCAAAATATTCAACAGCATGTTTATTACATATTAGAGACATACAATTTCTACAACGTGTCGGACTATTAAGAGTTAAAGACGAGCCCGTATATAATCATTTGTGAAGTTATGAGTATGGCGTCATCCTACACGCCGCTTATCTGATTATGATGTCATATGACGTCAAATCATTGATGTATACTCTGGGAAGGTGAATAGACGTTCATGACGAAAAATAGCCACGCCATTCATGGCGTAATTGATTATGATGTCATCCTACACGTCACGTTGTTGATTATGCCCGCATGTGATTGAAGGATAAATTGGAATCCCCCATTTCTCCGCACCATTGAATCCATGTTAGGACATTGAACTCTGACCTTCCAGTATATCAAGGTTTCTTTCAAGGTATCTTTACAGGTAAGTTGTTGCAAACCAAACAGAATGTGTATTAAAATTCTCAATTCACCACATACATACAGTTCAGATTGTTACTGTCCGACATGTCCCCCTTTCGCGACGGAGCCACCTCATTTGGCTGTGACGTCATCTAACAAGTGGCGTACGTTTGATTGTGACGTCAGATCTTTGAGAGCGTGATCGGCTCCACTATTCCAGCTAAAGTTTGTAATACTCTGTTAACATCTATAATGATTATTTCAAGGATCTCACAAGTTTATCTGGATAGTTTTAATTATTTGTGTTTTATTGGCTTTATTGCGTTATGATTTCTAACCATTCGTGTCTCGCGAGATCTCCTTCGATACGAGATCTAGAAAAGAATTAGCGTAGTAATTTTCGCCAGAATTTGGCGAAAAATGGAATTGAATCTTGAAAGGACACAATACATACCAGACAATATACGCTAAGCATATCAGACAATATTATTTCACCAGATGATATAAAGCCTATATATAGTCTTCTGTATGAAGAATAGTTAACAGCAAAATAGGCCCTATTATATAGTCATCTAATTCAAATCGGTCGGACACAAAATGAGGATGAAAATTTACCGACATTGCGTAGATGCTGATATCACATGAACCACTGAATGGATCAAGTTGATGTTAATGTCTCTGCCAAGCTAGTGATGCAGGGGATAAAATGATATCAAAATCAACATGATCCACAGTGGTGAGTCCGTGTAACAGTCTCGTCGTTATGATGACGTGGCAAAATGGCTGGTCATTAGGTTAGAGTATTATTATTATTATTATTATTATTATTATTATTATTATTATTATTATTATACCATAACTAGTTACGCCTGCATAGACGGCTCACTCAAATTATACCCCCCCCTCCCCGCCTTTCCTTATACATTTTATCTCAAGCGTAAATTATGATCTTAAGAACCCAATATATATTGCGCTCTTAATCGATCCCGTGGCGTGACAAACTTCTGTAAATTTTTGACAAATGGCTATCATGCTATATCGTCTTTAATCTTCCTTGATCGTGCTTGTTAACGCGATTGTATCAACTTCGCAACAAAGCGCCTAGAGGGCCTGTATCACATATCACCGTGACCCTTACGAACACCAGTTATAAGCGACCACCTCGGTATGTTCCAATAGAGCGCCAATACAAATTGATAGTCTCATAGCGCAATGCACACAAATAACAATGGAATTTAGGGCCACAATACGGCGCTTCCTCAAGACAGGTGGTCTAACCACTACCTGTCGTAAAGAACCACCGTATTTTGGATCCTATAAGCCAGGTGGTCGTTCAAGTAGAGTTGACTGTACTTGATATAACAAGCGTGTGACTTGGTGCGTGTTAATAACGACTTTCGTGCAATCATTATCAGTAGTTCACACATTTTTTGGAACAGATGGCACCAACGTCTAGTAATTTAATGGCTATAAAGTTAAAATTTTATAGTGGGTTAGAATTCATGAACGTTAATTTGAGTGTCTTTTGGATGGGTGAGAAGTTATTGACTGGAGTAGGATGTATTCTGTTTGCTTATTCTGGCCTAGACATCGTGTCGGACTCTTATTTTCCTTGTTGTAAATTGTAGATCAATCAGACTATCAGTTCGTATATATGTGTAGGTCACTGACATCAACGACAAAAACCGTCTCATTTGCATATGTCATCATATGGTATTATCAGTTTCACCGCCAATTCTATTCTATTCCCATTCTAACAGCGATGTTGCCGTTATGGTCGGCCTCCTATCTGACCGCCCCCCCCCCACCCCCCAGCAACACGCCATCCCAACTGCCCACCCGGCAACCCGCTCGCCCGCCCATCTGAATGCCTAAAAGTCACCACCCAAGTATACTCAGCCACACTCCCGAAAGCCCGACCTCCTATAGTGAAGCTCACAAATAAGAAGGCCAACTTGCCTGTCTGTCCAAAAGCCCACCTGAAAGCACTCCACCCCTCCCCTCTCCGCCCCACCCACGAAAGCCAGAAAGCCTGCTCGAAAGACAGAAAGCATGCCTGAGAGACAGAAAGGCCCGATAGAAAACTCACTCGCCCTGTAAGCTTGAAATCCCGGTCGCCCTGCCTTTTCGCGATATGAAGCTGAAAAGTTACTTTACTATAATTAATTCCGTGGTACATTTAATTGAGCGCCGCGTATGCATATTACATACCTTAAGTTATTCAATACAATGTTATATAATCGCTAACGGTGATTGAAAGGATCAACAGATACCTTTGAAGTGTGGCTCAAATTTAACTACAATTCGCATGAACACACGCGCAGTAATCCAACACGACTGCCGTTAATTATATAGAACAAAATCTGGGAGGCGTAGTGACATCAGCTCGCGAAATATAGTACCTAACAGCCAGCCTAGGCTTAACTATATACACGCATGTGATAACCAGTCGTGATTCTAGATTCGTTTTCTCACCTGTCCCGTTCCAAGGGACGCATCATTATCGAGATTTTGAAAACTCAGACCTGTAAAAATTAACTATTATTTTGTAATCCCCATGTGTCACATTGTGACCTGGGAGCACTTTAATAAACTTGAAACTTGAAAACTTGAAACTTGAAAACAATTTTGATGAAAGTCGCTGCTGTTTCTAACTGCACCGCGTTTCTTTATAATTAATTTCAAGTTATTTATAAAGAATCAACACCATCTGCAATAAATTGATTAACAATATAATGACCAAATTTATCT
Source organism: Chaetoderma sp. LZ-2023a (assembly GCA_034401795.1). Classification (NCBI taxonomy): domain Eukaryota; kingdom Metazoa; phylum Mollusca; class Caudofoveata; order Chaetodermatida; family Chaetodermatidae; genus Chaetoderma; species Chaetoderma sp. LZ-2023a. The sequence goes on from CM067359.1 coordinate 7,505,716, forward strand.
TAAGAAAATTTAAGTATTTGCTTATTGAATGTCCGTTTGCAGGCTAGAAAAGACTGTTTAAAAAGATTTACCACTGGGATGACTCGAGCCAATCATTCCAGCGGTAAAATTTTCAAAAATAGTCTACTCTTAGCTTGCAAATGGACATTATTCAAGACTACTGCAGAAGGTGACTTTGGCCGGTTTTGGCATCAAATGGTTTACGGCTATGTCCGAGTTGAACAAGTTCCAACTCCACCCAGCCACCCCCACCCCTCAACACCGGCCACCGAACGACCCGCCTGAATGTTGGACTACTTCGGTATGAAAGGGGTTTATACGTGAATGACGTGCGTTTTAATCCACAGTTATCGCGCTAAAATTATTCTTTCAGGTGTCAATATTAATTTACCGTCTTATCGGCTTCAATATCATGTCATTTTATCGCACTTAAAAGGATATTTTTGACATTTATGAATCCGAACTGAGTTTTATTGTCGCGGTGAAATGCTATACGTTAGAGTCCTGTCTATTAATACAGTGGCGAGGCATTCACGGTCTCTATTGTCGCTAGTTTTATCTGCGGTTTACAATAACAGAATTAAAAAAATATTTCTTCAAATATGACTTTAATTTGATCACGCCGTTATGAGATATGTAGTCTTAAATAACCCTTTGACTGATGGATTTTTTTCTGAACGAAAGATTCTATTCCGTTTCTCGCGCTAACATAACTATAATCAATGCTTAAACTAATCCTACTTTAATATGTTGCAGCCTAATAGAGGGATCCGTTCTGACGATCAAGTATATGACATCATAATCAATTACGTAGCATATATACCGACGTCACAATACATAGTGGTGTATCTAGCTCCGTCATGCACATTGCACAGTTCGTAAAGTCTGAGCACTGTACGACTTTACTATTTTATACACATTCTGTTGAATATTTTGAAACTTGCTGCCATAGCTCCCGTGTATAGCTATCTTGAAATTGTGATTCAAAAGTATATAAATTGATTTTAACACGCGGAAAAAAGTGGAAGGAGCTTAGATAGAAATGGGCGGGGCATAGCTAGAAAAGAATCACGCTATTAAAAAAACAGCGTTTCAAGCTGGCCAAAAACGGCTGTTGCAGTTTTGAGAAATGTCAATTTGCGGAACAAAATAAGACTATTTTTGAAAATTAACCACTGGAAGAATAACTGACTTGATAAGCGTTTGCTTGTTCGCTGAAACTCACCCTGTGCTTTGTCATCGGCAACTTCAGTATGTTAATGGACCGGAGCAGACCTTCTTAGACGCGTACATGCCAACAGGTACACGCTATACAGCAATGGACCTTTCAAGTTTTAGCCATGCTCCGCCCATCTCTAGCTAAGCTCCACCCATTCTTCACCTGTGTTAAAATCGATCGATCCCTGAACTCCCTGACTATCAATTTCCAGAAAACTATACAGGTAGGCTGTTAAGTATTTTGAAACTAATTTAGCTGGGTGGTGGCAGCAGCAGCACCCAGTCAAATTAGTTTCAAAATTTGGTATTTTGAAACTAATTTGACTTCGGGCTGTTGCTGCCTATGGTTCTACAGAATGTTTATTAAATAGTAAAGACATACAATTCGACAACGTGTCTGACTATTACGCGTTTAAGACGGACTAAATCTGGTCATTCATAACGTAATGATTATGACGTCATTTTACACGTCACACAGTTTATTATGCCGTCATATGATGGATGGATAAACTGGAGAGGTCCATTGTGTGAAAGTAAAAAGATGTTCATAGGTCTCACAACTGTCTGGGATCTATTTCTAGCTAAGCTCCGCCAATCGGTACGGATCTTGGAATCGATTTATCTTGGAATCTATTTATCTTGGAATCGATTTATCTACCATGCACATTGAATAACCAGAAGCCCAATTTCAAGCAAACTTTACAGGTAAGCTGTTGACTATTTTCAAACTAATGTGAGTGGTGGATGTTGTTGCCTATATAGTAGTAGCAGCTCCCCGTCAAACTGTTTTCAAAATAACCAGCAAAATGTTTAAAAAAATTAAAGGTACATGTTCACACCAGAATGCTTAAAAATAAATTGTTAAAATTGTATACTTTTTGAGGCTGAAATAGTGTGGCTAGATGTAATGAAACGAAATAAAATCTTTTTGACATTTGATGATTTCATTATGTAAAAATTATTATAATTTTTTGAAATTGTGATAGTGAATTAGTACCACTATATCAACTTCATAATTAAAATATGTTATTCATTTATTCTGAATGAAATCATCATTTGCTAAGATTCATTTCGTTTCATTATATTGAGGTATACATTCTAAATAATTTTATTTTAGGGCGTTCTGGTGAGGATGCGCACCTTAAAATAGTAATTTTTTATCAAATCATACAATCCGTACCCTTGTGACGCAGCTATTTGCATTTTAAGGTTAGCTAACATGTGAAGTAGGCCCCGTTTTACTTATGGCGTTAGAAAGTACTTGAGTGATAGGCCTATATCGGATCCGGACCAACCCCTGCTATGAAACAAAGTGTCATGTTCATAAATCGACCCCAATGTATGGTTGTTGCTCTTTTATACAGCAACGGCTTGCATCATGAGCATCAAATAAGCAGTGAGCAGGAATGAAGGAATCCAGTTTATCCGTCAATCATATGACGTCATAATCAACTACGCGACGTATATGAGGCTAACGTCATAATTAATTACGCCATGAATCACGTAGATAAGTACGTCAAGAACGCTTAATTGATGATGGACTAAGCGTTGTTGTACGAATTGTATGTGTTGACTATCTTATAAACATGCTGTTGAACATTTTAAACTAATTTGACTGGCAGCAACAGAACCCAGTTAAACTCCTTTCAACATATTCAAAAGCTTTTTTGTATAGTTTTCTGGAAATTGATGGTTAGGGAGTTCAGGCATCGATCGATCCAATCACGGTGTGGGTGGAGCTTATCTAGAGATGGCGGGGCATAGCTAAAACTGTATTCCTCCATTACTATGGAAACTAGCAACTAGAGCTACAGACGTTTAACCCTTGTGCGCCTGAGATCCTATAACTTTTTCCATTTCAAGACAATGCTCGAAAGTGTTGCTTATTTTGAACTAATTCGACTGGAACCCGTCGCTGCCATAGGCATCAGCATCTCCCAGTCAAATTATGTTCAAATATTCAACACTGCATTTAGGAAAATGGTCTTTATTAAATTTGACGATTAGTGTATAAATGGTTGCAAAAACCTGAACGACCCCCCATTACTCTTCATAGCTATAGGTGTTGAAGACTACTGATAAAGGATAGTATGCCACCAGTTCCTTTTTCACCATTCCATAAGTTCCGGTCTTGTGATGGTAACACCCTGTTTACATTCTCAGAACATTCTTGCTAATATCGCATCCGACAACTGATTGCCATGTGTTACGCATCAACTAATTATTTCTGCCAAAGAGACAAGATATACGTTAGTACATTATTATATTCCGTGCCGAATTCAAAGAAGGCCTGGCATTAAGTAAGCTGATTAAACAAATGCTCCTAATTTCGAAGAAATTGACGTAGACAGCAGCGATATTCGCTCAAATTGTTTTAACTTTCCAGGAAAGGGCGTCAGGAGGCGTGAAGCAACTCGGTATTACCTCTACCCGGCATATGGTCTGTGTTTTTATACTCTGCCCCCCCCCCCCCCCATCAACCCTCACACGCAGTAAGTGCGCACAGTTTTTTTTAAAGCAAATAATTACGCAACGCGTTAGTTGTGAGTAGGTATTACGAAATATGTCAGTGAACTTGTTGTTGATGTTAATGACAAAGTATGGTGATGCAGGCAATGAGCTCTCTTCCAAGAAAGACGTGGCCATCTCACATTCATCTGCGATAAGATTTTGCCTCCGCGAGCACCGCGCAATAGGACTATGCGTTGGTACCTGGTTTCTCTCCCAAATATCTAGTTGATAGTTAGACCTGTGCTCAGCACATATATGCAGGTTTAACTATCAGGTAGGTACTTGGGGGAGAAACCAGATACCAAAGCATAGTCCTATTGCGCGGTCTTCGCCCTCCTAGTCCGTGGGCTGGAGGGGCCCACCTGGATAACACACACACCCCCCCCCCCACCCACTAATTGACGAAACTATATTTTTATGACGGCTTTCGATGTCCTCTTTAAGATTATGGATGTTAACCTGTGATAAACTGGGACTTAATATGGTTTTTGATGTGTTATATTGGAGCTAATACCCACAGTGAAGCAGACAGTATTAAGGGGTAGGGGTATTAAAGGCTGAGATATCTTTTGATAGAATCATTGTAGATTAGTGATTGGCCACTCAAAATGTTTCTTATAGTATCATCTACGATTGTATATGATTTATATGCAAATCAGTTTTATAATGAGGTCGGCAGAGGTCAAAAGGTCGCAAATATTCGCCACAGCTTAAAATCTAGCAACTGTATGTTGCTATCACTGACCAAGCACCAGTAAAGGAACATTCTAGTTTTAACAGCTTAAGATTGATCAAAAGGCCCGATTTGACAAATATAACGAATAAAAGTTTACTCATTTAATAGAATAGTGTTACTATGACAACTGAGAGCATGGCCAATTTTTAAGAATTGTTGAAAAATGCATTCATTGTAAAATAATTAAGTATACTTTGATAGAATCAGTGTAGATTGGTGATCGACCACACCACTCAAAATGTTTCTTATGGTATCGTCTATGATTGCATATGATTTATATGCAAATCAGTTTTATAATGACGTTGGCAGAGGTCAAAAGGTCGCAAATATTCGCCACAGCTTAAAATCTAGCAACTGTATGTTGCTATCACTGACCAAGCACCAGTAAAGGAACATTCCAGCTTTAACAGCTTAAGATTGATCAAAAGGCCCGATTTGACAAATATAATGAATAAAAGTTTACTCATTTAATAGAATATTGTTACTATGACAACAGAGAGCATGGCCAATTTTTAAGAATCGATGAAAAATGCATTCATTGTAAACTAATTAAGTATATTTTGATAGAATCAGTGTAGATTGGTGATCGACCACACCGCTCAAAATGTTTCTTATAGTATCGTCTATGATTGCATATGATTTATATGCAAATAAGTTTTATAATGACGTTGGCAGAGGTCAAAAGGTCACAAATCTTCGCCACAGCTTAAAATCAAGCAACTGTATGTTACTATCACTGGCTAAGCACCGGTAAAGGCACATTCTAGTCTTAACAGCTTAAGATTGATTAAAAGTCACCATTTAACAAATATAATGAGTAAAAGTTTACTCATTTAATTAAATATTGTTACTATGGCAACTGACAGAATGGTCAATTTTTGAGAATCAATGAAAAATGTAATCATTGTAAACTAAACTTTAAATGAGCATATCATCGAATCGAAATTGTGTAAAGTAATTGCTTTACATATAAATGGAATTTATATGTGTGTGTGTGTGTTGTAATATTTGAGGCGTTTATATGCTAGTTCCCAATGCTAGGGTCTAGACTCACGCCTGGCCTTTATGGTTTCTGTTGAATTCTTGTGAATTCTTGTGACATCGGTTTGTGCATTAGCTTGTGATCCTCTGTGTGTGTGTGTGTTGATCGTTGCCTCTCGATTTTGTCTCATGTTGCTGTTCTTGTCCATGGCTTTTCTGTTGCTCCTCGTGCTTGGGCGTGGGTGATGGCGATGGCCTAACCTGGACCTAACTGGGTTGGGGAAGGGATGGGGTAGGTGCTGGGTCGGGGGAGGGGGAGTAGGTGCGTACGGTCTTATGACCTGATGCACCCGGGGGGGCGCTTTAGGTCAGAGACCTCACCGGCCCCTTTGGGGGGAGTGGGGAGGTTGGGTTGTGGGGTCTTTCGGGTCCTGGGACCCATTTGCTCTTCTGGCCATCATCCGAGCAGGCACCAGCGCGCACTTGTTTGATTTTAATTGGTTAGGTAGCCCGTATGGTGACTGTGTCCGTCCGAGGACGAACTCGATCAGTCATCCGGGTTACATCCCTCCATAGTCCCATCGAAAGGTCCGAAAGATTCTAATATATGTTTATGTGCTAATCAAGCAACACATAAGGCATCAGGAGCAAAAACATCAAAGAAGTAAGATGTAATTAGAAAGCATTTGGTCAATAACAGAATATGCCACTGTAAAAGAGTGTCTAAGAATGTCCAAAAAGGCATCAGAAGATGTTGGGCAGAAATATGCCATAACGAACTTTGATCTGGGCGTGTGTATGAAAGCTTAGCCTATCATGTGGAAACACCCAGACTACTACAAGGATCGCATAGTTATGCTTGGTACTTTTCATTTGGCATGCGCCTAAATGAAAATCATATAGGAAAGAAGATGAGTGGATCTGGATTCACTGAGATTCTACTAGAATCTGGCCTAATGTCTACCGGATCTATTAAAGGTGTGCTGTCTGATAAGAATTATAGCCGGACAATCTACTGCCACAAAGCAATGGCTGAAGGTCTTGAACGATTGCTACTCTACAAACACCATTCTACGAAAGGGTCCGATTATTAGAGAATTTGCCACCAAATTCATTGGCAAAAGGAACCACATTATTGGAAGTAAGAACCAAAGAAAATTTCGAACTATTGTCGAATGATACAGCATTTCATTCATATCTAAATGACTACCCAGACTTGCGACTGCGAGTTAGCAATGGCGAATTAGGTAAGACTGCGCAGGTTTGGTTATCTGACATGGACCATGTTTGGTTGCTGTTGTCTCTCCTAAATGCAGTTAAGACAAACAATTACTATCTGTACGGAACATGTCTCAATCGAATGGCTGACATGTTCTTCAGTTTTGATGGGCAGAATTTTGCTATGTGTCTTATCTACTTTTCTGTTTTCTAGGCAAGCAAAGATGAATCACACCCCGGAGCAACGGAGCTGATTAAGCTATGCGCTATAAGTTTTGTAAGATCCGCTGTGTCTGGAAATTTATGAAGCACACACAATCGCATGCATGAGCAGGAGGAAGCGTGGCTGGTGTATCTGTTATCTTGAATAACTATGATGCACATCAACGCCGGGGAAAGACGGCACATGAACGAGCAAGATATGTGGAAACAATGCTCCAAATGGCAGATATGATAGACAAGACAGAGAGGAACAATAGACATTGCGATACCCGTCCTTCACAGGTACGCAAAAGTGAGGCAGCCACTGTAAAGGTAATGGAGTCCATAGAAAGCTTCATGAATCCTTTCACTCTGGATTATAATGATAAGCTGTTTCGTATTTGGTCTGGTATTCCTGCACCTACCCATATCCAAATTGATATCATGGCTGCCGAGTCAATTGGGAATCTCGCCAAAGAGACTTTTATAACACACAGAGAGAGAGAGAGAGAGAGAGAGAGAGAGAGAGAGAGAGAGAGAGAGAAACACAGAGAGAGAGAGTTAAAAGGAATACAGATTTATTCGAACCAATAAAAAAGCAAAAATTAAAAACGTTTTCGGACATGACGAAGAGTGCTCTTGGGAAAAGAATCTTGAAATAGAATAAGACATCACGGAAATATTGGTTTCCCGTTATTGGTACTATCACAGAATAAGCCAGAGAAGCTTGATGTTGCAGAACTGTTACATTATCTACTTATTCCGGGACCATTATCAATTGGCACGGCTGATAGATACTTGCTGAGGACAGATAAAAGTAAAGGGTTTCCCTACTTAACCAAGGGAATATCAAATGCAGACACACCATCTGATCACAAAACACTGAACATTGAAGATCGAAACGCCACTTTCTATTGTATGAAAGAGGTGCCAGGAACATTTAAGCAGATAAGCCAGAAATAGTTTGATATTGGTACTGTAGGAAACTCAAATGTAATGTTCAGTACGGACACGTACAAGGAAAATTCTATCAAATCAATGGAAGGAACAAGCATATGTTCTGGAGAGAAACGTATAATTAAGGGTGAAAATACAAAGAGACCTGAAAATTGGAAGGAATTCCTCAGTAATAAGGAAAACAAACAGCAACTAGTGCAGCTGATGCTGAAAGTCTGGGGGAAGTGATACATTTATTTTAAAACTACTTAATAAGATGGTCATTGCTATTTGTGAAGGCAAGGCGTAGGAATTAACATCTACTGATGGCAACGCAGTGCTCATTTCAGAGATACAAGACATAGAATCTGACCAAGAAGAAACAGACACAATTAAGGGTTATTCTCTATTGTGCTTATACAACAATGGAGGGCTATGACTTTGTGCGTATCAGTAGTTCACCGAGCAATGTCTTTCTAATTCTCCTGTACTATGCCCAAATCATGAAGACACACATATTATTTGATACTGGTTCTGAAAACAATAGAAAGCTGTTAGACATTTCAAAATTGGCTAAGGATTTTACACAGCTTTACTGTTCTGTCCTTTTTGGTGTTCATGCCTTCACCAAATGTGATACGGGTGCATTCAGAGGAATAGGCAAAGTAAAACCCATCAGGCTCCTATACAGATGCAACCACGATATCAGGAGGCCTTTCAGACCATTAGTGAGTCATAGGACATCACAGAAAATCTCTTTCTTCAATTAGAGGATTTCACCTGCTGAATGTACAAGATGACTCCCATAACAAACGTTGACACACTTCGTTTCTCAATGTTAATGGCAAAATGTGGTGATGCATAGAAAAATATCAATCCCAAGAAAAAACGTTGACTTATCCACCTTACCCCCCCCCCCTCCCGAGAGTTTGCCTCCGCGAGCACATAAAGAGGGTTAACTATCAGTAGCTATTTGGAAGCGATCCCACATACCAAAGCCATACATCCCTGAACCCACTGAGAATAATGACTGGACTATGTGGAGTGAACAAGGACTCGAGCCAAGTGGTGTGATGGTGAGATACTGCCATCTACGTTGGATGATGTTCTAGAGAAGGAATGTGAAAAGGAAGAGAATGAGCAAGAATACAGTTCCACTGACGAAGATAGCGCAAATGGAGAAGACTCGACAGATAATAGTGACAGTGCCGAATAAAGAGGAGTTCAAATATAGTTAGTTGATTTATAGTCGGTGGGTAAAACAAGTAACAATAAAAACATTTTGAATGCTCTTTTATTGCACTACACAATTTCGATTCGATAATATGCTCATTTAACGTTTAGTTTACAATGATTATATTTTTCATTGATTCTCAAGAATTGGCTATACTGTCAGTTGTCATAGTAACAATAGTCTATTAAATGAGTAAATTTTTGCTCATTATATTTGTCAAATGGTGCCTTTTAATTAATCCTAATCTGTTAAAACTAGAATGTTCCTTTACCGGTGCTTGGTCAGTGATAGCAACATATCGTTGCTAGATTTTAAGCCTTGGCGAAGATTTGTGACCTTTTGACCTCTGCCGACCTCATTATGAAACTGATTTGCATCGAAACCATATACAATCATAGACGATATTATAAGCAACATTTTGAGTGGTCTATCACCGATCTACAACGATTCTAGCAAAATCTACTTAATTAATTTACAATGAATGCATTTTTCATCGATTCTCAAGGGTTGCCTATGCTGTCAGTTGTCATGGTAACAATACCCTATTAAATGAGTAAACTTTTATACATTATATTTGCCAAATGGTGCCTTTTGATCGATCTTAGGCTGTTAAAACTGGAATGTTCCTTTAACGGTGCTGGCTCAGTGATGGCAACATATAGTTGCTAGATTTTAAGCTATGGCGAAGATTTGTGACCTTTTGACTTCTGCCGACCTCATTATGAAACTGATTTGCATGTAACCCATATGCAATCATAGAGGAAAGTATAAGCAACATTTTGAGTGGTCAATTACCAATCTACAATGATTCTATCAAAAGATATCTCAGTTTTTAATACCCCTACCCCTTAATACGGTCTGCTTCACCGTGGGTATTAGCTCTAATATAACCCATCCAAACCCATATTGAGTCCCAGTTTATCACATGTTAACATACATAATCTTACGAAAGCTGTTAGAAAAATATTGTTTCGTCAATTAGTGTGGGGGGGGGGGGAATTGGTATCCAGGTGGGCCCCTTCAGCCCACGGACTATCCCGCTCTGATCCCGTATCGAGTATAGTCTACCATACAGCGGAGCTATGTGAGCGGCCATATGTTAGTACGATTGTACCAAAGCAGATATCCACCAACTTTGAATTCTGGAGCATTCCAGTTTATCCATCGATCATATGCCGTCATAATCAATTACGTGATTTGTAGGATGACGTCATAATAAATGAAATGACGGAGCTAAGTTCATCATGGACGCTTAATTAACGTTTACAGAGTATCCACTATCATCTGACGTCATATGACGTCATAATCAACTGAGCGGCGTGTAGTATGAGGTCGTAATCATTACGTCATAAATGATTCTATTAGACCCGTCTTTGGTTTAAACAAAGTTTATTTTTTCTTGTTAAACTGGAAGCTCTGTAAGATATGTCCTGTTAGTGTGTCTCCCACTTTGCAAACAAATACAATTCATTTATACAAATCAAGAGGCGGTTTACGTAATAGAAAAAATAAGTGTGTACATAATAATAATAATAATAATAATAATAATAATAATAATAATAATAATAATAATAATAACAACAATGGTAATAGTATAAATTTTGATGAGATTGGGATAAGTAATTTTAGATTGTAGATAGAGCAGAATTGGAGTTACAAGAGAGGGTGTAATGTAAACAGCTAAGGCAGATTTAGGAGTTTGTATTTCACCCATGTTTGTTCGTACGAAGTTTTCCTTAGACAATGTGCGTAGTGGGCCAATGCTACAGATCCCCGCACGCCCCCCCCCCCACCCCCCCCCCACCCCCTTGTGTCAGCGTAATACTCTGAAGGTCAAGCCTGTCATGACGGGCAATGCAGTGGCCTAGACATATGCTTATTTACAGGCCAAGAGATGACCACTCCATATAATCCATCGCCGGAATGACTGGCTGGGTTATGGTGTAACCGAGCCAGTCATTCCAATGACCAATTCTAAAAAATAGTCATCTCATCATAAATTCCAGTAGCTAAATACTCACATCAAATGCATGAAAATAAACCCGTCTAGCGTGTATACCCCTAGGTGTCCAAACCGCGTATCTAAATGTAACGAAACGAAATAAATCTCAACATATAACAATTCCACCCCGCACAAGTCAATACAACTTTTTAAATGTCAAGCAGAATTAGGGTCGCCAATTAAATTTCACAACTTCAAAATTATATCAATCAATAGACAATCAGATCATCACATGCTAATATCCACACACACACCCCCCACCCATCCCCACATACACAATTCAACAATTTCACCTAGAGCACATTTATGCGAGCGTGTACCCACAATCTTACAAAAAGAGCCTCTCTTGGCCAGCATTCTATGAGCAGAAAGTTCAAATTGTCCGTAAAATCTTGACCAGCAATGGGCAGCAACAGCACCCAGTCAAATTATTTCAAAATATTCAACAGCTTACCTGTATAGTTTTTTGGAAATTGATAGTCAGGGAGTTCCGTGATCGATCGATCCCAACACGAGCGATGTGTGGGCGGAGCTTAGCTAGAGATGGGCGGGGCATAGCTAAACATGGAAAGGTCCATTGATGACTGACTATGTGTTGTCGTACACATTCTATGTCTTTACCATTTAATAACCATGCCATAGGCAGCAACGGCAACCAGTCAAATTAGTTTCAAAACATTGAACAGCTGGGATCGGAACCAACTTTTTCGGAAATATTCAACAGCTTACCTGTATAGTTTCCTGGAAATTAATAATTAGTGAGTTCAGGGCTCGATCGATCCAAACACGGGCGATGTGTGGGTGGAGCTCATCTAGAGATGGTCGGGGCATAGCTAAAACCGGATTCCCATCTTGCTGTACTGTAACTTGTGCCGTGTGAACAAAGAGTGGATCTCAAGAGGCGTGACGGTGAACTATTGCCACTGTATGCTGTCGGCTACTCCACAGAGTAAATGTGACACAACAAAAATGGGAATGCCGTCAGATGTTGATGTGATCATTTTGCATGATGCTAACGTAACGCACCAATAACCAATTTGGCCAATCTGCAAGCGACGGACAACCCATATGCCAATTTGTTATTCACACGCCAGTTTGTAAACGGCGCACGGGCCATATGACAATTTCTTATAAACACTTCCGTTTGTTTGGAAGATGCATGGGCCCGCGACGTTCACAAACGGGCACGCTGATAACAATTTGGTATATGCGACGTGCCCCATTTCCAAACAAGCGTGGTACACGGGTCAGAGTTGTTTGCAAACGCTCCTGTACCGTGTATATACGGGCCAATTTGATTATTACAGCAGCATAATGTTTATTAGCATTTTATCCATCATAACACAGTTGTCCGATTCTAACGAGTGGGCAACGTTGGTGACCTTTTGACGATCCTGACTTGTAACACAATTATTCAACTGATTGGCGTGTCACATGAATAAAATTGTAGAGGCCACATATTTTATGTAGATGTAAAGCTGTGCTTATTTATTTTTTCGGTACCCTATAATTGTATTTTTCCGTTATTTAGAAATATTGTCATTCTGTCATTTGCCGCTTTAGATTTGTGAGATGGTGTCTAATACGACCCCGCTTTAAATTTATCGGATGGTGTCTAATACGCCCCTTCCAAAATGCCAACATCAAAATATTCTTTTATTAACACGTTTCCAGGCCCGCTAATGCTCTGTTGCCAAATTTTGACACTTTAATGAGTAAAATTGGTCAAGAAAATAAAAATATTTGCTTATTGAATGTCAATTTTCAGGCCAAGAGGAGACTATTTTGAAAATTTACCACTGGAATGACTGGCTCGATTATCGAGCCAGCCATTCCAGTGGTATATTTTCAAAGAGACCCTTCTCTTGGCCAACACATGGGCATTCCTCAAGGCCACTGCCGAGGCCGGATTTGACCGTCTTAGATATGAAAGGGTTAAATATTGGATACAATTGGGTAAAATTGGCGAAAATCTTATGTCTGGTGACCTATAGTTACTTAACTGATTTGCATATCTAACAGCGTATTATAAATGTTAGCGGGGCCATAACATTTTGAGTGCCAACTTGCTAGTCTACCATGTTTGTATCGAAAGCTATGCCAATTTTTGCTACCAATACCCCTTAATATGGTCGATCAGCCATGCTGTGTCTTAAAATCATCAACACATGTCCATATTTGGTAAACGCAAGAGGCCTCAGTATGGTATAAATCTGTCCTTTTCACTGATGGCACCAGTAACCAAAAACTAAGCTGACGTACAATCCCCTTCCAGGTTGCGCTGACCTCGCTCTTGCGCTGACCTCACATGATGTAACGCGCCAATATCGAATTTGCGCCGTTGACCTACAGCACAGGGACCAATATAAAATTTGATATCAGCGCGCCCATTGGCCAACGGTTAAGGGAACAATATCGGATTTGATATCGGCGTGTCCATTGGCCAACAGCGCAGGGATCAATAACGATTTTTAGATCGGCGCACCCGTTGGCCATCAGCGCAGGGGGCCAATATGGAATTTGATATCGACGCTTGGGACCAATATCGAATTTAATATCGGCGCTGGGGACCAATATCGAATTTGATCTCGGCGCTGGGAACCAATATCGAAATTGATATCGGTGCGTCCGTTGGCCAATGACGCAGGGGACCAATATCGAATTTGATATCAGCGCTGGGGACTAATATCGAATTTGATATCAGCGCTGGGGACTAATATCGAATTTGATATCAGCGCTGGGGACTAATATCGAATTTGATATCAGCGATGGGGACTAATATCGAATTTGATATCAGCGCTGGGGACTAATATCGAATTTGATATCAGCGATGGGGACTAATATCGAATTTGATATCAGCGCTGGGGACTAATATCGAATTTTATATCAGCGCTTGGGACTAATTTGATATCAGCGCTGGGGACTAATATCGAATTTGATATCAGCGCTGGAGACTAATATCGAATTTGATATCAGCGCTGGTGTCTAATATCGAATTTGATATCAGCGCTGGGGACTAATATCGAATTTGATATCAGCGCTGGGGACTAATATCGAATTTTGATATCAGCGCGGAGGACTAATATCGAATTTGATTTCAGCGCTGGGGACTAATATCGAATTTTGATATCAGCGCTGGGGACTAATATCGAATTTGATATCAGCGCTGGGGACTAATATCGAATTTGATATCAGCGCTGGGGACTAATATCGAATTTGATATCAGCGCTGGGGACTAATATCGAATTTGATATCAGCGCTGGGGACTAATATCGAATTTGATATCAGCGCTGGGGACTAATATCGAATTTGATATCAGCGCCGGGGACTAATATCGAATTTGATATCAGCGATGGGGACTAATATCGAATTTGATGTCAGCGCTGGGGACTAATATCGAATTTGATATCAGCGCTGGGGACTAATATCGAATTTGATATCAGCGCTGGGGACTAATATCGAATTTGATATCAGCGCTGGGGACTAATATCGAATTTGATATCAGCGCTGGGGACTAATATCGAATTTGATATCAGCGCTGGGGACTAATATCGAATTTGATATCAGCGCTGGGGACTAATATCGAATTTTATATCAGCGCTGGGGACTAATATCGAATTTGATATCGGTGCGCCCAGTGGCCAAATTACATAAGTTTCTGATTCGTCTGTAAGAGTCTGGTGAATTGACATTTTAATAAACATTATTTTTAATATTTTGAAAGTAATTTGACTGAGAGCTGTAGCAGTGATAGGCAGTTCTCGATCAAATTATTTTCAAAGTATTCAACATCTTACCTGTATAGTTAGCTTGAAATTGGTCTTCTGGAAAATGCTATAAATACATTTACGTTTACAATCATATTTTCAGCCATATAAATAATCTTTAGCTCTGTCTAGGCCGAATAGACAACCTGTATTAAGCGGGAATCTTACCAAAAACAAGACGTCACAAAAAGCCAACATACAGTAGGCCCTACATCTCATTAATAACTGAACATCTTTCAAAAGTCAAAAACATGTTAGTTAGTACAATTTTGAAGACGATGGAAGAACTGGTTTGTTGAATATTTTAAACATAATTGGATTGGAAGACATTGCTGCCTTAGGCAGCAATGTCTTCCAAATCCAATTACTCTCAAAATATTCAACAGTTCGTTTTATGTTGTTTTGGAAACATGTTAAGTTCTTTCTGAGCTGAAATGGAACCTGTCCTCTTTCCATCATGCTCAAGAAGATACGATAGGCTACCTTTGTGGCCATGTGCACGATTGTGGTTCTTTAAAGACAGGTGGTCGTTAGACTATACATATCTTAAATAACCACAATCCCATAGGCCCCAAATTCCAGGTGGTCTCTCAATGATACGTGCCCGTGCATGTTATTTATATCGCGTTCAGAGCTATCCTTGCGCTTACTTGAAATGTTTCCTAACTTCTGTATTAGATCACCGTTACATCTGCTCGCCAAATTCGTACCATATGATCGAATTATGTGAATCTGGCAATGCAACAACAACATCCTACAAGTGGAGAGTTATGTGGAGTATAGCCTTGGGTAATACAGATGGCTGTATCAACATAGCGAAAGATTGCACAGGGGGAACTGAACAGGGTCCAACAATTTGAACAATAAATACCAGGGATGTATAGCCCCTATATATAATGGCTTGAAATTGAGATACTTGTCTTTAAATGGTTAAACGGTTAACGACGTTTATGTTGAATAATCTTCGGCGTGTTCAAATGTTGCTTATTAAATTCGCTTAATAATTAGACAACAATTTAGGAAATAGAACGGGGCATCTTATCTGTCACTCAAGTATATGACGTCGTAATCAAATACGCCACACGCTATCTGAGGTCAATACGATGTAGGTCCGTGGTGGTAGTTCGTCACGAAAGTATAAGAATCTCTGCCTCGGCTGAATTTGCAATTTAAAACACATTAAGTGGAATATCTTGGAACTAATTTGACAGAGAGCTTTTGCTACCGTTTTTTAAATTAGCTTCGAAAATATTCAACAGCTCGTTTGCATTGTTAGCTTTAGGTTTAGACTCTAGGAATTCATTGTTTTAAGTTGATTCCTGCACGTGTGAAAGTGGGCGGAGCTTAGCTAAAAATGGGCGGAGCATCTATTTTGCATACATTTACGCATTTTTCTACGTGATGGAATGTCATTGCCCTTAGCAGAGTTGGTTTAGGCTATCGAAAAGAAAATTGGTTTATTCATCTTGTAAGTGGTTCTTGTAGTATAGAACTGCTTTCTTCACTGCTATACCAAATGAAAATAGCCACAATTCACAACCACTTATTCGATTGTTGTATGCTTTCTGAGACCAAGTAACGGTATTATGTGTACCATGCAAAGTTGAGCTGAAATATCTCTGCGGGCAATTCATCAAAAATCTTTAATCTAACTTGAATGGAACCTTCCACTTTTAGTTATGCGCCGCCCATCCCTATTTAAGCGCCACCCGCGCTTCACCCGTGTTGGGATCGAACAACCCCCCGAACACCCTGACGATCAATTTCCATAAAGCTATACAGGTAAGCTTTTGAATATTTTGAAACTAATTCGACTGGGCGCTGCTGCTGCCAATGCCAACAACAGCGCCCAGCCGAATTAGTTTTAAAATATTCAACAGAATGTGTAAAGACGTACAATAGGTACAAAGTAGTCAGTCTTCAATTATGCGTCGGTGAACGGACTTATCTACGTCATTCATGACGTCATTGACTACGACGTCATCCTACACGTCACGTACGTGATTGGGACGTCATATGATGGACAAACGGGAAAGGTCCATTGAAAGAGAGGAACAACGAAATATCACAAATCTCATATTGTATCTATCCCCGAGGTAAGCACATAGGATACACATAATTCTACTATCATAACTGTCTGTCTGCTACAAGCGACCAGACGATAATTTCAATAGACAATAACTCTGGACCTGCTGAAAATTTCCAAAACAATTTGACTGAAAGTTGTTGGTGGCTTAGCCAGTGACAACTTTCAGTCAAATTGTTTTCAAAATATTTAGCATATCCAGAGTTAAACCCCATGGGAAATGTAGTCTGCAGAAATGTAACAGACACACAGCTAAACTCGTTGGAGTAATATTGTTAAGCTGCAACGAATATATATGGATGAATAATTCATTCAAGGAGGCGTGTTTGCGTTTTGGTTGGAATAAATTTCGTCACGGCTTCAAGTGTCTACTCATTTGAAAGGAACATTTGCATTCTTGCCATTTTATATATGTTTGAACCCGCGGAGATATATTGTACAAACACATGTGTTTTCTTTTCTGGTAACCCATTATAACACGTAGGCGTCTATGGAGGGAATGACGGTGATGATGATTGATATTCGAAACAATGTTGCTTCAAGCTGTTGCAAATTTAACATCACTTAGCATATTGAATGGAGTAGAATTCCACACCTTGGTAATGTTCTATGGGCCATCCGAAATACTGAATAATGTTTTTCACCTTGTAATTAAAAGCGGACCCCCATTTCAAGCTGTCCCACCAATTCGGGCTATGCCACGCCGATTTTTAACTAATCTCTGCACACGTCGTAAGCGTATTGGAATCAATTTGAAACGTTGAATACGCGTTAAAGACGAACTAAATCAAGTCATTCATGCCATAATTAATTATGCCGTCATCCTACGCGTCACTTAGCTGATTATGACGACATATGATGGTTCACCATCATATCCTCCGGGAAAATTGTTAAAAATAACATTCTCGTGGTCTGCAAATGAGCATTTCTTATCTGCAGATCTCTCTCTCGAATGTATACTTTCTTAACATGTCTGCCGGGGTACATCGTTGGCTAACATATCCAGCTTATTCACTCAAGAAGTCAATTAGAGTCATTAATGAATGAATGATAGTGCATTTATATTGCGCTGAACTCCATGCGATTGCATGCTCTAAGCGCTGTACATCTGATCCCCTGTTCATTTGACAGTGGCCCGGCAGCCACATACGGCGCGCAGAGAGCTATGCCATCACAGGTACCTATTTACAGCTAGGTTGACTGGAGCAACGCAGAGTTAAGTGACTTGCTCAAGGACACAACGTAGCAGACCGGCCAGGAAGCGAACTTGCGAACCTGGAGTTACGAGCTCAAGTTCCTAACCACTCAGCCACCACGCCCCTTTACACGAGAGACGGAGCAAATCACACATATTTATTAACCCACAAAGCTGACCGAAGCGACTTCTGCAGTAGTCTTGACTAATGTTCATCTGCAAAACAAGATAAGCATATTTTTGAAAATTTACGCCTGGAATAACTAGCACGATTGCTCTGGTAATCACTCCAGTTTTTAAAATACTCTACTCTTCTTCTTTAAATCGACATTTCCTATGACGAAATTGAAACTTCTTTGTACAAATTTGAGGATTAAAGTGATAATTAGCCTCTTAGTTTAACCGTCAGTAATTAGCGATTAGCGGATAATAAATATGTTAAACATCTGTCTCTGATAGACAACCCGTCTCAGTGTTTGTACATCCTCCGATATGGTAGTGCAACAAAAACAACATCATTGATTTGTTTGGCATCTATCGAGTCCCTTCAAGGCTCCATTCACGGGATAAACAGCATCATCACACTACAGATTGCACCTACGTAATTGAGCGGATATACCGAGGCAATCAGTCTAGGAGTTTTCTGATTGGTTGAAAAGTCAATCACGGCAGCCTTTGTATACTGGAGAAATATGTCTCCGTTTAGCTACTATAGGATTAAAGATTGTCAGGCAAGCTCTTTCACTCCTCGCTCCACACAGGAGTATAAATGGGCACCAGTGTAAAAAAAACCTGGGGAAGTTACCAATAATAGACTGAAATATAAACCAGCAAAGATATGAGGTGATTGGGACCTGGAATCTGGGACACAATAGACGTCAATAAAATCAATAACTTCTTACTAAAGCATGAACATCTTTCTTTAATGGCATGATAAAAAAGTAAAATTTCACGCATAGTTCGTATGTGGCATATTCTACCACCTGAATTAATTATATAAGATGAGGTGTGTTGTCGTTTAATTTTTTAATTGCTCACATCCATGTTAAATATTAACGGGTGTTCATCTTTTAAACGCCGTTCCTGAAACACGTTATTATCCTTGGCAGAAATAGCATTCAGCAACAGCATACGGTAACATCTTATAAAGGTGCCAGTCTCAATTTCAAAGTTATGAGCAATATGTAGTCTTGAATACATGGATATCAAATTGGTATAGTCGGCAATAATATATTAACGAATGTTCATCTTTTACACGGCGTTCTCTTGAAACACGTTATTATCCATGACAGAAATGGCATTCAGAATAACTTTCGCTAACATGTTTTAAAGGAGCCAGTCTCAATTTCAAATTGATAACATGAACAATATGTATTCTTGACTACATGGATATCAAATTGGCAAAGTCGGTAACATGAATTTTAGATCTTTAATGTCTACGTTGTCAAATTCATATTCACACGTACAACAATGTCTATTCCCGACGTTGTAAATTTTCACGTACGTCGCCTGCCAGCCTGCCCGCCTGTCTGCCTGCCTACATGCCTGTCTGACAGGCTGCGTACCTGCATGCCCGCCTGACAGTCTGCCTGTCTATTGGCCTGCATGCCTGCCTACCCACTCGCTCGCCCGCCTGCCAGCCTGCCTGCATGGTTGCATGCCTGCCGGTTTTGTACTTGAAGATACGACGTACAAGTGCCCAATATCTCCAGCACATCGATAAGTCAGCCTGTCCACGGGATTGGCATGCGTCATGTTGCTTGTCTGGACATCGCAGAACTGTTTTAGTCTCTTTGCCAGCTCATTCAACCTTTCCGCCCACACGTCCAGTAAAGTAATCGTGGTCTGGTTTCCGTAATGGCAGGATAATCTCTCCCAGACAGTTGATTTAGGAATCGATTTGGAATAGGTGTCGGAATCCAAAACATACTATCCTAACTCGTGTATAAGAGAAGCTATCGGAGATGTGAGTGAGAGTCAAACAGGGTCCATAGGATTCATGGTCGGCGAGCCCAAAGGATGGAAGACCGAAAACCCGGATACCGCAGAATACTGTGACGGCACAAAACCTGGCCACTATGGTCCAGTATTGCTCCAGTACCGGGCCAGTAAGCCGCGTTATCAGAGAATGTCCAGAGGCCTACAATAACCACACTTTAACCCTTTAACCCTCGAATGTGTTCAACAGATATTCCAATTTTCTCATTGAAAATGCCCATTTGTAAACCAAGAGAAACTATTTTTGACAATTTACCGCTGGAATGACTGGTTCGGTTATCGAGCCAGTCATTCCAGTGGCAACATTTTCTAAAATAGTCTTTTCTTGGTCTGCAAATGGACATTTCTCAAGACAACTGCAGAAGCAATTTTTGGCTGATATGAATGTTAACATGGTTAAGAGTACCAATAAAGATACGATATTTATTCTAAATGCAAGTGATATAAGCTACCTTGACACTATTTACATGTTTAAGACGATTTACCAACATACCATGGGTGACCATAGGATGGCGATGGAGGTAAATGCGAGGTAGGGTGGTGGTTATAAATGGTACAGCCACGAAATCGTGTCCAATATCAGGGTAGTAGCCCGATTTATTTGACTGTCAGGAATACGATATGTTCTCTCTTTCTAATTGCTGGATCCATTTTTAGCTATACCCCGCCAATTGCTAGCTAAGCTCCATCCATATTTTGCGCGCGTTGGGATTTATAGGCCTATACTTTAAGTCCTAAATTCACAGAATCCCAATTTCAATGTAACTATACCGGTAACATGTTGGATATTTTGAAAGAAATTTGACTGCGTGATGTTGCCGATTGTCATGCCGATTATCATACGATAATAACAACAGAAGTGATTCGTGAGATGCTAGTCTATAGACGGGAGCATTTCTATTTAAACCCCGCCCACTTCTTCCGCGTGTTTCATTAGGTTTTAACCCTTTGAACCACGAATTCGCAGAGTCTCAAGGTCATGGTCAAATTAGTTTCAGAAAATTCAATAAAATATTTTTAAATGGTAAAAACATACACTTCGTACACGTGGCGGACTATTCAATGTTTATGACGGAGCTAGACACATTATTCATTACGCATTTTGATGGTGACGTCAGCATACATGTGACGTAATTGATAATGACGTCATTTACTTGAATGACAGATAGGATGTGTCCCTTGTTTTCTAAGCATTCGAAGGTACACTGCCTGCCTTCTCCGGAATATAGATATATGGTCTCATAATCTTGTTGTTATTCCTGTTAATAAGTTAACTGTAAGCCATCCATTATGAGTATGCCAGGATATGATGTTACCATGGCATCGTGTTATGGTTTCACACATGTTAGGCGCATGTTTTAATTAACGCTTCGGAAGACCTATGTGAGCAACATAGGTTTGCGTCATGTAATGTTAACCTAGGCGCCTGAAACAGACTTGAGCTAATATATCCGGAGAGATTCGCCAAAAGCCAGAGTTCGGTGAATAAGTGAAATAAATAGATGTGTTCCGCGCGCTCAACACGTGAGCCGGAGACAAACAACACCTGAGAACAAAATAACTCACATGGGATTGATGTTACGCAGACAGACAGTCTATTCGCATGACAAGGTGCGGGAAAGAATTATCGAAGAAATGGTTTGGTGGGGAGAAGGATATTAGAGAAACGAATAGCTACTACCAAGAAATACGTTGATCTGAGAGCTGGATAATAAATACAGAAGTGATTCGTGAGATGCCTGTCTATAAACTGGTCCATTTCTATCCAATCCCCGCCCACCTCTAACCTGTATTTGAATTTAACCCTTTCAACCATGAATACCCAGAATCCCAATGCCATGGTAACCTGATGAATATTTTGAAACTGATTTAAGTGGAAGCTGTCGTTATGGCTGGAACAGCATCCGCTCAAATTTGTTTTAAAATATTTTACCAGAATGTTTATTAAATTGTAAATTTACCAGAGGGATACAATTCGGACGATTACTGTCGGACTTATATCACCTTGGTGACTGAGTAAGTTATTTTATTGTGAGGTCAGTTAACAAGTGATGTATTCTGATTATAAGGTCAGAAATTGGAGTGACAGATCGGGCATCTCAATTATCAGGGTATGACCTCACAAATATAAATTAAATCGTGTCTATCACTACGCCAACATTGTCGTGTAGCTTACAAGTGTGTAAGTAAGAACTTTCCTATGAATCATAGCAACTCATGATTCCATTTCGTTAGACGATCATATAACGTCATATTCAACTAGATGACGTGTAGGCTGACGTCACATCATTACGTCATAAATGATTCGATTTAGTCCGTCTTAAACGCTTAATAGTCCGTCAGGTTGTATGATTTGTACATCTTTACCCCGCCAAACTAGTTTCAAAATATTCAACAGCTTACCTGTATAGTTTTCAGGAAATTGATAGTCGGTCGACCCCAACACGGGCGAAGTGTTGGTGGAGATTAGCCTGAGGTGGGCGCAGCATAGCTAAAACTGAAAAGGTCCACTGCATTTCAATGTCATCTCTGCCCAAGAGATGGCCTAGATTTGGCGCCAGAATTTGCGAGTACATTGAGACAGGTGGTCAAAGAACAACCTGTTCAATTAAGCCAACATCTATTGACTCTAAATCCCAATTCCTATGATAATCATCTCGAGGGAGTCTATCTCGTAGACCAGTCCTGAGGAGCGCGCTATAAGGCGGTCCATTATACCTGACTTGTCTGCGTGTCAATACTGTGTTGTGCCAATGCCAATTACATTAGCTTTCTTTCTCTGAATAATCCATTCTATGTCCTCCGTGTATGGAGTCTGTCTGCATAGACGTGATTTGTTCACGAATCATATTAGTAGTCCTGTCATTCAATAGAAAGCGATGTAGACTTGCTAAAAGCTATTTGTCGCTGAAGCTCTTGTCACGCGTCATTGATCGCCACAACTCAAAGAAACATAATAAAATAAAACATATATGTTGTAAATAAACACAGAGAAAGATTCTTCACATACTTACATAGCTCATGTGTGAGCAAGTATGTAGACCACATTATGTTCAAAATAGTTATCTCGTGTGTGTTGCCTATTCACAGATATGTACAAATACCATTAGTAATGTTCAATTTAAGTTAATACATGCCACTATCTAGTTTCCTTTGCCATGTAAGGAGAAGAAGGTATTGTCTGCCCGCCCGGCCGCCCGCCCGCCCACCCGCCCGCCCGCCCGCCTACCCACCCACCCACCCGCCCTTCAGTCGGTCCGTCGGTCGGTCGGTCAGTCGGTCGGTCGGTCGGTCGGTCGGTCGGTCGGTCGGTCGGTCGGTCGGTCGGTCGGTCCCTCTCTTTTAGTTCATCTCCACTAAATGGGCAGCTCACCCTCGCTTAAATGTCATAACGTCCCTTAACTCTCTGGCTAGATTTGATTCAGTGCCAATGTAGATGCTTCCAATTCCTCTGATCGTAGTCGTGTTTGAAGACACGGATATACAGTTGCCGTAATCCCCATAACATCGATAAATCAGTATGTCTACGAGATTGGCGTGTATCATGTGTCTTGGCGGGACATTAAACAATACATAAGCTCTCTGCCAACTGATTCGATCTTTCCACACTCGATGTATACTTAGTGGCTTTTGATTTCATTGTTCACAGTCTCCAAAATCTGGTTTTCGGCGTCTATGGATGCGCGTGTCTGGCTCAAGTGCAGAGGGAGCTGCTAAGAGCCGCACCCGAGCTATAGGTCACGTGAATATAACGTTTCTTAAGAAACAAGTGGTCGAAAGATCATTTACTTTCTGCATTAGATAATCATCGACATTACTCATCGGCATCTGAAATGAGAATTCGAAGTATGCAGTCACAGAAAATTGATAAATGTGCTTAAGCTCCTCTTAAGTTTACGACACAATCTCATTCTCCCTTGCTTCTAACTGTTCACAAATTGGTATGGAGGCCCAGGGGGAGTAGGATGTGGTTTGGCATTAGCCATCCCCACCACCACCGTCCCGCTTACACCATTCTTTTATAAGATCACTGCAGTACAACCTCAGTATCTAGAAGATACTTCAAAGCTGGTCGCGTTTTTTTACTATTAAGAGAACGTTCGTTGAGGGTATATCTGATCATGCGCTGCCCAGTAATTCCCACGATCTGTTCGTAGTTCCACCATACATGTGTTGCTTAAATTCGCAGAATTGATACCATTTGCGGGAAGCGTTGGGAAAAGGTGGCCATGCACATTCGCGAACACTTCTTTCCGGATTTTATGCTCACCAGAATATGCTACCAATGTTCGACTCTCCCGCCATCACCGCCGCTGCCATTGTCGCAATGCTATCCCCTGACAACGCAGCTTACTGGGCCGATGCTGGGCCGAAACCGTGTCGATACTTTCGGTATCGATCCGGTATCGGCTCAGCATCTGCCCAGTAAGCTACGTTATCACGGTCTGCGCACAGCAACCCCGGCGTGGGACATATGCCTATTTGTCTGTGGTAATTAGTGATGTAATTTTCACCATATTCAATCCAATGCCATTCCCATTGGAGATTGAGACTAAACACTCACACTGGTTGTAATCTGACCAAATCAGAATAAAATCATGTCCAGCATAGCGGATGTTGTAGTATGGTAGGCCATCTTATGAGCAATGTATGGAGTGGCCCGATCTGTCTCTCAAGTATCTGACGTCATGTTAATGGATCTTTCCATTTTTACCTATTCCCCACCCATCTCTAGATAAGCTCCACCCACACCTCGCTCGTGTTGCGATCGATTGATCTCTGAACTCCATGACTCTCACTTTCCGGAAAGCTACACAGGTAAGCTGTTGAATATTTTGAGACTAATTTGACTGGTTCAAATTAGTTTCGAAATATTCAACAACGTGTTTATTAAATAGTAGAGACATAGAATTCTTACAACGTGTCAGACTATTAAGAGTTAAAGACGGATCTAATATAATAATTTATGAAGCAATGTTTATGACGTCCGTCATCCTACACGCCGCTTAACTGATTATGACATCCTATGACGCCAAATGACCGATGGATACTCTGGAAAGATGAATTGCGTCACTAGTTAGCCGATGTCGCAATCAAAATGGCGCTGCTACGTCACGAAACTCGAAAAGTATGTCACCAATATGTAGAAATTGCATGTATTTTGTGAATTTATAATTTAATAAGATTTTCTGTAATCTATTTTGAAACCAATTTGACTGTGAGCTGTTAAATTTGCTTCAAATCGTTCAACAAGGTACCTGCATAATTATATTAAAATTAGGATTCTGGGTATTTTGAGATCAAAGTATACAGATAGACACGCGTAATAACTGTGTGGCGCTAATCTGGAAATCAATGGTCGTTGCATAGCTAGAAATGGGCGTGTCCTAGTAAGAGATGGACCCCTCCATTTAAATACATGTTCTCTTTGATCTGAAGACATGTCGTTGTCTGTATCACTCATCTATCATGTTCAATTCAAGATAAATTAAACTATTTATATTTAGAAACATTGCGCTGACGACCATTAGTGGATTTTCGTACAATAAATATATGGTTGGAACTTGCGCATCTTACCGATACATGCATCCCTGTCACTCACACTATAACCAGTTTCAGTTTGTATTGTTTTTGCTTTAAAAAATACTTAAATCTCGACAGACAGATTTGTCACACAAATAGCAGACACCACCCAATTCACCAAACGATTGCTTAGATAATTATCCCATCTTTCACTATTAATTTTAGTAGACTGAATTCCACAAATGAACTAATTACACACGGAAATAGAAAGTACCCTCAACACATGGTTTAGCGGATACCTGGTTTGTGTGTAGACAATGTAATGATTCATTAACACAGGTTGTTGAGTGAAACCACCCTACATGGAGAATCACAATTCTCTTGCACCCAGATGCTGCTTCCTATGTCAGTAGGAGATGACAAGCCGGGGTACACTGGCTGTTTACGCTATAATGTACCAACTGGGTATAAATTCAGCTATATCAATGTTTTTCCTCACATTAATGGCGATATTTATCGATCTCTGTTTCTTTGGAAATAATTTGATGTACTATTATAAATTATATTTGAACTGGGAAATGAGCCGTGTTAGTCTTAATAAGATAAAAAAGATTAGATGTGGTTTCCATTGCAGACTAACTTTATTTATCTGCGAATTTGCATGTCTCTATGCTCATGGTGTCATGCTAAATATCTATAAGCACCAAAATATCAAATAACGCAGGGCACTGGGTCGGTACTGGGCCAATACTGGGTCGTATTGGCACAGTACCGGCCCAGTAAGCTGTGTTATCTGGAGAATATGTTAACTATAAGTCTGAGGCTATAAATCACGACAGTATATTGGTTTATCTTATTATCTTTTCAAACATGTTTTATTACGTGTGCTAATTAACACTCAACAAGATATATGCAAGGAACATATTTTCTGTCAGGAAATCTTGTCTAGGCGTTTGAGACAGAGTGTTAGCTAACCATTTATCAAACTTGGAGGTCTGAGAATGCCTGAAATATACGACCTGTTCTCCTGTTCATCACTGATGATGGGGGTGGGGTGGGGGTGGAATTAAGACATTAGAGGAAACCGTCCACCTACCCGGGAATACAGCAATGGACGTCCATATGATGGAATACTCAACTACATGATGTGTTGGATGACGTAATACTCAATTACAACGTGATTGACTCGATTCTTAAACGCTTAATTGTCTGACACGCTGCACGAATTATATGCCTTTGCTATTTAATAAACATTGTGTTGAATATTTTGAAACTGATGTGACTTGGCGCTGTTGCTGCAACCAGTCAAATTTGCTTCAAAATATTTAATCCAGCATCTAGAAAACAGCATCCAGTCAAATTTGCATTTAAAACAGCATCCAGACATTTAAAACAAATTTTCATTTAAAACAGCATCCAGTCAAATGTGCTTCAACATATTTAATAGCTTACCACCTGTATAGTTTTCTGGAAATTGATAGTCAGGTCGTTCAGGAATCAATCGATCCCAACACTGGAGAAGCGTAGGTGGAGCTTAGCAACAGATGGGCGGGGCATAACTAAAACTGGAAAGGTCCCTGTGGATCTGCTTATACCTCCTGCTAAGCTTCTTGAATCGTAATCATTTCATAGATTACATAGTCTCTTATCCCAGGGACCGACCTACCCTTCGCCAATTCGCCAAATGCTAGATAAATTGAGATCTGGTTAATAGAAAGCAGGATTGGCTAAATATTTGGCTAATGATTAAAATCATATTATAAATACATAATTTCAAAGTAGAAAATCATTAAAATTAACTTTGGAAAAAAAAATTTAAGATAAATATTTATGTAACTAGTACTTATACATGTATATTATGGTTTACTGTGACCAAATAAACCCTGAAATCCTAATATCTCAGATAAGAGTCACCCCCTGTAGGCTAGAGTTTGAATATTTTGGAAACTAATTTGACTGGAAGTTGTTGATGCCTAAGGCAGCAACAGCTCCCATGCAAATTAGTTTCAAATTATTCAACATAATCTTGCATCTGGTATGTAGTGTTCAGTTAAAATGGCTACCTGGTGGTGATGGACTGTAGACATTGGCTAAAATACTTAAGATTTGGCTAAGAAAAAGGGTAGTTGGCTAATCTATTGGCTAGTACTTTGTGAAAAGTAGACTTTTTGGTCTAATAATTCCCGATGTGGACAAAATACAATGCCAAAAAGGACTGATTGGAGATACAGGATATTTTCATTAATGCAACCGCTGAATATAGTACGTCGTCGTCGTCGTCGTCGTTGCCGCCGCCGCCTCCGCCGCCCGATTATTGTGCAAAGCTTCTGTCTAACAAGCAATAATTTTCAAGGCTTTTTGGTAAAATAGAGGGTTCGGAAACAGAACTAATTTTCATTACGCCCAGGTGATGTCTTATAATTTTGGGGACACCAACGTAGTTCGTTAAACGTGATCTCGCAACCACCTGTCCTGAAACGAACTGCCATTTCTTGACACCAAACGACAGATATCTATTCATTTCAAAACAACTAAGTTCTACATACCGTAACCATGCCAATGACTCACGCTTTTTATGTCCGATCTGGTCTATTTGATTGTGGCGTCAGCGAATAAGAAAGTATTTTGAACATGACGTCAGGGACTAGAGTGACAAATCGGATCCCTCCATTTGTTCCTGTTTTCACTACAGTGACTTATTAACTAATTATCTGCAAACCCATTTAGTGAAGTGGCGAATGTCTGCTTGAAAATCGGTTTGTGGCTTATGACGCCAAGATGGGAATTAATTAATGTGTAAGCTACCGAAAACCCCAGAAAACTCCTAACCTATTTATAATTAGGGGAACTATTTTGTACATTTGATAGGACCACAAAAATCTTCACTTTCAGCCCAAACAGCCAGACACATATGGGACTATATACAATTGTCCTTCCCTCAAATGTTGTCCTTATCATCGACGAACTACTGTTTTGACAACGTGCTGCATAGTTATCCGGGTTGCATTAAGCTACGATTCCATTTACGTGTATGCATATGCGTATCCGTATCCGAATTTTTTTCGCTACAATTACAAATAGATAGTATGATTCCATATGTCCGTATGTGTATGTAAAACCTGTCCGTGTCCGAGTCTGATCGCTGCATGTAACCTGGACAGGTTAAATTTGGAAAGGTCAATTACCAGTTCTTCACTACCCTTGATACAGCTTGGAACGTTATTCACACGATCCAACATAAACGGTATTTGGTTGGAAAAGATACATTCCTGACTACACTGACAATGTACCATGACATGCGTGAGCAGGATAATTCAGCCATACAAAGTTACCATTCAATACTCTCCTGTTTCAGACGATTTGCACCAAGGACCTAGATGAGGGTCCAGGGCATTTGTGCAACTCGTCCAAAGCAGGGGAATGTTGAAATTATTTGTACATCATCTCACTTTAGATTAAATATCATTGTCTAGCTTTAACTCTTTCATGACCTATCTCTGTAATTGTCTTGAGGAATGTCGATTTGCAGGTCAATAGAAGACAACTTTTCAAAATATACCACTAGAATGACTGGCTCGGTAACCGAACCAGCCATGCCAGTGGTAAATTAACAAAAATAGTATTCTCTTGGCCTACAAATTGATATTTAATTAGCAAATATTTTGATATTCTTGATCAAATTTAGTCATTAAACTGTTACACTTTGACGGTGCTTTGTGAGTGTGGCTACGAATGGCTTTTCGGTTGTCATTTTAATATCTCCCTAAGGATGCGTCCTGTGATGCTTGTTTGACATTCATTATCTACTACAATAGACTTAGTTAAACACTAGTCTTGTACGTCTATTTTGAAATTAAGCATAACCCACCTTAAGGAATCGACATCGCGCGGCTCCTCAAGGACAAATTTCCGTTATAGACAGATTTGATTGCCACTCAATTCATAACACTGTGTCCTAATACCAACCGATATGGCGCTGGAAGCAACAATCAATATTACAGACGTTCATGGTTTGTCATTTATTTCGCACACGTTAATAATCACGAACATGATTCTTATGTAATCCGCTTGACATAGTTACCCTTTCCACAAATCATATCAGTATCCGCACATAATCCCTCCCATGCTTAACACATTTATCGCTCAAAATATGTATTCCGAATTACGGCCTACATCCCTTCAATAATGTCAGCTGTCTGCTCGTAATTCAGAACATACTATTGCTATGGTGGCATGCTATGACCTTTAGTCATCTAACACACATTTATACTGGTTGTTTCAATGACAACGCGAATACGGTGCCTAAATTATTTATCAGAAAAATATAATTATGGTAATTGTGGCTATAATATTTTATTAACCGCCTTGGCAACGTTATTGCTTTTAAGGTCGTTATTTTGATACAAACATATTTATTAAACATAACAGTATACTATAACCAAATAGTTCAATTCACAGTTGGAATTCCAGTATCTCAAATTCCAGACGGCTTAAAAGCAAATCTGTTGATTATTTTGAAACTAATCTGACTGGGAGATGTTGCTGCTATTGGCAGCAACAACACACGGTCAAATTAGTTTCGAAATATTCAACAGAAGATTATATGCACCATAAAGAATGTGTGTTGTTTTTTCTGTAAGGGGTCAAAAGGCTTAACGGAGAACCTGGTTTAGTGATCACATTGCGATGGAAGTAGAGTGTCTGTTACTGACCATTAGAATGAGTTCCTACTAGGTCCCTAGAAGAGCAGCTACTCCCAGTGGCAGATCTAGCTAGGGCACTTGGGGCCACGTGGATCCCATCACGCACGCACGCACGCACGCACGCACGCACGCACGCACGCACGCACGCACGCACGCACGCACGCACGCACGCACGCACGCACGCACGCACGCACGCACGCACGCACGCACGCACGCACGCACGCACGCACGCACGCCCCCTTTGGCAGGGCTGTCAGGTTTTTTACTTAGCTGCCGGTAGTGGAGTGGCAAAATGTTCAAGAGTTAACTCCTGGATCCGCCCATGACACATGTTACTAAAGGAGCTCCTAAACGGGTAAGGTTCGTGCTCTGTGTTGCCTTCATGTTCTAGAGGCTACCCACGTGTATGAGGCAGGGTTAGTAGATGAAGTCAGATGTTTGCATTACAAGGAATGTAATTTAAACACGTGGTACATCCACCCGGTGGTAGCTGATCAACCCAAAAATAGCCACAAGTCTTTACGCCTAATCGCGACCTTAGTGCCACCAGACTTATATCACTGAGCCTGCAAGTGATCTTCTAGTGAATGATCACTTTAGACACGACTAAAACCTCCTAATCGCGACCTTAGTGACACCAGACTTATATCACTGAGCATGCAAGTGATCATCTAGTGAATGGTCACTTTAGTCACGACTAAAACCTCCTAATCCCGACCTTAGTGCTACCAGACTTATATCACTGAGCATGCAAGTGATCATCTAGTGAATGGTCACTTTAGACACGACTAAAACCTCCTAATCGCGACCTTAGTGCTACCAGACTTATATCACTGAGCATGCAAGTGATCATCTAGTGAATGGTCACTTTAGACACAACTAAAACCTCCTAATCGCGACCTTAGTGCTACCAGACTTATATCACTGAGCATGCAAGTGATCATCTAGTGAATGGTCACTTTAGACACGACTAAAACCTTCTAATCGCGACCTTAGTGCTACCAGACTTATATCACTGAGCATGCAAGTGATCATCTAGTGAATGGTCACTTTAGGCACGACTAAAACCTCCTAATCGCGACCTTAGTGCTACCAGACTTATATCACTGAGCATGCAAGTGATCATCTAGTGAATGGTCACTTTAGACACGACTAAAACCTTCTAATCGCGACCTTAGTGCTACCAGACTTATATCACTGAGCATGCAAGTGATCATCTAGTGAATGGTCACTTTAGACACGACTAAAACCTCCTAATCGCGACCTTAGTGCTACCAGACTTATATCACTGAGCCTGCAAGTGATCATCTAGTGAATGGTCACTTTAGACACGACTAAAACCTTCCCTCTTACCACTGAGCCTGCAAGTGATCATCTAGTGAATGGTCACTTTAGACACGACTAAAACCTTCTAATCGCGACCTTAGTGCCACCAGACTTATATCACTGAGCATGCAAGTGATCATCTAGTGAATGGTCACTTTAGACACGACTAAAACCTTCCCTCTTATGACATCAGCTACACTATTAACCCTTTAACACTCAAATTTATTCAAGAAAATTTAAATTTTCTCAAAGAAAATTACCAATTGCAGACCAAGAGAGGACTGTTTTTCTCTTTGTCTGCAAATGGTCATTTCTCAAGAAGCCGTTTATAGCCGATATGAATGTTAAAGGGTTAATACAATTTGGGCCTTAGTAACAATATAGAAAATGACAGCCACCCTACATTGTGCTTTAGGATACCTGATCGGCCATATTTGAGTCCGAAAACGCACCTTTTATGGATAAATCAACCTTTGGCTGTGCCCGCTCATTTCTCGCTAATCTCCACCCATGCCTCGCGTGTTGGGATAGCTTTAAATACTATGAATTCTAAATTCCAAGATATTCTCATTTTATAGCAACTATTCAACTAACCTGTCGAATATTTTGAAACTAATTCGACGGGAGGCTGCTGCTGCCAAATTAGTTTCAAAATATTCAACACAATGTTTAATACATGGCAAAGACATACAATTCATTCAACTGCCGGACCATTCCATCTTCATTCCAGAATATGTCTGTCAATTATGATTGTGACGTCAGCATGCATACGACGTACTTGATTACGACGTCATATACTTGACTGACAGATCGGACTCATCCATTTCGCGTAACATCATGTGAGTTTTGGAAGGCCCTTCCGAGAAACGTGTACTTAATAGCAGAATGAAAAAACTAAACGCCACTTAGTTCCCGCCAAAAGCTGTGGATCGAGCGCTAAAAGCTGCCAACACAAACCGTTTACATAGTTTTCTGGTAATGAGATCGCGTGGGTTTGATAACAAAACATGGTACCATGTTTTCTCATGACGAATGCCGAGTGCGGGGAAAATTTACAAATTCCACCTCCGTTTTCCTTCTAGCTAAACACATTTTTCAACCTAGAATTCAAATTGAGCACAATAACACACACATACAGAATTCCCCCCTCCTATCGTGTTTGACATGTCAGAATTGATGACGTATAGCGATATTTTCAATTCATCTTCGTTAAAGTTAAAATTGTGAGGGTCATTGGAGGGATGCTATCTGTTGCTAAGGTGTCTGACGTCATGATCAAAATGTGTCACTTATTAGCTGACGTCAGTATCAAATGACGTCACAGGAGCAAACAGTGACTGTCTGATTTGTACCTCTTTAGGTAATTTAAAATTTAATTAACAAAAAATGTTGATTATTTTAAAACTAATTTAACTGGGAGATATTGTTGTAACATAGCTTCCCGTATAATTACCTTGAAATAGAGGAATCCAGTTTTAGCCATGCCCCGCCCATCTCTAGGTAAACTCCACCCGCACAATTCCAGTGTTGGGATCAATCGATCCACGAACATTGAATCTTAACCTCCCTCACAAAATACAGGAAAGTTGGCAAATATTTTGAAACTAATTTGACTGGGTACAGGTAGCAACATTTCCCAGTCAAATTAGTTTTAAAATATTCAACAGGGTATTTTTAAAAATAGAAAAGACATACATCTCGACAACTTGATGGACTATTAAGCGTTTATAACTGACTAAATCGCGTCATTCATGATGTAATTGACGCCAACCTGCATGTGACGTAGTTGATTTTGACGCCATATGAATGGCTGAGAAACTGGATTCATACATTGAGATTTTGGAATTCAAAGTTCAGACTACAAAGTGTTAAGATTGATTCAAACGCGTGTACGCAGTTGCTGGGTCTTATATAGAAATGGATGGGGTATAGTTAAATGAAAGCATAGGCGTATATTTTTCGGCAATAAATAGAAAGATGTCTGGTATTTATCTTCAAAACAACGTTGCTCTTCCCAGCTTAGGTCGTTTTCACATGTCAAACAGTTACTCCGACGTAAAACTGAGGCGCGTTTCTTAGAAGTTAAAGTTTAGTTATCATACTAGTGACTTTTAATTTGAGTTAATACCTTCCCCGTGATAATGAACCTTTCCAGTATATCCCTCAATCATATGACGTCATAATCAACTACGCGATGTGTAGGATGACGCCATATTCAACGCCGTCATGAATGACGTAGATAAGAGCATCAAGAACGCGCAATTGATGACGGACTAATCGCTATTGTTTGAAACTGTATGTCGTTACTATTTAATAAAAATGTTGTTGAATATTTTGAAACAAATTGGACTGGGTGCTGTTGCTGTCATAGGCAGCAACAGAACCGAGTCAAATCAGTTTCAAAATATTCTACTGCTTAACTGTATAATTTTCTGGAAAGTGATAGTCAGGGAGTTCACGGAACGATCGATTCCAACAGGGGCGAAGTGTGGGTGGGGCTTAGATAGAGATGGGCGGGGCATAGATAAACCTGGATTCCTCAATTGCATGGATTAGCCAGCCATGGGAGCTGTGGCTGATGCTATGAGATTCTCGTTAAGGAGATACGAAATGCATTGGTTTCGCATTACACATGTCTCATGTGTCTTTGTAAGGCCTGAGAGAATAAGACAGAACACGACCATCAATAAGGATCGGCACAAGCAGGCAATCAGACATTTGTGTACCATCATACTGTTTCATACCGGTGCAAGTAAAGCAATTAATATTGTTTTTTTGCGCAACTGACGCACTGATATCGAATTTGATATTGGGTCCCTGCAACAGTGACCCACTGGTGTACTGATACAAAATTCAAAATTGTCCCCTGTGCCATTTACCAATTGCCGTGCTGATATGGAATTCAATATTGGCCGCCGAGCCGTTGACCAATGGGCACGCCATGTAAATTCGATATTGGTATCCACGTCATTGGTCAACAGCGTAAATTCGATATTGGCGCATTACATGAAAACGGCTTTCAAAAACTATGTTTTAAATGTTAACTACAGTCGGCCCTTTCTACACTGTGCTAGTGTCAGAATGGAGCGGCGTTGGGGTGGATAGAACGTGAATCTTCTTACGTAACTACCGAGCGTGAGTCAGCATGCAGATGCTGTAGATTCGGCTGATACTGTCGTCGATATATTTCTGTGACATTGCGTAAAAACTAGAATGGCATCACACAATAGCCTCATCTCCACATCATTTACACAAAATCTTGTCAGATTAATATGGCGTCTTTGTTAATAGTCTGTAGCGGAATTAGTATTTGATGTGCAAGGATTATTAACTGTCTGCCTGCTGAATTTCTGCAGACGACATTTTCCATGGGATTTAACTCTTACTATGCTGAATATTTTGGAAACTAATTGATTGAAAGTGGTTGATACTAACCAGCAACAACTTTCACTCAAAGTGTTATCAACATATTCAACATGTCCAAAGGTATTGCCCATTACAATTAGTGTCTGGTGGCTTGCAGAAGTCACACAGTTAAGCATTTACAAATTGAGATTCATTAATGCATTTTATAGATTTTCGGTGAAAACGTTTTCGCATTGTGTGACTGGATGCCACTTTGCCACAGTTTCAAACAATGGCAATAATAGTACAATATACACATAAGGAGAGTGTCAATTTAAAATAGTTAATATCAATGGCTTGACTTGAGACTAATGCAAGACCCATTCCTACGAACCAGGCGTGAGTTGCAGTAAATGCGATTGAAATAGATTCCTTGCATCATGTCACCGCTGTCAATGAAACGAACCGACTCATGTCTCTGCTATCAACAAAACAGACCGACTCATATCTTTAATGTCAACGCATCGGGCTGACTCATTTCAACGAACCGGACTGACCCATGCCGCTGCATTCAACGAAACAGACCGATTCATGTATCTGCTGTCAACGAAACAAACTAACTCATGTATCGGCTGCCAAAGAAATGGACCAACTCCCGTCTCTGCTGACAACGAAATGGACCGACTCATGTCTCTGCTAGCAACAAAACGGACCGACTCATGTCTCTGCTATCAATGAATCGGGCCGACTCATGTCTCTGCAGCCAACGAAAGGGACTGACTCATGTCTCGACTGTCAAAGAAATGGACCAACTCCTGGCTCTGCTGACAACGAAATGGACCGACTCATGTTTCTGCTGTCAACGAAACGGACCGACTCATGTCTCTGCTGTCAATGAAATGGATCGACATGTGTCCCTGCTGTCAACGAAACGGACCAACTCAAGTCGCACAGCTATACAATTCTATGCTACCAGATAGACGACTCAGCTGAATCAGTCTATGCCGTTAATGAAACGGTTCGACTCCTGATGTTGACATTTAACCTGTTCATGTCGACAAGAGAAAACTATTTTTGAATATTTACCACTGGAATGACTGTCTCGATAAACCAGCCAGTCATTCTAGTGGTAAATATTCAAAAAGGTTCTCCTCTTGGTCTAGAAATGGACATTCAATAAGTAAATAGTTTAATATTCTTCACCGAATTTAGCCATCAGCTGGTTAGTTTGGAAGGTCTGCAGTCTTAAAGGGCTATACTTTGAATCATGATAATTTAATAACACCAGACATATATATCAATTGTTTCTCAACAAGCAGTCCGGTACGAGTGCATATGTACTATTTAAAGTATATATGGCCCCATTCCACATAAAATGGGGTATAAATGGTTGCACAGCACACACGCGTAGGCCTATACGTTCTCTATTGCGCCAATACATGTGTGTAAGCACGCGCTCTTATGCTTACATAATTCAATGCGGAGATCAGAATTGTCATAGCATGTTTAGGGTTGGTCTTACTAACTGCATAGACATGCTAGAACACTCAGCGTACAGCACCGATCAAGAATTGTTATTTTAGCAATAAAAACCTGGATACTGAATGGCACAGATGCTTTGCACCGCAAGCAGAAATCAGCCGAAATAGAGATTAACTCCAAGTTTTAGCAAAACATGTGATCCATGAAATATATTCTCTGTAGTTGCTGTCTTACCAAGCCATGACAGCAGGCTGGATGAGGTTGCCAATAGTGGAATCTTATTTATCAGTCAAATATATGACGTCATAATGAATTACGTCACATGTATGTTAACGTCACAATCAATTACGTCATGAATGCCGTATATAAGTCCTATGTCTAAACCCTTTAATGGTTTGTCAAGTTGTACGAATTGCATGTCTTTACTATTTAATAAACATACTGTTGAATATTTTGAAACTGATTTGGCTGGGTGCTGGTGCTGCCCCCCCCCCCACCCGTTCCAAATCAGTTTCAAAATATCAACAGATGGACTGCAAAATTGGGAATTTGGGAATTGTGGATTCAGATTTTATAAATCGATCCCAACACGTGCCATGCGTGGGCAGGGCTGAGGTAGAGTTGGGCGGGGCATAGCTAAAAGTGGATCCTTCAATTGAATTGTTAGTTCACAATACCTATTTGTATTAACGCGCAAAACTTGCTTGTCAAGTTGTTTCATTTTGCAAATGAACGGCAGACTTTCTCACAGTAAAAGGGTCACTCACTTCCGAGTCTGTTTTTTGTATAATTTCTCATGCGTGTACAGCCTTTACTCCGTGAGACGTTAGTTTAATAATCAATACCGGCTTATCTAACTTGTAAGGTATCCTTACCATTGAACGAAGCCAAGAAACAGACTCGAATATATCCGTTGCCAACTGGGATCCTCATTGCTTACAAACCCGACACTAACATCGCATGGGATATTGACGTTTATATAACCAATTTATCGGCGCCGCGCAAGTTGTGTAGTATTGTGTAGTGATGTTGAGGTAAATGGTGTGTCTGACTGTTTGTATATTAGATACTTTTTCTACTAAAATATAATTTTCCAACATCTGGAAATACAACGACAGGTTTCAAATCTCAAATAAAAAATAAAATTTTGTACGCAGAGATAACAATCTTAAGATAACAATGGTTAAATCACCTTTTCCAGAATAGGCGGCCTAGACACAGCATATTGCATTAACGGGAAAATCTATAATTTTAGCCAAATAGTCTGTTTAATACAATGATTAGATATTACACCTAAGTGCTGTCTTTTAATCTGATGCAGTCACCGGTAAAAGTCGCCGAGCAAAGATGGTCCATGTTTGGCCATGTGCTAAGGATGCCAGAAGAGACACCAGCACATAGCGACATGGAATACGCCCTACTCGGAGCCAGCAGATAAAAAGCCAGTAGAGGACGTCATTGCATAAATCGGGTAAGCTGCTACGACGTGACCACAAGAAAGCAGGACTCGGTACATTCAAGTCAAGAACGGACACAAGGAAGCTACGGGCTTCGGTTGAGGGCAAGAAATAGTGGGCAAAAGCGAAGAAGCACTGATTGCAGCTGTAGAACGTTTCTACTACTACAGCCGCAGAATACAGTACTCATACATACAGCCACCGGTATGCATGTGTTGATCAATGTACAGAAAGCCGTTTGGAAGTCTCAAAATACCAAACAAATACGTGTTAAAGCTACCTGATTATTGGTCTTGAGGCAATAGTGTTTTCCCATGGAAGATTTCCAAAAAATACGATAGGAACTGTGAAAACGCAAACTGGCAGAAACTCTAACATGCAGATATTTTCTAGTACCAATAAAGTAAAGATATTCAATCTAAATGCAAATGATATAAGCTACCTTGACAATATTTATATGTCTAGGACGATTTACCAAAATACCATGGGTGTCCATAGGATGGTGATGGAAGTAGGTCCCAGGTAGTCCGGTGTTTATAATTGGTACATCCACGAATACTTGTCCAATACCATGTTAATAGTATGACTCACTGGACTGTCAGAAATTCATATAGGCCCTATGTCATCTCTGAACGTGATGCACTTTTCTAATAGCGGCATCCATTTCTAGCTATGAACGCCCATTTCCAGCTAAGCGTCACCCATGCTTTGCGCATATTGGGATTTATATACTTTAAATCCTATATTCACAGAATCGCAATGGAACTATACAAGTAATATGTTGAATATTTTGAAACTAATCTGACTGGGTGCTGTTACCTATGGCAGCAACAACGCACAGTCAAATTGGTTTCAGAAAATTCAACAGAATATTTATTAAATGGTAAAGAATACAACTCGTATGCTAGACGGACTATTCGCTGTTTCTAAATGCGCTAGATACGCCATTCATTATGTATTTTATGACGTCAGTCCACATCTGATTGATAATGACGTCATAGAATTGAATGACAGATCGGATGTATTCTTTGTTTTCTAAGCATTTGAAGGTATACTGCTTGCCTCTCATTGGTCCTTGGTCTCATAGTCTTGTTGTTATTCCTGTTAATAAATTTACTATAAGACATGCGTTATGAGTATGCCAGGATAGGATGTTACCATGGCATCGTGTTATGTTTTCACACATGTTATTGCGCATGTTTTAATTAACGTTTTGGAAGATCTATTTTAAACTAATTTGAGTGAAAGCTGTTGTTATGCCACGAACAGCTTCCAGTCAAATTTGTTTAAATTTTTTTTCCCAGAATATTTATTAAATTGTAAATTCACCAAAGAGAGACGATTACTGTCGGACTTATATAACCATGATGACGGTATCCGTTATTTTATTGTGACTTCAGTTAACAAGTGAGGTATTTTGATTATAAGGTCAAAAACTGAAGTGGTAGATCGGACGCCTCCATTATAAGGGTCTGACTTCACAACTGTATTAAAACCATTTTATGGTGGACACCTTATCATCCATGCTGACTCGCAACGTCAAGATGGCCGTGTGGCTTACAAGGTAGTGTACAAGCGAGAAATCTTCGATGAATCTCGACGACTGCATGTCAATGCATTCAAACAATTCCTAGAATGTATTTCTTGGCAATAGCTCATCTCTGCCCAAGAGATGGCCTAGAATTGGCGCCATAATTTTGCTAGTACATTGAAACAGGCGGTCAAAGAACTCCCTGCTCAAGTAAGTAACCATCTATTGACTCAAAAAGACAGTTCTTATAACACTCATCTCAAGGGAGTCTGCCTTGTAGACCAGTATTTAGGAGCGCGCTATACGGTGGTCCATTATATCTGACTTGTCTGAGTGTCAATGCTGTGTTGTACCAATGCCAATAATATTAACTTTCTTTCTCTGAATAATCCATTCTGTGTCTCCATGTATGGAGTCTGTCTGCATAGACGTGATTTGTTCACGATTCTTATTAGTAGTCCTGTCATTCAATGGAAAGCGATGTAGACCTTCTAACACCTATTTGTTGCTGAAGCTATTGTCATGCGGCATTGATCAGCCCAACTCAAAGCAAAATAATAAAATAAAACATATATGTTGTAAATAACCACAGAGCAAGATACTTCACACACTTACATAGCTCATGTGTGAGCAAGTATGTAGACCACATTATGTTCAAAATAGTTATCTCGTGGGTGTTACCTATTCACAGATATGTACATATAACATTAATAATTTTCAATTTAAGTTAATACATGCCACTATCCAGTTTCCTTTGCCATGTAAGGGGAAGAAAGTATTGTCTGTATGCATGCCTACCTGCCTGCCTGCCTACCTGGCTGCCTGCATGACTGCATGCCTGCATGCCTATCCACCTCTCTGTCTGTCTGCCTGATGCCTGCTTGCCTGTCTGTCTGTCTGTCTGTCTGTCTGTCTGTCTGTCGGTCGGTCGGTCGGTCGGTCGGTCGGTCTCTCGGTCTGTCGGTCTGTCGGTCTGTCGGTCTGTCTGCATCTTTTAGATCAGCTCCTCTAAATGGGCAGCTCACCTTCGCTTAAATGTTATAACGTCCCTTAACGCACTGGCTAGATTTAATTCAGTGTCAATGTAGATGCTTCCAATTCGTCTGGTCAGAGCTGTATTTGTTGAAGGCATGAATATATAGTTGCCCTAATCCGCATAGCATCGATAAATCAGTATGTCCACGAGATTGGCGTGTATCGTGTGTCTTGGCTGGACACTAAACAACCCATAGACTCTCTGCCAAATGATTCGATCTTTCCACGCTCAATGTAGACTTAATGGCTTTTCATTTCATTGTTGACAGGAGTATCCTCCCCAAAATCTGGCTTTCGGTGTCGATGGATGTGTGTGCGTGTCTGGCTCAAATACCGAGTCAGCTACTAAGAGCCTCACATGGTCTATAGGTCACGTGTGTATTACGTTTCTTTAAGACAAGTAGTCGAAAGATCATCTACTTTCTGCATTAGATCATCAACATCGTCGACACCACCCATTGCCATCTGAACTGAGAATTTGAAGCATGTGGTTACAGATAATTGATAAATGTCCTCAAGTTTACGACTCACCCTCATTCTCTCTTACATTTAATTGGTATGGCCACAGATGGAGAGTAGAATATCATCGGACTTTACCGATCCACACCATCACCGTCCCACTTAAACCATTCCTTTCTAAACCCACTGAAGTACAACTTCTGTATCTAGAAGTTACATCAAAGCTGTTGATATTTTTTGGACAATTGAGTGAACGTCCGTTGATGGTATATCTTGTCACGCTCTGGTGCACATTAATCACCATGCTCTGTTCATAGTTCCACAATGCATGTGTCACCTAAATCATCAGGACAGATACCTTACGTGAAGGGTTGGAAAAGATAGCCAAGCGCATTCGGGTACACTTCTTTCTGGATTCTCTGCTCAGAAGATTATGCTACCAATGTTCAACTTCACCGTCATTACCACGACACTCATAGTCGCAATGCTATCTCCAGATAACGCAGCCTACTGGGCCGATGCTGGACCAATACCGTGTGGATCCTTTCGGTATTGTCCCGGTATCGGCCCAGCATCGGCTCAGTAAGCTGCGTTATCAGGGTCCGTGGTCAACAACCCCGGCAAGGGGCATATGCCTATTTGCCTGTGGTACTTAGTGACGTATTTTTCACCATATCCAATCCAATGCCAGTCCAATTCGAGATTGAGACTGAATCTTCACACTGGTTGTAATCTGACCAAGTCAGTATAAGATCAAGTGCAGGATAACAGATGCTGTACTAGGGTAGACCATCTTAGAGACAACGTGTTTACACTCAAGTATCTGATGTCATAATCAATTATGTCACTAGTTAGCTGACGTCACAATCGAAATGGCGCAGCAACATTACGAAATTCTAAAATTATGTCACGAATTTGTATGAATTGTATGTCTTTTGTGAATTTGCAATTTAATAAGATTTTCTGTTGAATATTTTGAAACAAATTTGACTAGGAACAGTTAAATTAGTTTCAAATGACTCAACAGCTTACATGTATAATTACATTGAAATTGGAATTCTGGGAATTTTGGGATCAAAGTATACAGAGAGACACTGGTCAGAAGTGTGCGGGGATTGGCTCAGAAGTGTGCGGGGATTATCTAGAAATCATAGCTAATATGGGTGGGTCTTAGTGAGAGATGGACCCTTCCATTTAAATACACCTTTTTGATCTGAAGACATATCATTGTTCGTATCACTCATCCATGCCCTGCCCATCTCTAATTATGCTCCACCCACACCTCGCTCGAGTTTGGATCGATCAATCTCTGAACTCCCTGACTATCAATTTCCAGAAAATTATACAGGAAAGATATGGATTATTTTGGAACTAATTTGACTGGGTGCAGTTGTTGCGGGTGAAAATTGAAAATTATTTGTACATCATCTCACTTTAAGATTAAATATCATATTCTAGGTTTCACTAATTCATGACTTGCCTCTATATTTCTCTTGAGGAATGTCGATTTGCATGCCAGTACAAGACAACTTTTCAAAATCTACCACTGGAATGACTGGCTCAGTAACCGAGCCTGCCATTCCAGTGGTAAATTATCAAAAATGGTAATCTCTTGGCCTACACGTGGGTATTTAATAAGTAAATAGTTTGATCAAACTTAGTCATTAAACTGTTACACTTTGACGGTGCTTTGTGAGTGTAGTTCTCTTATGCGAATGTTTTTTCCGTTATCATTTTAATATCTCGCTAAGGATGCGTCCTATGATGCTTGTTGAACATTTATTATCTACTACAATAGACTTAGTTAAACACTAGTCTTGTACGTATATTTTGGAATTAAGCATAACCCGTCTTAAAGAATCGACATCGCGG
The DNA here is from genome assembly GCA_034401795.1 of Chaetoderma sp. LZ-2023a. Classification (NCBI taxonomy): domain Eukaryota; kingdom Metazoa; phylum Mollusca; class Caudofoveata; order Chaetodermatida; family Chaetodermatidae; genus Chaetoderma; species Chaetoderma sp. LZ-2023a. Next base: position 7,548,532 of record CM067359.1, read on the forward strand.
GGCTCCTCAAGGACAGACTTCCGTTATAGACAGATTTGATTGCCAATCAAGTCATAATGCTGTGTCCTAATACCAACCGATATGGCACTGGAAGCCACAATCAATATTACAGACAGTCAGGGTTTGTCATTTATTTCGTACACGTCAATAATCACGGACGTGATTCTTATGTAATCCGCTTGACATAGTTACCCCTTCCTCATATCAGTATCCACACATAATCCCTCCCATGCTTAACACATTTATATCTCAATAAGTATCCAGAATTACGGCCTACATCCCTTCAAAAACATACTATTGCTATGGTGGCATGCTATGACCTTTAGGCATCTAACACACATTTATACAGGTTGTTTCAATGACAACGCGAATAAGATACGTAAATTATTCATCAGAAAAATATAATTATGGTAATTGTGGCAATAATATTTTATTAACCGGCTTGGCAACGTTATTGCTTTTAAGGTCGTTATTTTGATACGAACATATTTATTAAGCATAACAGTATACTATAACCAAAGAGGTCAATTCACAGTTGGAATTCCAGTATCTCAAATTCAAGATGACGTAAAAGCAAAGCTGTTGATTATTTTGAAACTAATCTGACTGAGAGATGTTACTGCTATTGGCAGCAACAACCTCCAGTCAAATTAGTTTCAAAATATTCAACAAATTATTCTACGCGTTCTAGAGGCTACCCACCTGTATGAGGCAGGGTTAGTAGATAAAGTCTCATGTTTATATTGAAATGACTGTATTTTACGCACGTCGTACATCCACCCGGGGGTAGCCGGCCAACCCAAGAATTGGTACAAGACAATTTGCCTAAGCGTGACTAAGCGTTAGAGCCAGACTTATATCACTGAGCCTGCAAGTTATCATCTAGTGAATGATCACTTTAGACACGACTAAAACCTTCCCTCTTATGACATCAGCTAGACTATTATCCCTTTAACACTCAAATTAATTCAAGAAAATCTCAATTTTCTCAAAGAAAATGTCCATTTGCAGACCAAGAGAAGTGTTTTTGAAAATCTACCAGTGGAGTGTCATACAGTACGCGATATTTGAGTCCGAAAACACACCGTTTATGGATAATTCCACTTTTAGCTATGCCCCTCCCATTTCTCGCTAAACTGTTATAATCATTATAGATTTCATTATTTTTAATATGTATGGAGTCTATGGTGATTATTTTAAGAATTATGAGAGGGATAACTAGTCAACATGCAGTATCATATCCGCGTGATCCAGGCGGATCACAGTGCATTGTGCGTGTGTGTGTTTAGAGCACCGCCTTAGCAGGTATTCATTGGTTGGCCGTTGCAAGTGATTGTCGTGACTTAGCGAAATTCGTGATGAAGGCCGTCATCGTCTCACAGTGTACATACTTCTATTCCGGCCCTATACACTGGCATGGCCGTGCGGATGAAGATTGGGCGTTAAAATTTAATAAGTAAAGGATGCTTGATATTCAGATAGCATTCATCATTCAGAAACGTAAATAAGTATGGACGCCATCTCAGTTTCTAGGCCCATCAACAGCTAGTCAGTCTTCAGAACATTTAGAGTTCATGTTTCTCTGGTCAAAACAACGTTAGGGCAGTTAGAAAATCATTATCTAATCACAGTATAAGCTTTCACCCAGAGATTACTCCATGGCTTTGGCCCATCACAATCATCGACCGCATGTGATATTATCCTTCATGCGGTAACTGTCTCCAGTTCCTGGTCATTACCAGTAGCCAGGTCTCCTGTTCCTGGTCATCATTGCCAGTAGTCAGGTCTCCAGTTCATGGTCGTCATTATCAGTAGCCAGGTCTCCAGCTCCTGGTTATCATTACTAGTAGCCAGGTCTCCAGCTCCTGATCGTCATTATCAGTAGCCAGGTCCCCAGCTCCTGGTCATCATTACCAGTAGCCAGGTCTCCTGTACCTGGTCGTCATTATCAGTAGCCAGGTCTCCAGCTCCTGGTTAATGTAGTTGTGGGCCAGATCTCCAGCTTCTGGCCATTCGCAGATCCATCTCAACATTAGCTTCTGGCGGCTCGTGGCCAGTTACATGCAGTCTTTCAGATCCACCTGCATCATAAAATAAATTTTGTTATTATTCCTTTTTTTAAATTTAAGCTTAATTAATTCCCAATTAATTTGTTAGGTCTAATTTAGCCTAAATAAACTAAATACAGTTATATGTAGTTCTTACCATTGATAATAAGTTCTACTTTATTAATTGGTAAATTTTCTCACTCGCCCCTTTTCTTTTTATCTTTGAAAATATAAAACAAAAATTTGATTAGGTGGGGCATGTGACGACTATTGCTCTTATATGATCGTGAGGTCATAAGTAGCTATCATATTTCCATACACACATGTTAGCTTGTGTGACCCGCAACATGGGCAGTCTCCAACTCCGTTACAATAGAAGTAGACAGATTATCATCCAGTCTTACTTGCTGTCTTGTCAATTTCATGACATAAATTACTTCATGTCAATTATAAAAGCGTAAGGGATATTCGTAATCGAGATTTACACTTATGCACTTTTATAACATTTAGAGTTTCCATTTTGGCTTAAGCGTTTTTGGCAATAATATATCGGGTCATCATTTGATTAATGACGTCGTAATCATTACTAATGTTTTGTCATTTGATAAAACATATCAGCTTTTCGCATTGTACAGTAATCTGACCCACACCCATGAAACGTAACTCCCTTACACACGTGACATAATTGTTTATGACGTCATATACTTGATTTAATTAATTCATTTCGTGCAACATCATTTGAGTTTTCAACGTGTAGTTAATAGCAGAAAGAAAAAAACTAAACGTCAATCAAATCCCCCCAAAAGCTAGGTGGATCACGTACTAGAAGCTGTCAACATAAACCCTTTACATAGTTCTCCGGTAATGAGATCGCATGGGTTTGATAACAAAACATGGTACTATTTTTTCTCATGACGAATGACGAGAGTGCGGGAAAATCTACAAATTCCTCCTCCGTTTTTTCCTTCTAGCTAAAGACATTTTTAAACCGAAAATTGAAATTGAGCACAATAACACACCCATACCGAATTACGCTTCCTGTCGTGTTTGATATGTCAGAATTGATGACGTATAGCTATATTTAAAATTAATCTGCGTTACTCATCATAATGTTGAATTGTGAATATCATTGGAGGAAGCTTATCTGTCACATAAGTGTCTGACGTCATAATCAAAACACGCCACTTGTTAGCTGACGTCGGTATCAAATGACGTCACAGGAGCAGACAGTGATTGTCTGATTTGTATGTCTTTGGTAAATTTCTAAGTTTTAATTTAATAAACAGAAAATGTTGACTATTTTGAAACTAATTTGACTGGGAAATATTGCTGTAAACCTAGTTTCAAAATATGCAATAGCTTCCCCGTATAATTAACTTGGAATGGAGAAATCCAGTTTTAGCTGTGCCCCACCCATCTCTAGTTAAGTTCTACCCACACTTTTCCCATGTTGGGATTGCTCGATCCCTGAACTCTCGGAATCCTAATTCCTACAACAATATATAGGTAAGTTGTTGAATATTTTGAAACTAATTTGACTGGGTACAGGCAGCAACATTTCCCAATCAAATTGGTTACAAATATTCAACAAGATGTTTATTAAAAAGAAAGGATATACATCTCGACAACTTGATGGACTATTAAGCGTTTATAACGGACTCAATCAGGTCATTCATGATGTAATTGATTATGACGTCAGCCTGCTTGTGACGTGGTAGATTATGTCGCCATATGCTTGCCTGGGAAACTGGATTCAACCATTGGGATTTTGGAATTTAAAGTGTTAAGATTGCTTTAAATTTGCGTCGGCAGTTGACAGGGCTTAGATAGAAATGGATGGATGAATGAAACCATATGCCTATATTTTTCGGTAATAAATAGAAATATATCTTGTATTTATCTTCAGAACAGCGTTGCTATCTCTGGCTTAGGCAGTTTTCACATGCCAAACAGTTACACCGACGTAAAACTGAGGGGTGTTTCTTTGAATTTAAAAGGTTTTTTCATACTAGTGAATTTTAATTTGAGTAAACACCTTCTCTGAAACCCTTCCAGTCTATCCATCAATCATATACAGTCACAATCAACTACGCGACGTATGACACCATAATCAACGACGTCATGAATAAAGGATATAAGATTGTCACGAACGCTTAACCGATGACGGACTAAGCGTTCTTGTACGAATTGTATGTCTTTCTTATTCAATAAAGATGTTGTTGAATATTTTGAAACTAATTGGACTGGGTGCTTTTGCTGTCATAGGCAGCAACAGCAACCAGTTAAATTAATTTCAAAATATCCAACGGCTTAACTGCATACTTTTCGATTTATCCCAACATGCTCGAAGCTCATATTCCTTTGTAAGGCCTGAGAGAATAAAGACTGAACACGACCATCAATAACGGTCGGTACAATCAGGCAATCAGAAGTTTGTGTAACATCATACTGTTCCATATCGGCGCAAATATAGCAATTAATATTGGCTCCTTGAGCCGTTGCCAACTGGCGAGCCGACATGGAATTTGATATTTGGTCCCCGAAACAGTGACCCACTGGTGTGTGGATATAGAATTCAATATTTGCCGCTGTGCCGTTGACAAATGGGCGTGCCAATATCGAATTCGATATTGTCATCCACGTCATTGATCATCAGCGTAAATTCGATATTGCCGCATTACATGAACATGGCTTTAGACAAAAAGAGCTTTCAAAAACTGTTTTAAATATTAATTTCAGTCGCCCTACCACGTTTCTGCAACGTGCTATTGTCCGAATGGAGCAGCATTGCGGTGTACTAGAATATGAATTTTCTTGTGTAACTACTGAGCGTGAGTCAGCGTGCAGATGCTGTAGATTGGGTTGATATGGGCCTCTGCTATGTTTGTGACATTGCGTAATATCTGGACTGGCATCGCACAATGGCCTCATCTCCGCATCGTTTACACAGATGCTTGTCAGATTAATATGGCTTCTTTGCTAATACTTTGCAGGGGAATTAGTATTTGATGTGCAAGGATTATTAAGCATTGACAAATTACGAGGAGTTAATACAATTTTAGAATATTTCAGTGATCCCATCTTTTCGCTCCGTGTGACTGGATGGTATTTTGCCACAGTTCCGAATATTGACAATAGTAGTACTTAGATAATGCACGCATAAGGAGAGTATGAATTTAAAAAAGCTAGCGTCGATGATTGGCCTCGATCCTGACACCAGACCTATTCGTGATATAACCCGATATAGGTCATTGTTACCACATATTTCACGATTTGAATACATTCTCAGCGGAACCTTCGAAATGATCCGACGCCTTTCTATGCAGGGGATGAATGGACCGACGTGATGCGTACTGCTATAAAGCACTACGCTGCCAGATAAACGACTTAGATGAGTTGAGTGCGGTCTCTGTCGTCAAAAAAGGACTCGACTCCTGGCGTCAACTTTTAAGCATTTCAAGGCGATGTCAGCGAAACCGGCCTCTGCAGTCATCTTGATGAAAGCCCATTTGCAGGCCAAGAAAAGACTATTATTGAATATTGACCCCTGAACTGACTGGCTCGGTAAACGAGCCAGTCATTCTAGTGGTATATATTGACACATTTTTTTCCCTTGCTCTGCAAATGGAAATTCATTAAGTAAATATTGTAATATTCTTTACAAAACTTAGCCATCAAAGGGTTACACTGGAAGGTCTGCAGTAAAATCAGTCTTAAAGGTATATGCTTTGAATCGTGATAATTTAATAACACTATGCACATATATCAGTTGTTACTTAATAAGTAGTCCGGTACGAGTGCATATGAACTATTTAAAGTGTATAGGGACCCTATTCCACAGACAAAACACAGTCGTTCTGTATTGATAATGGAGAAGGTTTTGTGCAACAACCTGTCAGCTAGTAAAAAGATTATGATGAAATCAGATGCATATGCGCCATTGAAATTGAACTTACTATGCATGGAACGATAGACAGACTTACACGTGAACTAGTAGTATACAATCACCCTATCAACTGTGATACGTTAAATTCATGACTCAGCATAATAAGGATAAAACACAAATTGGGGCGTACGCACGTGTATGTATGTATGCATAAAATCATGTGGATGGGTAAAACGAATGGTGACTATAAGTATTTTAAAGACCGATACCAGGTTTGCTAAATAGTTACACAACGTACGTCTACTATTGCGCCAATACCAGTGTGTGTAAACACGCACTCTTACGCTTGCATAATTCAATGCAGATATTAGAATTATCGTAACATGTTTAGGTTTGGTCTTACTAACTGCATGAACATGCTGGAACTCACAGCACCAATCAGGAATTGTTATTTTAGCATCAAAATACTGCATAATTCCTGGCACAGATGCTTTGCACCGCAATGAGGAATCAGCGTGCCAAACTAAATTAGATATTAAAAGTTATGTAGATGGAAGAATTAACTCCACGTTTTCGCAAAGCATGTGGAGTCATTCTCCATAGTTGGTCTCTTGCTACGCTACGACACCAGGCTGCATGATGTGTCCAATAGAGGAATATAGTTTGTCAGTCAAATATATGACGTCATAATGATTTAAGTCACATGTAGTTTGGCGTCACAACCAATTACGTCATGAATGACGTATCTACGTCCGTCATAAACGCTTAATAGTCCGCCAAGTTGTACGAATTGTATGCTTTTACTATTCAATAAACATGCTGTTGAATATTTTGAAACTAATTTGACTGGGTGCTGTTGCTGCCATATTAGGCAGCAACAGCCCCCAGTCAAAGTTTCAAAATATGCATCTAGTTGACTGCATACATTATTTACTATGAAATTAAGATTCTGGGACGTCAGGATTCAGAGTATATACATCGATCCCAACACTTAGCTAGAGTTGGGCGGAGCATAGCTAATAGTGGATTCTTCAATTGTTAGTTCACTACCTATTTGTATAAACGCGCAAAACTTGCTTGTCAAGTTGTTTCATTTTGCAAAATAAACGGCAGACTCTCGCGCTACGCTATCCAACATAATATAATGAGAATCTCAGTAAAAGGGTCACTCACTTCCGAGTCTGGTTTTTGTATAATTTCTCATGCGTGTACAGCCTTTACTCCGGGAGACGATGGTTTAATAATCAATGCCGGCTTATCTAACTTGTAAGGTATCCTTACCATTGAACGAAGCCAAGAAACACACTCGAATATATCCGTTGCCAAGCGGGATCCTCATTGCTTATAAACCGTATACCAACATAACATGGGATATTGACGTTTATGTAACCACCTTATCGAACGAAGCCACGCAAGTCGTGTAGTATTGTGTCGTGATGATGAGCTGAACGTCTGGCTGTTTGTATATTAGATACTTTTTCAACTAAAATATAACTCTACAACAACAGGTTTAACGACAGGTTTCAAATTTCAAATAAAAAATAAAATCTTGTACGCATTTGCTCTGTTACGACAACAACGGTTAAAACATGTTTTTTTCAGAATAGGCCGCCTAGACACAACACATTACGCTAACAGGAAAGGGATAATTCTTGCTAAATTGTCTGTATAATCAAATAATTTGATATTATTCCTAAGTGATGTGTTTTAATCTAATACAGCCACCAGTATACATGTGTTGAGCAATGTACAGAAAACATTTTAGAAGTCTCAAAATACCAAACAAATACATGTTAAAGATACCTGATTATTAATATTGACGCAATAGTGTTTTTGCATGGAAGATTTCCAAGAATACGATCGGAACTGTGAAAACGGAAACTGGCAGATGATCTAACATGTAGCTATTTTCGTAATACGCAGGTTGCTGGGCCCGGTACTGGACCAATACTGGGCCAATGCGGTCCAGTATTGATCCAGTGCGGGCCCAGTAACCTGCGTTATCTGGTATATGTGTGTAAGATGTGTCTATGGGTAGGTAAATAGACAACATGCTATCTATATAGGTGTATAGTTGGGAAGAAAGAGTTGCGCATTTGTTAAAATAATAATAACACAAGTAATCAGAGATCGTAGAGGCTCTCCCTCCTTTTTGTCACATTGCGAATTGTTAGCGGGCGTCTCTTCAAATTGCGTAATTTCTTAAAATCGGGAGGTTACAATAGAAATAACCAAAGAGGGCTTATTTTTATGGCATATGAATAGATATATTTTAAGAAATAATAATTATTTTCGAGTTAATGGAATGATGTTGGAAAGTTATATAAGAGTATAATTCAAAACCAGAGCAACGAGGGTCTGAGGGCGTGATTGTAATTTACAATCCCATTGCAGTTGTGTTTGTTAAGGATCAGAATAAATGGGATTTCTATGCAAATAACCATTGCTTTTAACACGAGGCGTGCATGAAGAAAATATTACCCATCTGTCCGTAATTTTATTTTTCTGGAGTCCTCGTGGAAAAACTCCTGACAGTTCAATTACAGGACGACAAAAAGTCAAAATAATAAACAACACAAAAGCGCTCTGAAAATACCGCCGTTGTCTGAAAGTGCAAACTGAGAAAATAAAAGAGAAACGTGTTATTTAATATTTGGTGAAGACATAACACGCACCTAGTCAAAGGTCGAGATTTCTTTTATCAGTTTTTTTCCAGACAGATTCTTGCTGGCTTTGACGAGGAAGCCTAAAAGCTAGGGCTTGCATCTGACAGCTCGGCGCACTAAGAACAGAGGTGAAAGCTATTATGCAAGAAACTTATGACAGTATCGGTTGCTACATTAGCTGGTCGTGATACTAGTTTATAATGAACCTCTATAGTGTGAGCTATGCACCGCCCATCTGTAGCACAGCTCTTGGGATTGATCGATGTCTGAACTCATTGACTATCAATTTCCAGAAAACTGTACAGGTAAGCCGTTGAATATTTTGAAACTAGTTTGACTGGGTGCTGTTGCTGCCTATGGCAGCAACATCACCCCGTCAAATTAGTTTCAAAATATTCAACAACATGTTTGTTAAATAGTAAAGATATACAATTCAACAACAATGCTTAATCCGTCACCAATTAAGCGTTCATGATGAACTTATCTACGTCATTCATGACGTCATTTATAATGACGTTTATGACGTCATAGATGGATGGATAAACTGGAAAGGTCCATTCTCGTTTGCTTCACACACATCAACCATGTTATGTCATATTAAGATGTGAAGAGCAGTGCAAAAAACGATTTCTTGGAAAATATATTCTCCCCACACAACCCCTTTTAGATGCTGATTCGATACATAGGATGAAATAGACACCAGCTTCTTTCTGAGTGCCAGTGATTCTGATGAATATATTAATAGAGAGATCCGATCTGTCACTCAATTATCTGACGTCATAATCAAAATACATCACTTGATAGTTGATGTCGCAATCACATGGGGTAGAGTCGCCGTGACAGGAAGAGGGGTGGGGTGGCTGTGTTGGGGTCTGGGTGTGGGTTTGGGGGGGGGGGGGGTTTGGGGTGGGGAGGGGGTGGTGGGGGTGGGGAGGAGGTCGGTAGGACAGGACAAGTTTGAAATTTACAGCACAGCTCAGAAATAATTTAAATTGTTTTCTAAAACAAAATAAAAAAGTACCATTGGAGATTTCAAATTAATTTGATTGGAAGCCTATTAAATTAAGTCAACAATCTTCAACTGACATGATTGTGTTATCTTGGTGATGAGTTGTGCTGTATGTTTCGGCAAATTTGCAATTTTACCAGTAATTTGCTATAAAGGTAACTAAAATACAACGGATATTCCAGTTTTATCTATGCTTCGCCCATCTCTAGCTAGGCTGCAACCACACCTCGCTCGTGTTGCGATCGATCGATCCCTGAACACCCGACTACCAATTTTCAGAAAACTATGCAGGTAAGCTGTTGAATATTTTGAAAGTAATTCGACTGGGTACTGTTGCTGCCTATGGCTCCCTTATTTCACCCAGTCAAATTACTTTCAAAATATTCAACAGCATGTTCATTAAATAGTAAAGCCATATACAATTCATACAACCTGACAGAGTATTAAGCATTTAAGACATGCCTAAATCGAATCATTCATGACGTAATGATTATGACGTCATCCTAACATCATGTAGTTGATTATGACGTCATATGATTGACTGATGAAATGGATTCCATGAATTTCGCTGAGAGCTGTTGCTTTCGATGACGGAACATTGTATGTGGCAACGTGTTGACTTTTCAATTTCATCTGGCATCGACCGTATTTGTCTGAAAGGTGGCAATGCACTGATATGGTAAACTACTTAGCAAAACCACATCTCTCATGAAGACAAGTTAATGAATAATGGAATGAAGCACGTATTTGGGAATTGTAATTGTAAACGAATTAATGAACTTTATCTTCCGCAAACAGGTCTTGAGAGTAGGATGATGGATTAGTTTTATCAATCGCTGTTAAATTCGGTTAGGAAAAACAAAATAGGCCCTTATTGAATGTCCACTTGCAGGACAAGAAGATACTATTTTTGAAAATGTACCACTGGAATGACTGGCCCGGTTATCGAGCCAGTCATTCCAGCGGTAAATTTTCAAAAATAGTATTTTCTTGTCCTGCAAACGGACATTACTCAAAACCAGGGTTTTCCCGACTTCGCAATGAAAGGGTTAATGAAACAATTTCTAGAGCGAGATTAACCCACGACCCTTTTGGTGCTGGGAAATAAATTTAGCTTCTTCAGCGCGACACTGTTTATATGGTTCGATGATATTTGTTAATCATGAATCTCCCATCATCCGTTATGCAAATATTACCGGAACGACGCAATTTAGGAATTGGGTTTCATCGATACAGAAAAAAGGTTTAGGTTTGTGTAGAACAGATATTGAAAGAAACGCTGAGGTCGGCAGAAAATCATTAGTCTAGACTATGGTAAACGCGAGTTTAATATTTTACAGGAAGGGTGAAAATCTTAGTCTGCATTAGAGGAATATTACAAAATGTTATTTATTAACACTTTAGTGTTTAAAAAAATTCCAGTTTGTCAGTTTCAAGATAACTATATAGGAAAGCTGTTGAATATTTTGAAACTAATTTGACTGGAAACTGTTGCTGCCATAGGCAGCAACAGCTTCCAGTCAGATTAGTATCAAAATATTCAACATACTATTCTTTACATCATAAATAATTTATTGTTTTTAGTCTGTCAAGATCAAAGGATTAATCCTTGTCGTGTCAACTGTTACACTTGACTTGGTGTGTGCCTTGGTCATTCGTTATTCAATACAACTGTATGTAAATGTTCTCCATATGTCACATTGTGAACTGTTCGTAATAAAACAAATTTGAAACTTGAAAGCTTCTTCACCTTAGACACAAGCGACTTCCTACATTATCCTTTTTATTTAAGCATATCTTATTGCAACATATATGTACAATGGGATTGGGCACAAGTTCTGTCAACTTAGAGAAGCCCTCTCCATACAGAATTATTAATTGGCAGCAGAAAAGAAATGAAGGCATATGTACATGTACCACATAAAGGGAGAGAGAAGAAGTGGAGAGAGAGAGAGGGAGAGGGAGAGAGAGAATGGAGGGATGTGTGAGAGGGGGGGGGGGGTGGTGGCAGGGCGGATGGAGTGAGGGAGAGAGGTGGATGGAGGGATGGAGAGAGATGCACAGTCAGATGGTTTGCATATTACAATACTTATACTTTGCCTTGTGACAAAGCGAAACAAATACAAAAGCAATGATATGAATAAAATGAAGAATAATAATAACATCACATTTTGAAAGCCAAGAAATAACTCATTTATTAATAACATTTCATTTTAAAGGAGTTTAACAGAAAGTTATCAACACGTGTGCTCCCCCAAGACAGACTGGCAGACCTCAAACACATTTTCCTTCGCTCACACATCCAACCATCCACCAACCTATGTATATATCATCCATTCATCCCTCCATAAGCCAGAGCTGAGGCACTTCATTCTACTTACAGAAGGCTTAACCTATCAATGTGTTCTACGACTGATACTCTCGAATGTGTCTGTACATATTAAATCCTGAAAGCAAACGTTTCATACTCCTCTCCGCCCCCACATCTCGGTTACGTCAACGCTTCTTCAGGACAACAAGCTGTTCTCTCTCATGGATTCAATGAGTGTTTGCTTTGGGTAATGGAGGTGTTGAAATACGTGTACCCTAAATATTATCTATTTATTTCGACCATCACAACATTTGGTATGTTGCCATGTGTCGTGCAGTGTGGTGGCGGGGTGGGGTGTGAGTGTGTGGAAAGGGAATTGTGCACCATCGTATTAACCACGTGGTATCTGAACATTTAATCATTACCTACCACGTAATGCATCGATGAATAGTTGGGTTGGTTTTACACCATATGTATAAGCATGGGAATCTTGCAAACTCAAGATGTCAGTAACATGCAACATATTACATATCAGACATTTATTTGCCCACAATGGACCCCTCCAGTGTTAGCTATGACCAGCCCATCTCTAGCTAAGCTCCACCCACACCTCGCTCGCGTTGGGATCGATCTCTGAACACCCTGACTATAAATTTCCAAAAAAACTACAAAGAGAAGCTGTTGGATATTTCGAAACTAATTTGACTGGGCGCTGTTGCTGCCCATGGATGTTTATTAATACAATTCATACAACGTGTCGGACCATTTGAGATTTGATAACGGTCTATATGGAACCCTTTGTGATGTAATGATTATGACGTCATCATACACGCGCTGTAGCTGATTATGTCGTTATACGAGTTCTGATGATGGACGTATACTCCGGAAAAGTGAATTAGGTTGATGTACGTAAACATTTGATATTTGTTTATCAATCTAACCCGTTAAACACTGCAGACAAGATATGGCAAGTTCTTACTATTCTGTTCCATGTGTTAATATCAATTTGACTGGGAGCTGTGGCTTACAGCTTTCTTGTATACCCGTCTCGAATTTTAGAAACTGGATTTTGGAAGGTAGATTAAAGGGTTAATATCGTAGTTATTTTCCAGATTTTCTCTTTGCAGGTATGTCAGCTTCTTAGAAATGCCCTTAATACAAACGTGCATTTGAAACATATGTGTTCAAAGTGGTCATGACGATTTGAAAACATGTAGAAAGTCCGACAAATATTCCGGTTGAATGTGAATAATAATAAAAGCGCCACAGAAATCTGTCACATTCACTTGAAATATTTGACGTGGCAAATTTATGGGACCTTCTCCATGTCATCAAATCGCCAAGACTACTTTGAATAGATATGTTTCAAATGCGCATTGGATCTATTTATATTAAGGTAATTTCTAAGCGTAAAGGATAAAAGCCCAGGACAGGTAATACGGTCGCATTTCGAATGTCATAACGCGTTATCGAAATTTCAGTTGAGAATTTGACACTCTACTTAAAGAGTTCCTGCTACAGTTTTCTCATGAAGCAAGGCGTATAATTTTACACACGATTTCTCAAAGTCTTGGATTAATATATCAGAAGCCCTTCATTTTGCGTCATATTTACCACAGGAGAAAAGAGCGTATTTAATGTTTACTATTTACGTTGGTTTGTATAAAACAGGCTTCGATAAATTCTATTTCATCGCATACGAAATGATATTTGAAATGAAATGAAATGAAATGAAATTTATTTGGTACTGAACGAAATTACACGTTTTGACCACATAGAGATCTACAATGTAACATAGAAAGTTGGCATAATATAACAGTTTAACCAGAATTTACAGAAACAAAAACATAATTCGAACGAACATGAAATTACATAATATATACAGTCAGCCTTCTGCGACTAGCCACATTGTTCTGGAAGCAAGAGGATGGCGCGTCTCCAAGACAGGTGGTCCGAATACCACCTGTCTAAAAATACGTACAGTTTCTAATGGAGGGATCCAATCTGTCACCCAAGTAATTGACGTCATATTAAATTACTTACTTAATTTGTATGTAAAGGGAATTTAATTTATCCCCCCCCCCATACAATCCAGGGTTTACACTCAAAGTACTTGCACGATCTAAAACAGAATATAACACATATAAGACGGAACCATAGTCGTTGATAACATTCTGTCTTTGTCAGTCACTGGAGTAATTGGTGCATTTGGACAGACGCTTACCTCAAGCTAGACTAGAATTTCGCTTTTCCTAAAAAAAATAGAATCGGTAATCAATGGACCTTTCCAATTTATCCATCCAACATATGACGTCATTATCAACTACGTGACATGTAGGTTTACGTCATAATCATTACGTCATGAATAATTCGATTCTAGCCCGTCTTAAACGCTTAATAGTCCGACACGTTGTACGAATTGTATGTCTTCACTATTTATAAACATTCTGTGGCATATTTTGAAACTAATTTGACGCCCGGTCAAATTAGTTTCAGAAAATTTAACAATTTACACGTATAGTTTTCTGGAAAGTGATAGTCAGGGAGTTCAGGGATCCATCGATTCCAACATGGGCGACGCGTGGGTGGAGCTTAACTAGGGATGGGCGGGGTTAACTGAAACTGGAAAGGTCCATCGGTTCACTTGGACAGACGCTTACCCCACAAGCTTGACTAGAATTTCGCTTTTCCAGAAAAAATAGAATCAGCAATCAATTCCACTTGACTAGCGATCCCATGTGAGCGTAATGTTAAATCGGGCGTGCAGGTCTCCGGCAGATATGTCCATCAATAACGCTTTCTTTGGCAAAGCTGACAGACCTATCAGAGCGACATTATCCACGCGGAAGCTCCATCAATGCAACTCGTTATCAATACTATCCCAGCACAACAGCTGCCTGATTAAAGACACCGCTCCCATAGATAGATCCGTGGTAAATAGCCGTACAATGATTTGGGTAACAGAAAGATGGCAGACTCGATTCATCGAACGCGTGTAGGATAGAGACTCGTCAGATTTGTACAGCAACGGCGCACGGCGACGAATACGCATATAACACAAGCAGTCCGAGATTTGAAGAATCCCACCTTCCCGGTTTTGTCACATTGTAAACAGTTTTCGAATTTTCAGGATTTTTTCGGATTTTCTCGGATCACGCACAGTGTTGTCGAATCCTGTGTTTTATTCCTCCTCCTCCTCACCCTACTCCAACTCATCCTTCTCCTACACCTACTCCTACTCCTACATCTACTTCTACTTCTACTCATCATCCTCATCATCCTCATCCTTCTCTTACTCCTACTCATACCCATACTCATACGCATATTTCTACCACGCCTACTCCTGCGTCTACATCTACTTCTATTTCTACATCTCCTCCTCCTCCTCCTCCTCCTCCTCCTCCTCCTCCTCCTCCTTCTTCCACGCCTATTCATACTCCTACTTCTAATTCTACTCCTACTCCTGCTTCTACTTCTATTTCTCCTCCTCCTCCTCCTCCTTCTCCTCCTCCTCCTCCTCCTCCTCATCATCATCATCATCATCTGCATCAGTATTCTCCTTCTCCTACTTCTACTTCTACCCATACTCCTACTCCTATTCCTACTCCTACTTCTCCTTCTCCTCCTCCCCCTCCTCGTCATCATCCTCACCCTTCTCCTACTTCGACTCCTACATCTACTCCTACTTTTGCTTCTACTTCTACTCATACTTCTACTCCTACTTCTATTTCTATTTCTCCTTCTCATCCTCATTCTTCTCCTTCTTCGACGCCTTCTTCCTACTCCTACTTCTCCTTCTCCTCCTCCCCCTCCTCGTCATCATCCTCACCCTTCTCCTACTTCGACTCCTACATCTACTCCTACTTCGACTCCTACTTCTACTTCTACTCCTACTCCTACTTCTACTTCTACTTCTACTCCTACTTCTACTCCTACTCCTACTCCTACTTCTACTTCTACTCCTACTCCTACTTCGACTCCTACGTCTACTTCTACTCCTACTCCTCCTCCTCCTCCTCCTCCTCCTTACCCTTCTCCTACTTCGACTCCTACTTCTACTTCTACTCCTACTCCTACTCCTACTTCTACTTCTACTTCTACTTCTACTCCTACTCCTACTTCTACTTCTACTTCTACTCCTACTCCTCCTCCTCCTCCTCCTTACCATTCTCCTACTTCGACTCCTACTTCTACTTCTACTCCTACTCCTACTTCTACTTCTACTTCTACTTCTACTCCTAGTCCTACTCCTACTCCTACTTCTACTTCTACTTCTACTTCTACACCTACTCCTACTTCGACTCCTACTTCTACTCCTACTTCTACTTCTACTTCTACTCCTACTCCTACTCCTACTTCTACTCCTACTCCTACTCCTACTCCTACTTCTACTTCTACTTCTACTCCTACTTCGACTACTACTTCTACTTCTACTTCGACTCCTACTTCTACTTCTACTTCTACTTCTACTCCTACTCCTACTTCTACTTCTACTTCTACTCCTACTCCTACTTCTACTTCTACTCCTACTTCTACTCCTACTCCTACTCCTACTTCTACTCCTACTTCTACTTCTACTTCTACTTCTACTTCGACTCCTACTTCTACTCCTACTCCTACTTCTACTTCTACTTCTACTTCTACTCCTACTCCTACTCCTACTCCTACTTCTACTCCTACTCCTACTCCTCCTCCTACTCCTACTTCTACTTCTACTTCGACTCCTACTTCTACTTCTACTTCTACTTCTACTCCTACACCTACTCCTACTTCTACTCCTACTCCTACTCCTAGTCCTACTTCTACTTCTACTTCTACTCCTACTCCTACTCCTACTCCTACTTCTACTCCTACTCCTACTTCGACTCCTAATTCTACTCCTACTCCTACTTCTACTTCTACTTCTACTTCTACTCCTACTCCTACTTCTACTTCTACTTCTACTTCGACTCCTACTTCTACTTCTACTTCTACTTCTACTCCTACTCTGACTCCTACTCCTACTTCTACTTCTACTTCTACTTCTACTTCTACTCCTACTCTGACTCCTACTCCTACTTCTACTCCTACTCCTACTCCTACTTCGACTCCTACTTCTATTTCTACTCCTACTCCTACTTCTACTTCTACTTCTACTCCTACTCCTACTTCTACTTCTATTCCTACTTCGACTCCTACTTCTACTTCTACTCCTACTCCTACTTCTACTTCTACTTCTACTTCTACTCCTACTCCTACTCTGACTCCTACTTCTACTTCTACTTCTACTTCTACTCCTACTCCTACTTCTACTTCTACTTCTACCCCTACTCATACTCCTACTCCTACTTCTACTTCTACTTCTACTTCTACTTCTACTCCTACTTCGACTACTACTTCTACTTCTACTCCTACTCCTACTTCTACTTCTACTTCTACTTCGACTCCTACTTCTACTTCTACTTCTACTTCTACTCCTACTCCTACTCTGACTCCTACTTCTACTTCTACTTCTACTTCTACTCCTACTCCTACTTCTACTTCTACTTCTACCCCTACTCATACTCCTACTCCTACTCCTACTTCTACTTCTACTCCTACTCCTACTTCTACTTCTACTTCTACTTCGACTCCTACTTCTACTTCTACTTCTACTTCTACTTCTACTTCTACTCCTACTCCTACTTCTACTTCTACTTCGACTCCTACTTCTACTTCTACTTCTACTCCTACTCCTACTTCGACTCCTACTTCTACTTCTACTCCTACTCCTACTTCTACTTCTACTTCTACTCCTACTCCTACTCCTACTACTCCACCTCCTCCTCCTACTTCTACTTCTACTTCGCCTCCTACTTCTACTTCTACTTCTACTTCTACTCCTACTCCTACTTCTACTTCGACTCCTACTTCTACTTCTACTTCTACTTCTACTTCTACTCCTACTCCTACTTCTACTTCTACTTCGACTCCTACTTCTACTTCTACTTCTACTTCTACTTCTACTTCTACTCCTACTCCTACTTCTACTTCTACTTCGACTCCTACTTCTACTTCTACTTCTACTCCTACTCCTCCTCCTACTCCTACTTCTACTTCTACTTCGACTCCTACTTCTACTTCTACTTCTACTTCTACTCCTACACCTACTCCTACTTCTACTCCTACTCCTACTCCTAGTCCTACTTCTACTTCTACTTCTACTCCTACTCCTACTCCTACTCCTACTTCTACTCCTACTCCTACTCCTACTTCGACTCCTAATTCTACTCCTACTCCTACTTCTACTTCTACTTCTACTTCTACTCCTACTCCTACTTCTACTTCTACTTCTACTTCTACTCCTACTTCGACTCCTACTTCTACTTCTACTTCTACTTCTACTCCTACTCTGACTCCTACTCCTACTTCTACTTCTACTTCTACTTCTACTTCTACTCCTACTCTGACTCCTACTCCTACTTCTACTCCTACTCCTACTCCTACTTCGACTCCTACTTCTATTTCTACTCCTACTCCTACTTCTACTTCTACTTCTACTCCTACTCCTACTTCTACTTCTATTCCTACTTCGACTCCTACTTCTACTTCTACTCCTACTCCTACTTCTACTTCTACTTCTACTTCTACTCCTACTCCTACTCTGACTCCTACTTCTACTTCTACTTCTACTTCTACTCCTACTCCTACTTCTACTTCTACTTCTACCCCTACTCATACTCCTACTCCTACTTCTACTTCTACTTCTACTTCTACTCCTACTTCGACTACTACTTCTACTTCTACTCCTACTCCTACTTCTACTTCTACTTCTACTTCGACTCCTACTTCTACTTCTACTTCTACTTCTACTCCTACTCCTACTCTGACTCCTACTTCTACTTCTACTTCTACTTCTACTCCTACTCCTACTTCTACTTCTACTTCTACCCATACTCCTACTCCTATTCCTACTCCTACTTCTCCTTCTCCTCCTCCCCCTCCTCGTCATCATCCTCACCCTTCTCCTACTTCGACTCCTACATCTACTCCTACTTTTGCTTCTACTTCTACTCATACTTCTACTCCTACTTCTATTTCTATTTCTCCTTCTCATCCTCATTCTTCTCCTTCTTCGACGCCTTCTTCCTACTCCTACTTCTCCTTCTCCTCCTCCCCCTCCTCGTCATCATCCTCACCCTTCTCCTACTTCGACTCCTACATCTACTCCTACTTCGACTCCTACTTCTACTTCTACTCCTACTCCTACTTCTACTTCTACTTCTACTCCTACTTCTACTTCTACTCCTACTCCTACTCCTACTTCTACTTCTACTCCTACTCCTACTTCGACTCCTACGTCTACTTCTACTCCTACTCCTCCTCCTCCTCCTCCTCCTCCTTACCCTTCTCCTACTTCGACTCCTACTTCTACTTCTACTCCTACTCCTACTCCTACTTCTACTTCTACTTCTACTTCTACTCCTACTCCTACTTCTACTTCTACTTCTACTCCTACTCCTCCTCCTCCTCCTCCTTACCATTCTCCTACTTCGACTCCTACTTCTACTTCTACTCCTACTCCTACTTCTACTTCTACTTCTACTTCTACTCCTAGTCCTACTCCTACTCCTACTTCTACTTCTACTTCTACTTCTACACCTACTCCTACTTCGACTCCTACTTCTACTCCTACTTCTACTTCTACTTCTACTCCTACTCCTACTCCTACTTCTACTCCTACTCCTACTCCTACTCCTACTTCTACTTCTACTTCTACTCCTACTTCGACTACTACTTCTACTTCTACTTCGACTCCTACTTCTACTTCTACTTCTACTTCTACTCCTACTCCTACTTCTACTTCTACTTCTACTCCTACTCCTACTTCTACTTCTACTCCTACTTCTACTCCTACTCCTACTCCTACTTCTACTCCTACTTCTACTTCTACTTCTACTTCTACTTCGACTCCTACTTCTACTCCTACTCCTACTTCTACTTCTACTTCTACTTCTACTCCTACTCCTACTCCTACTCCTACTTCTACTCCTACTCCTACTCCTCCTCCTACTCCTACTTCTACTTCTACTTCGACTCCTACTTCTACTTCTACTTCTACTTCTACTCCTACACCTACTCCTACTTCTACTCCTACTCCTACTCCTAGTCCTACTTCTACTTCTACTTCTACTCCTACTCCTACTCCTACTCCTACTTCTACTCCTACTCCTACTCCTACTTCGACTCCTAATTCTACTCCTACTCCTACTTCTACTTCTACTTCTACTTCTACTCCTACTCCTACTTCTACTTCTACTTCTACTTCGACTCCTACTTCTACTTCTACTTCTACTTCTACTCCTACTCTGACTCCTACTCCTACTTCTACTTCTACTTCTACTTCTACTTCTACTCCTACTCTGACTCCTACTCCTACTTCTACTCCTACTCCTACTCCTACTTCGACTCCTACTTCTATTTCTACTCCTACTCCTACTTCTACTTCTACTTCTACTCCTACTCCTACTTCTACTTCTATTCCTACTTCGACTCCTACTTCTACTTCTACTCCTACTCCTACTTCTACTTCTACTTCTACTTCTACTCCTACTCCTACTCTGACTCCTACTTCTACTTCTACTTCTACTTCTACTCCTACTCCTACTTCTACTTCTACTTCTACCCCTACTCATACTCCTACTCCTACTTCTACTTCTACTTCTACTTCTACTTCTACTCCTACTTCGACTACTACTTCTACTTCTACTCCTACTCCTACTTCTACTTCTACTTCTACTTCGACTCCTACTTCTACTTCTACTTCTACTTCTACTCCTACTCCTACTCTGACTCCTACTTCTACTTCTACTTCTACTTCTACTCCTACTCCTACTTCTACTTCTACTTCTACCCCTACTCATACTCCTACTCCTACTCCTACTTCTACTTCTACTCCTACTCCTACTTCTACTTCTACTTCTACTTCGACTCCTACTTCTACTTCTACTTCTACTTCTACTTCTACTCCTACTCCTACTTCTACTTCTACTTCGACTCCTACTTCTACTTCTACTTCTACTCCTACTCCTACTTCGACTCCTACTTCTACTTCTACTCCTACTCCTACTTCTACTTCTACTTCTACTCCTACTCCTACTCCTACTACTCCACCTCCTCCTCCTACTTCTACTTCTACTTCGCCTCCTACTTCTACTTCTACTTCTACTTCTACTCCTACTCCTACTCTGACTCCTACTTCTACTTCTACTTCTACTTCTACTCCTACTCCTACTTCTACTTCTACTTCTACCCATACTCCTACTCCTATTCCTACTCCTACTTCTCCTTCTCCTCCTCCCCCTCCTCGTCATCATCCTCACCCTTCTCCTACTTCGACTCCTACATCTACTCCTACTTTTGCTTCTACTTCTACTCATACTTCTACTCCTACTTCTATTTCTATTTCTCCTTCTCATCCTCATTCTTCTCCTTCTTCGACGCCTTCTTCCTACTCCTACTTCTCCTTCTCCTCCTCCCCCTCCTCGTCATCATCCTCACCCTTCTCCTACTTCGACTCCTACATCTACTCCTACTTCGACTCCTACTTCTACTTCTACTCCTACTCCTACTTCTACTTCTACTTCTACTCCTACTTCTACTTCTACTCCTACTCCTACTCCTACTTCTACTTCTACTCCTACTCCTACTTCGACTCCTACGTCTACTTCTACTCCTACTCCTCCTCCTCCTCCTCCTCCTCTTTACCCTTCTCCTACTTCGACTCCTACTTCTACTTCTACTCCTACTCCTACTCCTACTTCTACTTCTACTTCTACTTCTACTCCTACTCCTACTTCTACTTCTACTTCTACTCCTACTCCTCCTCCTCCTCCTCCTTACCATTCTCCTACTTCGACTCCTACTTCTACTTCTACTCCTACTCCTACTTCTACTTCTACTTCTACTTCTACTCCTAGTCCTACTCCTACTCCTACTTCTACTTCTACTTCTACTTCTACACCTACTCCTACTTCGACTCCTACTTCTACTCCTACTTCTACTTCTACTTCTACTCCTACTCCTACTCCTACTTCTACTCCTACTCCTACTCCTACTCCTACTTCTACTTCTACTTCTACTCCTACTTCGACTACTACTTCTACTTCTACTTCGACTCCTACTTCTACTTCTACTTCTACTTCTACTCCTACTCCTACTTCTACTTCTACTTCTACTCCTACTCCTACTTCTACTTCTACTCCTACTTCTACTCCTACTCCTACTCCTACTTCTACTCCTACTTCTACTTCTACTTCTACTTCTACTTCGACTCCTACTTCTACTCCTACTCCTACTTCTACTTCTACTTCTACTTCTACTCCTACTCCTACTCCTACTCCTACTTCTACTCCTACTCCTACTCCTCCTCCTACTCCTACTTCTACTTCTACTTCGACTCCTACTTCTACTTCTACTTCTACTTCTACTCCTACACCTACTCCTACTTCTACTCCTACTCCTACTCCTAGTCCTACTTCTACTTCTACTTCTACTCCTACTCCTACTCCTACTCCTACTTCTACTCCTACTCCTACTCCTACTTCGACTCCTAATTCTACTCCTACTCCTACTTCTACTTCTACTTCTACTTCTACTCCTACTCCTACTTCTACTTCTACTTCTACTTCGACTCCTACTTCTACTTCTACTTCTACTTCTACTCCTACTCTGACTCCTACTCCTACTTCTACTTCTACTTCTACTTCTACTTCTACTCCTACTCTGACTCCTACTCCTACTTCTACTCCTACTCCTACTCCTACTTCGACTCCTACTTCTATTTCTACTCCTACTCCTACTTCTACTTCTACTTCTACTCCTACTCCTACTTCTACTTCTATTCCTACTTCGACTCCTACTTCTACTTCTACTCCTACTCCTACTTCTACTTCTACTTCTACTTCTACTCCTACTCCTACTCTGACTCCTACTTCTACTTCTACTTCTACTTCTACTCCTACTCCTACTTCTACTTCTACTTCTACCCCTACTCATACTCCTACTCCTACTTCTACTTCTACTTCTACTTCTACTTCTACTCCTACTTCGACTACTACTTCTACTTCTACTCCTACTCCTACTTCTACTTCTACTTCTACTTCGACTCCTACTTCTACTTCTACTTCTACTTCTACTCCTACTCCTACTCTGACTCCTACTTCTACTTCTACTTCTACTCCTACTCCTACTTCTACTTCTACTTCTACCCCTACTCATACTCCTACTCCTACTCCTACTTCTACTTCTACTCCTACTCCTACTTCTACTTCTACTTCTACTTCGACTCCTACTTCTACTTCTACTTCTACTTCTACTTCTACTTCTACTCCTACTCCTACTTCTACTTCTACTTCGACTCCTACTTCTACTTCTACTTCTACTCCTACTCCTACTTCGACTCCTACTTCTACTTCTACTCCTACTCCTACTTCTACTTCTACTTCTACTCCTACTCCTACTCCTACTACTCCACCTCCTCCTCCTACTTCTACTTCTACTTCGCCTCCTACTTCTACTTCTACTTCTACTTCTACTCCTACTCCTACTTCTACTTCGACTCCTACTTCTACTTCTACTTCTACTTCTACTTCTACTCCTACTCCTACTTCTACTTCTACTTCGACTCCTACTTCTACTTCTACTTCTACTTCTACTTCTACTTCTACTCCTACTCCTACTTCTACTTCTACTTCGACTCCTACTTCTACTTCTACTTCTACTCCTACTCCTCCTCCTACTCCTACTTCTACTTCTACTTCGACTCCTACTTCTACTTCTACTTCTACTTCTACTCCTACACCTACTCCTACTTCTACTCCTACTCCTACTCCTAGTCCTACTTCTACTTCTACTTCTACTCCTACTCCTACTCCTACTCCTACTTCTACTCCTACTCCTACTCCTACTTCGACTCCTAATTCTACTCCTACTCCTACTTCTACTTCTACTTCTACTTCTACTCCTACTCCTACTTCTACTTCTACTTCTACTTCTACTCCTACTTCGACTCCTACTTCTACTTCTACTTCTACTTCTACTCCTACTCTGACTCCTACTCCTACTTCTACTTCTACTTCTACTTCTACTCCTACTCTGACTCCTACTCCTACTTCTACTCCTACTCCTACTCCTACTTCGACTCCTACTTCTATTTCTACTCCTACTCCTACTTCTACTTCTACTTCTACTCCTACTCCTACTTCTACTTCTATTCCTACTTCGACTCCTACTTCTACTTCTACTCCTACTCCTACTTCTACTTCTACTTCTACTTCTACTCCTACTCCTACTCTGACTCCTACTTCTACTTCTACTTCTACTTCTACTCCTACTCCTACTTCTACTTCTACTTCTACCCCTACTCATACTCCTACTCCTACTTCTACTTCTACTTCTACTTCTACTCCTACTTCGACTACTACTTCTACTTCTACTCCTACTCCTACTTCTACTTCTACTTCTACTTCGACTCCTACTTCTACTTCTACTTCTACTTCTACTCCTACTCCTACTCTGACTCCTACTTCTACTTCTACTTCTACTTCTACTCCTACTCCTACTTCTACTTCTACTTCTACCCCTACTCCTACTCCTACTCCTACTCCTACTTCTACTTCTACTCCTACTCCTACTTCTACTTCTACTTCTACTTCGACTCCTACTTCTACTTCTACTTCTACTTCTACTTCTACTTCTACTCCTACTCCTACTTCTACTTCTACTTCGACTCCTACTTCTACTTCTACTTCTACTTCTACTCCTACTCCTACTTCGACTCCTACTTCTACTTCTACTCCTACTCCTACTTCTACTTCTACTTCTACTCCTACTCCTACTCCTACTACTCCACCTCCTCCTCCTACTTCTACTTCTACTTCGCCTCCTACTTCTACTTCTACTTCTACTTCTACTCCTACTCCTACTTCTACTTCGACTCCTACTTCTACTTCTACTTCTACTTCTACTTCTACTCCTACTCCTACTTCTACTTCTACTTCGACTCCTACTCCTACTTCTACTTCTACTTCGACTCCTACTTCTACTTCTACTTCTACTCCTACTCCTACTTCGACTCCTACTTCTACTTCTACTCCTACTCCTACTCCTACTTCTACTTCTACTTCTACTCCTACTCCTACTCCTACTACTCCACCTCCTCCTCCTCCTCCTACTTCTACTTCTACTTCTACTTCGACTCCTACTTCTACTTCTACTTCTACTTCTACTTCTACTCCTACTCCTACTTCTACTTCTACTTCGACTCCTACTTCTACTTCTACTTCTACTTCTACTTCTACTTCTACTCCTACTCCTACTTCGACTCCTACTTCTACTCCTACTCCTACTTCTACTTCTATTTCTACTTCTACTTCTACTTCTACTTCTACTCCTACTCCTACTTCGACTCCTACTTCTACTTCTACTCCTACTCCTACTCCTACTCCTACTCCTACTCCAATTCTACTCCTACTCCTACTCCTACTCCTACTCCTACTTCGACTACTACTTCTACTTCTACTTCTACTTCGACTCCTACTTCTAATTCTACTCCTACTTCTACTTCTACTTCAACTTCTACTTCGACTCCTACTTCTACTTCTACTCCCACTCCTACTTCTACTTCTAATTCTACTCCTACTCCTACTCCTACTCCTACTCCTACTTCTACTCCTACTCCTACTCCTACTTCGACTACTACTTCTACTTCTACTTCTACTTCTACTTCGACTCCTACTTCTACTTCTACACCTACTTCTACTTCTACTCCTACTCCTACTCCTACTCCTACTCCTACTCCTCCTCCTCCTCCTCCTCCTCCTACTTCTACTTCTACTTCGACTCATGCTTCTACTTCTACTTCTACTCCTACTTCTACTTCTACTCCTACTTCTACTTCTACTCCTACTCCTACTCCTCCTCCTCCTCCTACTCCTACTCCTACTCCTACTCCTACTCCTACTACTCCACCTCCTCCTCCTACTTCTACTTCTACTTCGCCTCCTACTTCTACTTCTACTTCTACTTCTACTCCTACTCCTACTTCTACTTCGACTCCTACTTCTACTTCTACTTCTACTTCTACTTCTACTCCTACTCCTACTTCTACTTCTACTTCGACTCCTACTTCTACTTCTACTTCTACTTCTACTTCTACTTCTACTCCTACTCCTACTTCTACTTCTACTTCGACTCCTACTTCTACTTCTACTTCTACTCCTACTCCTACTTCGACTCCTACTTCTACTTCTACTCCTACTCCTACTCCTACTTCTACTTCTACTTCTACTCCTACTCCTACTTCTACTTCTACTTCGACTCCTACTTCTACTTCTACTTCTACTTCTACTTCTACTTCTACTCCTACTCCTACTTCGACTCCTACTTCTACTCCTACTTCTACTTCTACTTCGACTCCTACTTCTACTTCTACTTCTACTTCTACTTCTACTTCTACTCCTACTCCTACTTCGACTCCTACTTCTACTCCTACTCCTACTTCTACTTCTATTTCTACTTCTACTTCTACTTCTACTTCTACTCCTACTCCTACTTCTACTCCCACTCCTACTTCTACTTCTACTTCTACTCCTACTCCTACTCCTACTCCTACTCCTACTCCTACTCCTACTTCTACTCCTACTCCTACTCCTACTTCGACTACTACTTCTACTTCTACTTCTACTCCTACTCCTACTTCTACTTCTACTTCGACTCCTACTTCTACTTCTACTTCTACTTCGACTCCTACTTCTACTTCTACTTCGACTCCTACTTCTACTTCTACTTCTACTTCTACTTCTACTCCTACTCCTACTTCTACTTCTACTTCGACTCCTACTTCTACTTCTACTTCTACTTCTACTTCTACTTCTACTCCTACTCCTACTTCGACTCCTACTTCTACTCCTACTCCTACTTCTACTTCTATTTCTACTTCTACTTCTACTTCTACTTCTACTCCTACTCCTACTTCGACTCCTACTTCTACTTCTACTCCTACTCCTACTCCTACTCCTACTCCTACTCCAATTCTACTCCTACTCCTACTCCTACTCCTACTCCTACTTCGACTACTACTTCTACTTCTACTTCTACTTCGACTCCTACTTCTACTTCTACTCCTACTTCTACTTCTACTTCAACTTCTACTTCGACTCCTACTTCTACTTCTACTCCCACTCCTACTTCTACTTCTACTTCTACTCCTACTCCTACTCCTACTCCTACTCCTACTCCTACTCCTACTTCTACTCCTACTCCTACTCCTACTTCGACTACTACTTCTACTTCTACTTCTACTTCTACTTCGACTCCTACTTCTACTTCTACACCTACTTCTACTTCTACTCCTACTCCTACTCCTACTCCTACTCCTCCTCCTCCTCCTCCTCCTACTTCTACTTCTACTTCGACTCCTGCTTCTACTTCTACTTCTACTCCTACTTCTACTTCTACTCCTACTTCTACTTCTACTCCTACTTCTACTTCTACACCTACTTCTACTTCTACTCCTACTCCTACTCCTACTCCTACTCCTACTCCTCCTCCTCCTCCTCCTCCTCCTACTTCTACTTCTACTTCGACTCCTGCTTCTACTTCTACTTCGACTCCTACTTCTACTTCTACTTCTACTTCTACTTCTACTCCTACTCCTACTTCGACTCCTACTTCTACTTCTACTCCTACTCCTACCTCTACTTCTACTTCTACTCCTACTCCTACTCCTACTACTCCACCTCCTCCTCCTCCTACTTCTACTTCTACTTCGCCTTCTACTTCTACTTCTACTTCTACTTCTACTCCTACTCCTACTTCTACTTCTACTTCGACTCCTACTTCTACTTCTACTTCTACTTCTACTCCTACTCCTACTTCTACTTCTACTTCGACTCCTACTTCTACTTCTACTTCTACTTCTACTTCTACTCCTACTCCTACTTCTACTTCTACTTCGACTCCTACTTCTACTTCTACTTCTACTCCTACTCCTACTTCGACTCCTACTTCTACTTCTACTCCTACTCCTACTCCTACTTCTACTTCTACTTCTACTCCTACTACTACTCCTACTACTCCACCTCCTCCTCCTCCTCCTACTTCTACTTCTACTTCTACTTCGACTCCTACTTCTACTTCTACTTCTACTTCTACTCCTACTCCTACTTCTACTTCTACTTCGACTCCTACTTCTACTTCTACTTCTACTTCTACTTCTACTTCTACTCCTACTCCTACTTCGACTCCTACTTCTACTTCTACTCCTACTCCTACTCCTACTTCTACTTCTACTTCTACTTCTACTTCTACTTCTACTCCTACTCCTACTTCGACTCCTACTTCTACTCCTACTCCTACTCCTACTCCTACTCCTACTCCTACTCCTACTTCTAGTCCTACTCCTACTCCTACTCCTACTCCTACTTCGACTACTACTTCTACTTCTACTTCTACTTCGACTCCTACTCCTACTTCTACTTCTACTCCTACTTCTACTTCTACTTCAACTTCTACTTCGACTCCTACTTCTACTTCTACTCCCACTCCTACTTCTACTTCTACTTCTACTTCGACTCCTGCTTCTACTTCTACTTCTACTCCTACTCCTACTTCTACTTCTACTCCTACTTCTACTTCTAACTCCTACTCCTACTCCTCCTCCTCCTCCTCCTCCTCCTCCTACTTCTACTTCTACTTCGACTCCTACTCCTACTCCTACTTCTACTTCTACTTCGACTCCTACTTCTACTTCTACATCTACTTCTACTTCTACTCCTACTCCTACTTCGACTCCTACTTCTACTTCTACTCCTACTCCTACTTCGACTCCTACTTCTACTTCTACTCCTACTCCTACTCCTACTTCTACTCCTACTTCGACTCCTACTTCTACTCCTACTCCTACTCCTACTCCTACTCCTACTCCTACTTCTACTCCTACTCCTACTCCTACTCCTACTCCTACTTCGACTACTACTCCTACTCCTACTCCTACTCCTACTTCGACTCCTACTTCTACTTCTACTCCTACTTCTACTTCTACTTCAACTTCTACTTCGACTCCTACTTCTACTTCTACTCCCACTCCTACTTCTACTTCTACTTCTACTTCGACTCCTGCTTCTACTTCTACTTCTACTCCTACTTCTACTTCTACTTCTACTCCTACTTCTATTCTACTCCTACTCCTACTCCTCCTCCTCCTCCTACTCCTACTCCTACTCCTACTCCTACTCCTACTTCGACTCCTACTTCTACTTTACTCCTACTCCTACTTCTACTCCTACTTCTACTTCTACTCCTACTCCTACTCCTACTCCTACTCCTACTTCTACTTCTACTTCTACTCCTACTCCTACTCCTACTCCTACTCCTACTTCTACTTCTACTTCTACTCCTACTCCTACTTCGACTCCTACTTCTACTTCTACTTCTACTTCTTCTCCTACTCTGACTCCTACTCCTACTTCTACTCCTACTTCTACTTCTACTCCTACTCCTACTCCTCCTCCTCCTCCTACTTCTACTTCTACTTCGACTCCTACTCCTACTTCTACTTCTACTTCGACTCCTACTTCTACTTCTACTTCTACTTCTACTCCTACTCCTACTTCGACTCCTACTTCTACTTCTACTCCTACTCCTACTCCTACTCCTACTTCTACTTCTACTTCTACTCCTACTCCTACTCCTACTTCTACTTCTACTTCGACTCCTACTTCTACTTTACTCCTACTCCTACTCCTACTTCTACTTCTACTTCTACTCCTACTCCTACTTCGACTCCTACTTCTACTTCTACTCCTACTCCTACTCCTACTCCTACTCCTACTCCTACTCCTACTCCTACTTCGACTCCTACTTCTACTTTACTCCTACTCCTACTTCTACTCCTACTTCTACTTCTACTTCTACTTCTACTTCTACTCCTACTCCTACTTCTACTTCTACTTCTACTCCTACTACTACTCCTACTCCTACTCCTACTCCTACTCCTACTCCTACTTCTACTCCTACTCCTACTTCGACTCCTACTTCTACTTCTACTTCTACTTCTACTCCTACTCTGACTCCTACTCCTACTTCTACTCCTACTTCTACTCCTACTCCTACTCCTACTTCTACTTCTACTTCTACTTCTACTCCTACTCTGACTCCTACTCCTACTTCTACTCCTACTCCTACTCCTACTTCGACTCCTACTTCTATTTCTACTCCTACTCCTACTTCTACTTCTACTCCTACTCCTACTTCTACTTCTACTCCTACTTCGACTCCTACTTCTACTTCTACTCCTACTCCTACTTCTACTTCTACTTCTACTTCTACTCCTACTCCTACTCTGACTCCTACTTCTACTTCTACTTCTACTTCTACTTCTACTCCTACTCCTACTTCTACTTCTACTTCTACTTCTACCCCTACTCATACTCCTACTCCTACTTCTACTTCTACTTCTACTTCTACTCCTACTTCGACTACTACTTCTACTTCTACTCCTACTCCTACTTCTACTTCTACTTCTACTTCGACTCCTACTTCTACTTCTACTTCTACTTCTACTTCTACTCCTACTCCTACTTCTACTTCTACTTCGACTCCTACTTCTACTTCTACTTCTACTTCTACTCCTACTCCTACTTCGACTCCTACTTCTACTTCTACTCCTACTCCTACCTCTACTTCTACTTCTACTCCTACTCCTACTCCTACTACTCCACCTCCTCCTCCTCCTACTTCTACTTCTACTTCGCCTTCTACTTCTACTTCTACTTCTACTCCTACTCCTACTTCTACTTCTACTTCGACTCCTACTTCTACTTCTACTTCTACTTCTACTCCTACTCCTACTTCTACTTCTACTTCGACTCCTACTTCTACTTCTACTTCTACTTCTACTTCTACTCCTACTCCTACTTCTACTTCTACTTCGACTCCTACTTCTACTTCTACTCCTACTCCTACTTCGACTCCTACTTCTACTTCTACTCCTACTCCTACTCCTACTTCTACTTCTACTTCTACTCCTACTACTACTCCTACTACTCCACCTCCTCCTCCTCCTCCTACTTCTACTTCTACTTCTACTTCGACTCCTACTTCTACTTCTACTTCTACTTCTACTTCTACTCCTACTCCTACTCCTACTTCTACTTCTACTTCGACTCCTACTTCTACTTCTACTTCTACTTCTACTTCTACTCCTACTCCTACTTCGACTCCTACTTCTACTTCTACTCCTACTCCTACTCCTACTTCTACTTCTACTTCTACTTCTACTTCTACTCCTACTCCTACTTCGACTCCTACTTCTACTCCTACTCCTACTCCTACTCCTACTCCTACTCCTACTTCTACTCCTACTCCTACTCCTACTCCTACTCCTACTTCGACTACTACTTCTACTTCTACTTCTACTTCGACTCCTACTTCTACTTCTACTCCTACTTCTACTTCTACTTCAACTTCTACTTCGACTCCTACTTCTACTTCTACTCCCACTCCTACTTCTACTTCTACTTCTACTCCTACTCCTACTCCTACTCCTACTCCTACTTCTACTCCTACTCCTACTCCTACTCCTACTTCGACTACTACTTCTACTTCTACTTCTACTTCTACTTCGACTCCTACCTCTACTTCTACTTCTACTCCTACTCCTACTCCTACTACTCCACCTCCTCCTCCTCCTACTTCTACTTCTACTTCGCCTTCTACTTCTACTTCTACTTCTACTCCTACTCCTACTTCTACTTCTACTTCGACTCCTACTTCTACTTCTACTTCTACTTCTACTCCTACTCCTACTTCTACTTCTACTTCGACTCCTACTTCTACTTCTACTTCTACTTCTACTTCTACTCCTACTCCTACTTCTACTTCTACTTCGACTCCTACTTCTACTTCTACTCCTACTCCTACTTCGACTCCTACTTCTACTTCTACTCCTACTCCTACTCCTACTTCTACTTCTACTTCTACTCCTACTACTACTCCTACTACTCCACCTCCTCCTCCTCCTCCTACTTCTACTTCTACTTCTACTTCGACTCCTACTTCTACTTCTACTTCTACTTCTACTTCTACTCCTACTCCTACTCCTACTTCTACTTCTACTTCGACTCCTACTTCTACTTCTACTTCTACTTCTACTTCTACTCCTACTCCTACTTCGACTCCTACTTCTACTTCTACTCCTACTCCTACTCCTACTTCTACTTCTACTTCTACTTCTACTTCTACTCCTACTCCTACTTCGACTCCTACTTCTACTCCTACTCCTACTCCTACTCCTACTCCTACTCCTACTTCTACTCCTACTCCTACTCCTACTCCTACTCCTACTTCGACTACTACTTCTACTTCTACTTCTACTTCGACTCCTACTTCTACTTCTACTCCTACTTCTACTTCTACTTCAACTTCTACTTCGACTCCTACTTCTACTTCTACTCCCACTCCTACTTCTACTTCTACTTCTACTCCTACTCCTACTCCTACTCCTACTCCTACTTCTACTCCTACTCCTACTCCTACTCCTACTTCGACTACTACTTCTACTTCTACTTCTACTTCTACTTCGACTCCTACTTCTACTTCTACTCCTACTTCTACTCCTACTCCTACTCCTACTCCTACTCCTACTCCTACTCCTCCTCCTCCTCCTACTTCTACTTCTACTTCGACTCCTGCTTCTACTTCTACTTCTACTCCTACTCCTACTTCTACTTCTACTCCTACTTCTACTTCTAACTCCTACTCCTACTCCTCCTCCTCCTCCTCCTCCTCCTACTTCTACTTCTACTTCGACTCCTACTCCTACTTCTACTTCTACTTCGACTCCTACTTCTACTTCTACATCTACTTCTACTTCTACTCCTACTCCTACTTCGACTCCTACTTCTACTTCTACTCCTACTTCTACTTCTACTTCTACTTCTACTTCTACTCCTACTCCTACTTCGACTCCTACTTCTACTTCTACTTCTACTCCTACTCCTACTCCTACTCCTACTTCTACTTCTACTTCTACTCCTACTCCTACTCCTACTTCTACTTCTACTTCGACTCCTACTTCTACTTTACTCCTACTCCTACTTCTACTTCTACTTCTACTCCTACTCCTACTTCGACTCCTACTTCTACTTCTACTCCTACTCCTACTCCTACTCCTACTCCTACTCCTACTCCTACTCCTACTTCGACTCCTACTTCTACTTTACTCCTACTCCTACTTCTACTTCTACTCCTACTTCTACTTCTACTTCTACTCCTACTCCTACTCCTACTCCTACTCCTACTCCTACTCCTCCTCCTCCTCCTCCTCCTCCTACTTCTACTTCTACTTCTACTTCTACTTCTACTCCTACTCCTACTTCTACTTCTACTCCTACTTCTACTTCGACTCCTACTTCTACTTCTACTCCTACTTCTACTTCTACTTCTACTTCTACTTCGACTCCTACTTCTACTTCTACTCCTACTGCTACTGCTACTTCTACTTCTACTTCTACTTCTACTTCTACTCCTACTACTACTCCTACGCCTACTCCTACTCCTACTCCTACTCCTACTTATACTCCTACTCCTACTCCTACTTCGACTACTACTTCTACTTCTACTTCTACTTCTACTTCGACTCCTACTCCTACTTCGACTACTCCTTCTACTTCGACTACTACTTCTACTTCTACTTCTACTTCGACTCCTACTTCTACTTCTACTCCTACTTCTACTCCTACTCCTACTTCTACTTCTACTTCTACTTCTACTTCTACTTCGACTCCTACTTCTACTTCTACTCCTACTCCTACTTCTACTTCTACTTCTACTTCTACTCCTACTACTACTACTACTCCTACTCCTACTCCTACTCCTACTCCTACTCCTACTCCTACTTCTACTCCTACTCCTACTCCTACTTCGACTACTACTTCTACTTCTACTTCTACTTCTACTTCGACTCCTACTTCTACTTCTACTCCTACTTCTACTTCTACTTCTACTTCTACTTCTACTTCTACTTCTACTCCTACTCCTACTCCTACTCCTACTTCGACTACTACTTCTACTTCTACTTCTACTTCTACTTCGACTCCTACTTCTACTTCTACTCCTACTTCTACTTCTACTTCTACTTCTACTTCTACTTCTACTTCTACTTCTACTTCTACTCCTACTCCTACTCCTACTCCTACTTCGACTACTACTTCTACTTCTACTTCTACTTCTACTTCGACTCCTACTTCTACTTCTACTCCTACTTCTACTTCTACTTCTACTTCTACTTCTACTCCTACTCCTACTCCTACTCCTACTTCTACTCCTACTCCTACTACTACTCCTACGTCTACTTCTACATCTACTCCTACTTCTACTTCTACTTCTACTTCTACTTCTACTTCGACTCCTACTCCTACTTCGACTACTACTCCTACTTCAACTCCTACTTCTACTTCTACTTCGACTACTACTCCTACTTCAACTCCTACTTCAACTCCTACTTCTACTTCTACTTCGACTACTACTCCTACTCCTACTTCTACTTCTACTTCTACTCCTACTTCTACTTCTACTTCTACTTCTACTTCGACTCCGACTCCTACTTCTACTCCTACTCCTACTCCTACTCCTACTCCTACTCCTACCCCTACTCCTACTCCTCCTCCTACTTCTACTTCTACTTCTACTTCTACTTCTACTTCTACTTCTACTTCGACTACTACTTCTACTTCTACTTCTACTTCGACTACTACTTCTACTTCTACTTCGACTACTACTTCTACTTCTACTTCTACTTCTACTCCTACTCCTACTTCTACTTCTACTTCTACTTCTACTCCTACTTCTACTTCTACTTCTACTTCTACTTCGACTCCTACTTCTACTTCTACTTCTACTTCGACTCCTACTTCTACTCCTACTCCTACTCCTACTCCTACTTCTACTCCTACTCCTACTCCTACTCCTACTCCTACTTCTACTCCTACTCCTACTTCTACTTCTACTCCTACTTCTACTTCTACTTCTACTTCTACTTCTACTTCTACTTCTACTCCTACTTCTACTTCTACTTCTACTTCTACTTCGACTCCTACTTCTACTCCTACTCCTACTCCTACTCCTACTCCTCCTCCTACTTCTACTTCTACTTCTACTTCTACTTCTACTTCTACTTCTACTTCGACTACTACTTCTACTTCTACTTCTACTTCGACTACTACTTCTACTTCTACTTCGACTACTACTTCTACTTCTACTTCTACTTCTACTCCTACTCCTACTTCTACTTCTACTTCTACTTCTACTCCTACTTCTACTTCTACTTCTACTTCTACTTCGACTCCTACTTCTACTCCTACTCCTACTCCTACTCCTACTCCTCCTCCTACTTCTACTTCTACTTCTACTCCTACTTCTACTTCTACTTCTACTTCTACTTCTACTTCGACTCCTACTTCTACTTCTACTCCTACTCCTACTTCTACTCCTACTCCTACTCCTACTCCTACTTCTACTCCTACTCCTACTTCTACTTCTACTTCTACTTCTACTTCTACTTCTACTTCGACTCCTACTTCTACTTCTACTTCTACTTCTACTTCGACTCCTACTCCTACTTCTACTTCTACTTCTACTTCTACTTCGACTCCTACTTCTACTTCTACTCCTACTCCTACTTCTACTTCTACTTCGACTTCTACTCCTACTACTACTCCTACTTCTACTTCTACTTCTACTTCTACTTCGACTCCTACTTCTACTTCTACTCCTACTCCTACTTCTACTCCTACTCCTACTCCTACTTCTACTTCTACTTCTACTTCTACTCCTACTACTACTCCTACTTCTACTTCTACTTCTACTTCTACTCCTACTTCTACTCCTACTCCTACTCCTACTTCTACTTCTACTTCTACTTCTACTTCGACTCCTACTTCTACTTCTACTCCTACTTCTACTTCTACTTCTACTTCTACTCCTACTTCTACTTCTACTTCTACTTCTACTTCGACTCCTACTTCTACTTCTACTCCTACTCCTACTTCTACTCCTACTCCTACTCCTACTTCTACTTCTACTCCTACTCCTACTTCTACTTCTACTTCTACTTCTACTTCTACTTCGACTCCTACTTCTACTTCTACTCCTACTCCTACTTCTACTTCTACTTCTACTCCTACTACTACTCCTACTCCTACTCCTACTCCTACTCCTACTTCTACTTCTACTCCTACTACTACTCCTACTCCTACTCCTACTCCTACTCCTACTCCTACTCCTACTTCTACTTCTACTCCTACTTCTACTTCTACTCCTACTCCTACTTCGACTACTACTTCTACTTCTACTCCTACTTCTACTTCTACTTCTACTTCGACTCCTACTTCTACTTCTACTCCTACTTCTACTTCTACTTCTACTTCTACTTCGACTCCTACTTCTACTTCTACTCCAACTTCTACTTCTACTTCTACTTCTACTTCTACTTCTACTTCTACTTCTACTCCTACTTCGACTCCTACTTCTACTTCTACTTCTACTTCTACTTCTACTTCTACTTCTACTCCTACTCCTACTCTGACTCCTACTCAGCCTAGAAGAAGCAGCAACAGCGACAATAGAAATGATTATAATCCCTTAAGGAACAAGAACATAATCAAATATGCATTGTCATGTACTCAAACGGATATTGGGGTCATTTAATTATTCAACTACATACGTTATAGGCCCTTTGAGGGGCGACAATGAATTACGGTTTTATCTTCCGACAGCACGCCAGCGTACGTGCTATGCAGGTCATACGTGCTAGGACAGTGTACGTAAATCATGTGTATAGTTAAGCATAAACTATGGGTGAATGGCTGAGTGATGTTGTGAATTATTAAAGAATGGAACAAATTAACTAATGCCCACAGGTATCTTCCAAACGACTTGTAAAGCCATGGCATCGACACGCCATTATAAATATCGAATATTTGCAATCTAATGGAGTTTCTATATATGAGTACACTTGATAACACGACTTACTTGACCCATACTGGACCAATACCTGGTCGTATTGGGCCGGTATTGTTCCGGTAATGGACGAGTAACCTGCTTTATCAGGGTATGGAATGCTATGCGGGGAGACTTAAGGTTCTTCATGCAATAACTCGTCAGAACATTGTGCCTGACATTCATTGTGACCAAATCGCCTGAAATCGTGGACTCAAACACAATGAGAAGTTAATAACCATATATAGTTTATGGTCATTATCATATAGCAGGTTTAGAATTCAGGATTCTTACAAAGATAATTGGTCATTGAATTCCTGCTTTGTGCATGCTTACTCCTGCCCATGCTATGCAAACTAAAAATTGTTAAGAAATTAGCTTTACGCGAATTAGTGTACTTTTGTTAAGGAAGAGAATATCCAATCAGGCAGTCAGAATTATGTCCAGGAAAGGCACGGTTAAGTGAATGGAAGTCTCTTATTTCTATGGCCTTGTCTCTCTAATTTGATCAGTGGCATGCATTTTCGAGCAAGCATGGAAGAGTTGTCTGTTGTCTGATGATATCATTTCCTGTTCATTTTTCATCCATGCATGCTAGTCAAGTCTGTCCAGCGAATAATAGCGCTTCCTGGTCACATCTGCGCATTCGTACCACATAATGAAGTAAAGACAATAAAAAGGATGTCAGTCATTGCTAATAACGGGAACTTGTTCTCATTGACATGCGGAAAAGACTTCGATAGTGACCACCCGCTTTTGGGCCCACAAGATCGTGGTTCTTTAAGACTGGCGGTCTATAAGTCTACCCGTCTTAAGGAATCACTATCTTGTACACACACAGGCCATTTACCATGGCAAATGAGGTGCACTATTTCACGACCTATTTTTAGTGACTATGCACAGATGTGCCATACAGTGACCGTTATGCAAATGTTTAACTGCAGTTTGTTTCGTCCGAAAAAATTCCTGTCTTGATCAATTTACGAGATCCTTTAAAACGCATTGTTCTTGGCCAGGCGACTACAAGTGGAAAATTTGGCTTTAACACGCAACATTAATTGAAGGTTGATGTTCGCAGAGACGCATGCATTAGTCACTTTCAATTATGGCTTCATAAGAATGACGCTAATCAGTGTTAAAAGGCTTTGCCAGCATCCTGGGTACCCGATTCTGAAATATTGCTACTATTAGACTACTCTGTGTAGAACAGATACCCTTGAGCCTCGTGTTGTCAATCTCTGAGAAGCTATATTACCATCCAATACCAGATTTTGGAGATGTAATGCAAAGAGATACGAGCAGAATGCTTGTTATTATTAGCCCCACTATTCATAGTAGTATTACCATAATTAATTATCATAATTACTGCTTTTGTACTGGAGGTAGTGCAATCCCTGAAAAATTGTAAATGTAAATGTTGTTAATGTACTATATGCAAATATGAAATTGCATTTTATTGTAAAATTGCAATGGAAAGAGTCGAATCTAAGTCGGTTTGACTTGTGACTCAATCCCATTGTTATTAATTGACAATAAAATATGTTTAAAACAAAAGACCCAGATACTGTTAAACCTGTCTGAAGCTGATGCGTTATGCATGAAACATTTAACCTACTTCCTGCCACCAGCGCCTCAAAGCGCTCGAATGTATGCTCATTATGTCAGTTAACGCTTCAATGGTCAAGATTTCTCAAGAAGATTGAAGGTTTTGTTCAGTGAATGTCCATGTGCATGCTAAGAGAAGACTAGCTTTATAAATTTATCACTGGAATTTACAAAAAGTAGCTTTCTCGATTATCGAACCACTGATTTCAGATTTCGGATCGGTGAATTCATCTGGTAAACAAGTTTGTCACGATCACTGCATAGCGGTGAATTTCAAGTAAACGTGCCAAATTATGGTGTTAGAGGTCTTTTCTGGCAAATATCTGTGTTCTACCTACTATTTTCATTAGTGGCAACAATGATTGTGATTAGATACATATGTAAAAGCTCATTGCTTAATTCAAAATGTAAGAATCACTTGTGAAGCATGTCATCCCCCCACACCCCAATGCCATGTCAGAAACTAAAACATAAACATGTGTAGATGATATACCTTAGTTAATCAGCATCTTTAGTAAACAATAATGTCACATTAATCAGTGCTATGTATGTGAGAATTGCCAAACAGAGACTAAGATTTCTTTCCATCGTAATATTTGCTGTCGACAGAAACATTTTCAAGACCTCATGAAGGAAACTTTTTGTCAAGCCAGTCACAACCAGTGAATATAGTCATTAATAAATATATGGGACACTCAATCCAATAACGTTATCGGCCCTGTCATAGCACTCCTATAACACTGTCTTGCAACAGCGGACAAAAAAAACATAACAGTGTAACTATATAAGCGAAATTTGATATCTGAATTATGTTACTTTGAAGAGTAAATTAATTAGATGTCAAGACAGAACGCTTGCCCAAGTTTTCCTAAATGCATTTGCCCATTCCTATGCTAAATTTTAATATTTAGAATGAGAGCCTATTTTGAGAAGCATAGCAGCATTGCATCCACCGAGAAAAACGAAATGACAGCATCGATAAACACATCATACTGTTACGAGCTTCACAGGGAAGACAAACACATTCCTTATTTTTATGTCATGGAAATTTGCACATTTCTTTACATCAGAGATGCCTTATGATTTAGGTGTCCTACTGAAGCATTTTTTGTTATCAATCGACATTCCTTTGCACAATATGAGGGAAATTTGCATTATTATGTTGTCATGATTGACTATACGCCAAGACCATCACAATGAATTTGCCATTTAGATTCATACAATTGCCCTTTACAGCTAACGAGAGGATATATTATTCATTAATTGCCATATATATATATATATATATATATATATATATATATATATATATATATATATATATATATATATATATATATATATATATATATATATATATATATATATATTTATATATACTCTTGATAATTTTGCATCACAGACAGCGCATCTGAATGTTAATCTTAAGACCTATCGCTGCAACAGCTTCAAGTCAAATTCTTTTCAAAATAATCACCAGAATGTTTATTAAATTGTGAATTCTTTAACATTTTCGTGACGGAGTTAAATTATTTTGATATGTGACTTCGGGTAACTAGTGACGAATTTAATTATGACGCCATATATTTTGAGTGACAGACTAACCCATCTATTCAATGATAGATATATCGCATTCTCTCATTGGAATGAACCTGTTCGCCTGCCAGTGCTCTGTCAGATTCGTGACAAGAATGACATTCACAAAGTGAATATTTATGCTGCAGCTTTTGTGTCCTGGCTCAGTTAATCTCAAGGGACATGACAAAGTAAATACGACCCAGTAACTGTGAATGAGAAGCACTCTGAAAACATAAACCTTGTCAAGTGGAATAATGGAATGTAAAGATCCAGAGCCACATATGTATTACGGACATGTCAGAATTTGGCAAACAAAAGATGACGAAATTTACAAAATGGGTGAATCCAGTTTTAGCCATGTCACACCCACCGCTAGCTATAAGCTCCTCCCACGCGTTGCCCGTGATGTTGGATCGATCGAACCTTGAACTACCTGAATCTCAATTTCCAGAGGATTAATCAGGTAAACTGTTAAATATTTTGAAACTAATTTGACTGGGTGCCTGTGGCAGCAACGGCAGACAGTCAAATTAGTTTAACATATTAAACAGAATGTTTATTAAATAGTAAAGACATACAACTGACAGACCTATACATGTTCATGATGGACTTATCTACGTAATTGATTGCGTAGTTGATTACGACGTCAGCCTACACGTGACGAACTTGATTATGACGTCATGTACTCGATCGACAGGTTGGATATATCCATTGATTCTTACAGACAAAAAGCCACGAATTCTTTACGATATAAAGAATATGCTGGTGAACGTTTGACACATAAATTGAGTGGTAGATTTTTCTGCGGCAACATTTCCCAGTCAAATTAGTTTCAGAATATTGAACAACATTCCTGTATCAGTGCGTTGATTTTGAGATATTTAGATTTTAAGAATCAAGGTCTAAGGCGAGTCGTTAGAAGACCATTAAGACTTCAATAATTGGCATCAACTCAATTAACCATAGGCAATGATTGATTATGACGTCAGAATACACATCATGTAGTTGATTATGACGTCAAATGATTGACTGAGAAACTGGAATACTCAATTGTAAGGTTGGTGATGCGCGTGATGGCATAGCAAGGGTCGTTATTTTACTGAAACTAACATCATCCCAGACACGCGGATTCATTCACACACGCAAAGACCCAGACAGCCATACACAAGCCCAGGCGAATGTACCCCTATTATGTGGCGAGACAAAATAAAATGCCATATGAATTATATATGATGAACTTGAATTATATACGGTAACCAAGTAATCAATAAATGACGCCCATCTAGGTCTATGGGAATTGTGTAGAAAAATGGAGCCGAGTGAATGAACAGAAATCCATGATGGGAGTGATATGGGATATGCAGACGTAGGCGACTCATTACCCACAATGCTTTAGGCGCAAAATAAGCATGATACGAAATGACGTGATTATTTCAACGAATACTCCGACATGATGAATTTTCTTCAACCCTTTTCATCCTAATTATTGGAGAAGCTCGGTT
This sequence comes from Chaetoderma sp. LZ-2023a, assembly GCA_034401795.1. NCBI lineage: Eukaryota > Metazoa > Mollusca > Caudofoveata > Chaetodermatida > Chaetodermatidae > Chaetoderma > Chaetoderma sp. LZ-2023a. Next base: position 7,590,154 of record CM067359.1, read on the forward strand.
CACTAGTGACTAAGACGAAAACGAGTTGATTTTTTGTAAACTATTTGAACGAAGGTTTCGGCTTTCTGCAACAACAATACAGTTCAGACAACTTGTTTTGACAATAAAAAGCAAATATTACTGGAAACATGACGTGAAATTCCGTCTCTGTATGGAAGTATGCAGGGTGGAAATGTTTTAACTACTCTTATGTCAACAGCGCATTAAAGGGCTCAAAATACTATTTATTTCAATTAACTATTTAATAGACAATACCCATCAAGGAAATTTTGACTTTTGCAGCCAAAAAGAGTATTTTTTGTACATTTATAGCGAAAATTTACAAAAAATTTATTTCAGTTGTCCTTCAAAAAGACATTCATCAAACGTGTAATGGTAACAAAAATTCCAATTTCTGCCTGGCCAGGGTCCAATTGCAGACCAAGATGAGTATTTTTTAATTTACCACGGGAATGACTGGCTCGGTTACCGAGCCAGTCATTCCAGTGGTAAATTCTTCAAAACTATTTTTTTCTTAGCCCGCAAAAAGCCATTTCTCAAGATCACTGCAGAGGTCGTTTTTTACCACCTTAACCATTAAAGGGTTAATTTGGCACAAGAGGGGTTAATATGCTACCACGGCCGCGTGCTTTATCAAGACCTGGCAGACTAAATTCAGGGACGCAATCAGCAGCTAAGGCAAATTAAGCAAGAAACTGAAGTGTTCCGTCACAATTAGTTGGGTCAACTCAAATCTCTAAAGATCCCGTCGCTGAGCACGAGATGCCACGGTGCTTCTCCCCTATCACGAGTGTCCCGAAAATTAATTTTCTTCTTTTGTCACCGCACTGATGAGTCAACATTGAGTGCTGTCTGGGGTAGAATGTTGTCCTCGCGGTGGAGTTATATGGGGGATATTGCTTGTGTGCGTGTGTTTGTGTATGAGAGGTGACTGGGTGGGTAGGGCGTGAAGTCGCGAGAGGGGGTATGACTGCCGTGCAGACAAACGCCAGCGGACATGCATGCACTAACTCAAGGGCACGTAATCCGAGAACATGAGGGAAGGATGGTTGTATCTGGTAGTTTGGAAGGTTAGAGGGGTGCGACAATCGCGTGGCAAAATCAATAAAAGCTGCCAGAGTGCGACAGATAGAATACTACAGAACCGTATTTCTATTGACCATTCGTGTCATACTAGGACCGGGATCTTGTTTTAGTGGCTCTAATAAAGAAGGCCGCTTGATATTTTGACTGCAATTTGATTGCATCGTGTCTCTGCTCAAGGCAGTAACCGATTCTAGTCATTTTGCTCTCAAAATACTTACCAGGCAGGGCTTGTTAAGGTGCATATGAAAAATATCATATACATTCCAAAACGTGGAAATCGAAAGTGGTTAAAATCTAAAATCTCGTATCTCCCGAACTTGCGCGAAGTTGTTTAACCATTTGGCGCGTCCAAATTTAAGAGGAAAGTCAATATTTAGACAACCCGATAGGGTCAATATTTGGCGCCGTTCTCACACAAAACGCCAGAAAACGCAATGCCAAAAGCTCATTCTAACAGATATAGAAAATGACTGACAGTTATATTATCAAGAAATGGCGAGCTTAAAAATAGCATCAAATAAATTGAAAAATCATTCTGCAACTGTGTCGTAATCAATGACCCGGAGTAAAGCTCAAGAAATTGAAAGAAGAGTGAAATGTGGAGAAAATGAGAGGGCCGTGTACGAGAGAGACTGAGAGAGAGAGAGAGAGAGAGAGAGAGAGAGAGAGAGAGAGAGAGAGGGAGGGTGGGGGGCAGGCAGGCAGGCAGGCAGGCAGGCAGGCAGGCAGGCAGGCAGGCAGGCAGGCAGGCAGGCAGGCAGGCAGGCAGGGAGAGAAGTCTGTGGGGTGTGGGAGCTGGGATTGAGAGAATTGCCGCCCAGTGAGGGAGAGACAGAGAGAGGTCACCAATGTGTGGGAATGGGCGCGTATCCAGATGCTGAAAATTGAAGGGTGCATAACTGCTGTTATATCGGGGCCTTCCAATGGCACATTAATGATTTTACCAGACATTTAATACATTCTAAGCGATAAGCACTGAAAATGTTGAACAATTTCACTAAAACGTGGCCTTTAATACACGACTAAGAAATCTTGGGTGTGGTGTGTGTGTGATTGAACGCGGACACAACTGTAAGCCGTATGTGCGAAAGTGACTGAATGTCGGATTGTGAAAATGAAAGCGAGGAAGATAGATGCGGGGTTACCTTATGTGTAATCTAACACGACGACGCATAACTGGTGATAGCGAAACTCGTACATGACTCTGCACTCAGATGTATAAAGGCATTTAAATGCTTCTGAATGTGTATTTTTCCGCCATTGTCTCGTGACTTCCTATGTCGCGAGCATCAATTACATACGGTCACTCCGCAATTACATTCTATGATTGTTCGAAGAGGTTATCGAGCTGGAGGGAAGGGAAAGTTGAAACGGAACATTGTTGGTAGCGACAACAGCGAGGGAAATTTCATCAATACAGCATGTGGAGACTGCTTCATCAAAATTTACGACAACTACAAAGCGAACCGACGGCATTTCTCTCAATTACATGCCATATCCGGGTTCTTCTGTCATCTGTCATTGCCACGAATATGTCAAAGGCACGACATGTGATGGGAGTTGAGTCATGAAAATGTCATGAGTGAATGCCGTCTCGCATTTTTCATCCCGCGGAGTAAAATCCGCGCTTCGTATGCTCAAAGAACAAGGTGCAGAGAGGCTGGGTTACAGAGTCTGAACTGGCACCCTTGTGCAGTTAACCTGCCTATAGTGGGCACTATGTGAACCATAAACACGTGGTCCCTGTAGAGTTGTTGTCGCTTAATACTTAGTATTAGTTGCAGGGGAGAGCCTTTTGTAGCTAAATGATGGCGACTCTTTAAGACGGGTGGTCTTACGACCACCCATCCAACCCGTGCGCACGCGTGACATGGAAGGACTTGGATCTACGGTCGCTAAATATGAAATCTGTCGAATATAGTTCAAACTAATTTGAAGAAACGTTTATGCTACGTTGCAGCAGCGACGACGGTTAGTCAAACCGGTTTGAGTAAGTAATACGGAATACTCATAACCTTTACTGTAACCGATATAAAATATTAGCTGTGTGGTGTAGAATTGGTTAATAGCACCCATTGAGTTGTTAAACAGTTAGAAACGGAAGTGAATGTCTGAGACGTAGGGGCCATTGAGATAGCTATTTTAAAAACCGCATTTCTGTATATCAACTGCACAATAATATTCCATATCGTAAATAAATCGAACATGGGAGACTGACGTGCTGGAGTGTTCCGCAATCTATTTGAAATGGAAGTCGCCTTCTCACCATGGGAACTCGCCTCTATTCACCAATACCCTATATAATTTCTTAAACAAGTGCGGTAAGGGACTTGTCAAATACCATATGGTCGCGTGCGGTATCCAGTGGGGATATATAAACTAAATTGTATAAGCAACTGTGAAAGCTTACTGTTTGAATTGGATATGTTAAAGAACGTGTGCATTAGTGGATGCCAACAGGTTAGCAGATATTTGGAGTGTTCATTGGGGCTTGTAAAGATCCCCGGTTACTGGGCCGATACTGGGCTAATAACTGGCCCGTAACCTGTGTTATCTCAGGGTATGCGTCATGTTTGAAATGCTACCCAGGTATCACAGCCTACTGGGCCCATGCTGGGCAGACACAGTGCCGATACTTTCAGTACCAGTATCGGCTCGGCATCGGCTCGACATCGGCCCAGTAAGCTGCGTTATCGGGGTATTAGGCCAGGGTGGCATTGCAATCGCGAATGGTGTACCACAAATATATTATTAATTAAATGTGATGAAATATATGGATGGTACAAGGTGCTACCTGGATTGAAATGATCACCGGAGGAGACAAAGAGACATTGCCACTCAGGATGAAATTCGAAGAAAATGGATGTTATTTAGGTATATATAGCATTGCAGTCTGGCTGCCATATAAAGCCAAACGAAACAGGTGCAAACATGCCTCGCAGTTTGCCACAATATTATTAAACATTTAGCGGTTAGAGTGAGTGTTTTTGTTGTAAACGTATACAAAACGGAAATCTGACATAAATATAGCCGGGTTATTTGTCCAACAAGGACAAACATCCGCATTGCAGAATACTGCCAGGTCGTGTAAATTGCCGATTAATTGGGATAATTTGCGATTGGCAGCAGTATTTGCGAACATTATTACCGATAATGTTTACCTCTGTACAAGGAATATGAGTATTGTGCGATTTTCTGTTTATTCGCCTCGAAGATATGCGGTGGTGTTTATTTAGGGCCATCGAAGATGAACTCTGTCGTTGGATGTGCGAATGTATTTCTAGACCATAAATACGATGAACATGCAATTGTAGCTGGTAAGAGAGGGAGAGTGGGGGTATTGGAGAGAGAGAGAGAGAGAGAGAGAGAGGATGGGTGGAGTGAGGGAGGGATGAGAGGGGCGCGTGGGGGTAGAGAAAGAGACACGGTAGGGCGGGGGCGGGGAGAGAGAGAGGGGAGGAAGGGAGCGAGAGCGGGAGGGAGGGAGAGAGAGAGAGAAGGGCGGGAGAGAGCGAGATGAGTGAAGGATGGAGAGAGTGAGAGGAGGAAAGGAGCGAGCGAGCGCAGATGTGAGCGGGTGAGAGAGGGGGCGACGGTAAAAAAGTGGAAGGGAGAAGAGAGAACTTGTGAGGGGGGAGAGAGGGAAGGAGAGAGAGCGAAGGGGGTGGGGGTGGAGGGAGAGAGAGATATGTTGCTATCAGTAATACGACATATTCCACATACTTTCAGTTGTGGATACCAATATCGAATTTAATATTGGCCCATGCGCCGTTGAGCAACGGACGCTGATATTGAATTCAATAATAGCCTCACCAATAGTTAGTCAGCGGCGCAATCTTAATATTGGCGCTTTACAGAGAGACGTCATGTCCTACCAGCTGCAGGCGTTTCCTGACGAGGGCTTCACATGATTAAACGGTTGCAGTCTTTGTCTCCGTACCATCGGTCAGAATGACCATTAAATAAAACTTGCCCTGGTTTTGGGAAAGAATGCATTTTATCATGCAGAAATAAATGATATGGTCAAGATAATTCAGTTTTTCATTTTGTGTGCAGGCTGCTTCATTTATCTCTGTCGGGCAACAATGAACGACCCTCACTCTTCATAAGCCAATTATGGACAGCATTTAAGTATTGACATTCAGATGCCATATTCGTCATCTTTAGAAACTAAAATCAAATTCTATACACCGATATCTTCAACAACTTGACCTTGAAGGAAACATCTCGAAATTCTTAATCTGTCTGGGGATTTTTGAAAAAGACATTATGGTCATTTGTATTTTCAGCAGCAGAACTGGTAAGTGGCTGTATTGTTGCTGCTCAAGTAGGGACGACTCTACGAGAGGCGTGCCGACAAGACTTGCGACAATGGAAGGGTCTGACCTCTCGCTCAAGTATCTGACGTCGTGTGCAAAATACGGCACATGGTAGATGACGCCACATTTAAATGACGTGGGTCCGCCGCGAAAGGTGCAAATTTCCAACAGTAAGCGTCTGAATAGAAAAATCCAGGAATATTTTGAAACTAATTTGACTGGGTGCCTTTGCTGTCATAGGTCCAGCCCAATTAGTTTCAAAATATCCAACAGAAACGTTTATTAAATAGGAAAGCCACAATTAGTACAAGTTGTTTAGCTATTAAGCGTGTGTGACGGACTATATCCCGTCATTCATGACGTAATTGATTATGCCGTGGGCTTGACGTGGGCTTACGCGTGACGTAGTTTATTATGACGTTATTGATTGATCACTAAACTGGAACCATCAATTGTACGTCTTTATGTAAATTTACACAATTTGATGGATATTTTGTTGAATATTTTGAAACTAATTTCATTTGAGCTGTTTCATGCATAGCTCGCAGCAATATTTGTTTCAAAATAGAAAGTAGCTCACCTGCAGATATCCTGGGAGCTCAAGGTTAAAAGTGCTCGATTGTCACGTGCATTCGGGGTGATCGGAACTTAGCTAGAAATGGGCTGTACATAGCTAGACATGAAACAGTTTTCTTTGTCAACAACTATGTGTACCTAACGAGATAGATTGACGTAGTCGATATATGCGTTGTAGAATGTTAACATATTAATGATTGCATACTGTGGTGTGATACTTTTTTCATATAAATCTACACTTTAACACTCACCCCCGGACAAAACGGTCATTGCGATGGTCTTTATACTGAACAAACCTTAGGGTTATTTGGTTAATGGAACACAAGTATGAGTGGACGGTTGGCTGATATTCAAATTCTGCGCGCGTTGTCTCTGGGTGTTGAGACCGCATCGTCGTCACAGTCAGTCTAAAGGCAGATATAGTTCTTTGTTGTACCCATTCAATCTGCTTAAATATTTATCTTCCTATACAGTTCTGAATCTTCCTAATCGGCTAATCCAAATTCCAAGACCGATCCTCCTGCCTATACACCCACTCAGACGTTACCAACTAGACACGAGCCTTCTACACGAGCAAATAATCATTCGTAGCTCCTCAGACAGGGATGGGGGTACTAACGGGTGCATGACTGTCGGCTAAGTTAGCACATAGAAATTGAAGCCGCACGTTGCCAGTGCGTCAATAAAATAAAAATTCATATACTGCCGGAGCCGTGCTGGAGTCAGAGTTCAATAGGCGTAAAAGCCTAGCATTGAATCGTGGCAGGTGCATCCACAGATAATCCCATATGAATCGTCAGTGTGTCAGTATATCAGACATGTGAAAGCTGGTCGGCCAAACCTTGACTTACTAGTCTTGGCGCGGTGGTCCAGTGGAAAGATGTCTGGTTGCTGATGCTATGCAGAGTTGCAGAATGGCGGTTCGATACCCCGACCGGGAGATGTCGATCAACAAATTAAACTAACGGGTGCATGACTGTCGGCTAAGTTAGCACATAGAAATTGAAGCCGCGCGTTGCCAGTGCGTCAATAAAATAAAAATACCAATACCTACACAACCACCACCATCACCACCACCATCACCATCAACACCAACACCAATACCAATACCAACACAACCATCACCACCACCACCACCACCACCACCGCCGGCGCCACATCCACCACCACCACCACCACAACCACGACCACCACGACCCCTTTCCACCCACCACCAGCACTACCCTAATTATTGGGCATATTAATGCGTATAACACACTCCACATTGACTTGACTGCAACTCGTTTACGGTACCTTCCCGCAGACACGTTTTAATTATTTGCGGCTGGAAGTGTCTTTATGCATTCACAATTACAGAAAGGCCTTTTAATTGCCACATTCAGGGTTATTGTCGGACAATGACCAAACCTTCTGACCAGTATTATCGTATAATTAGGGGATTTTAATAATTTCATGGCCACTTCAAATTATCGTAAATCGTGAATAACGTGCGGGCTTGGTATTCAGGACAGGACGAACCCGGTACTAACATGATGACTGGACAATACTACGAGAGTGTGCACAGCTTTAGAAGATCGAAATGATAGGAAGCCTGATATTGAGAATGAACTTTTCCAGTTTATCCATCATTTATATGGCGTCATAATCAAGTACGTGACGTGTAGGATGACGTCATAATCGATGCCATCATGAATGACATATATAAGTTCGTCACGAACACATAATTAATGACGGACTAAGCGTTCTTGAACGAATTTTATGCCTGTACTATTTGATAAAGATGCTGTTGAACATTTGAAACTAATTTGACTTGGCGCTGTTGCTGCCAACAACACCCAGTCAATTTAGTTTCAAAATATTCAACAGCTTACCTGTATAGTTATTGATAGTCAGACAGTTCAGGGATCGATCTGTCCTAACACGGCGAAGTGTGGGTGGAGCATAGTTAAAGATGGGCGTGGCATAGCTAAAACTGGCTTCCCCCATTGAAAATAATGTCGATGAAAGATGTTGCAATAAATGGCAGTCATGGATGGTAACAGCAAACAACGATAGGGGTTTCGTCATGATGACTGAGTTTACCTTTTAATCTTCGAATTTGTTCAAGAAAATGTAAAATTTCTCATAGAAAATTTCAATTTCTAGGCCAAGAGAAGACTATTTATGAAAATTTACCACTGGAATAACTGGCGCGGCTATCGAGCAAGTTATTCCAGTGGTAAATTTTCAAAAAATATTCTTCTCTTTGTCTGCATATGGACATTTCTCAAGACCACTGCAGAAGCCGATTTTGGCTGATATGAGCGTTCAAGAGGTAAGGAAAGAGATAATACGCACTGGGGCTTATAGTTCAACGTTGAATCCTGTTAATTTTATATTTAGATTTTGAGTAAAATTCATTCAAATAAAAGAATTGATTTTGTTTTACAATCACCACTGAATTTCATCAAATTAATGTCTAATTGACAAACTTGTATTATACTGAAGCGAACTACGCGGTATTGACCAAGTCTGACAAATTCATGATTAAATGAATTAATGGCATTCGAGGGCGGGGCATGTGGCGCGATTAATTATAAAAAGCAACTTTTTTTAAAGCAATCAAATCTGACAGGCCCCAAAAATATGACAATACCAGGACGGCGATGCCAATTCACTTTGAGATCGAAAAGTAAATCAAAATTTAATGCGTACTTAGCTGACGCAAACACGTGTATTCGTCTCTTTGTGTAATTAATACTACCGCTTACAAGAATAGTCGGAACTTTTATTGAAATGTCAAAATGAAGTTCTATTAAATTTGAATTAAATGCCAGTTACTACGTTCTAAGCGGGAAATCGCGGATAAATAATAAACCCCATTGCACGCCATGCTCGCGTACCAGAAAATTCAATTCGACGAAAACGGGGCCTTTCTTTGAGAACAACGACGTACTGTAATTAATAACAATTCTAAGCGTCATTAGTGCAAAAATGTTTGCTTGTTGAGGGAGCGCACGCTCACCGATGTGCACAAAATCAACCAAGCGCACGCACACATGCTGTCCGGTCGAACATCAACAATTTGAGGAAAACTTCCTCTATTGTCCGAGAATACATTCTGAGATGAATTAATTCGAAATGTCAAGGTATTCAATCCTGTCTATATCGGCCATATTAAAACACGTCAGAATGTTATAGCCACAAGTGATTGCGCAATACAACTCATGCCAGAGGATATGGTACATTAGCCGTCTGACTGCTGAGTTTTTGCAGACAACACGTTTCAGGGATTATATCTCTAGACCAATCCTGCTGAATATTTTGAAAACAATTTGACTGAAAGTTGTTGTTGGCTGAGCCACCAACAACTTTCAGTCAAATTGTTTTCAAAATATTCAGAAGGTTCAGAGTTTTTGCTCATTGGAATTATTGTCTTGTACCTTGCAGCAGCGAGACAGTTACGACAGGTGTTTCTTTGGGTGTACTAACGTCGTGGTAGCTATAGGATCGAGAACGGCTATAAAATATATCGCATCGCATCGCGTCGCGTCGCATCGCATCGCATCGCATCGCATCGCATCGCATCGCATCGCATCGCATCGCATCGCATCGCATCCAAATGAATAGCCACCTCATACCAAAGTCTTAGACATCACGTCCCAGATCTTAATAAAAAGGTAACCGCGATACGAGATGGCCGTGTTTCCTGACCACAAGTACTTAATTCGTGGTAGCTAGGATTGAGAACAGCTATACAATACACCACGCATCGCATCGCATTGCATCACATCGCATCACATCGCAGCGTAGCGCATCACATCGCGGCGCATCGCATCGCATCGCATCGCATCGCATCGCATCGCATCGCATCGCATCGCATCGCATCGCATCGCATCGCATCGCATCGCATCGCATCGCATCGCATCTAAATGGATGGCCACCTCATACCAAAGTCTTATACAACACGTCCCAGATCTTAATAAAAAGGTAACAGCGGTACGAGATGGCGTGTTTCCCGACCCCATGTACTAAATTCGTGGTAGCTAGGATCGAGAACAGCTATACAATACACCACGCATCGCGTCGCGTCGCGTAGCGTCGCGTCGCGTCGCATCCCATCTCATCTAATCACAACCAAATGTATGGCCAACTCATGCACACGTCATGGACTCAGACTTTAATAGAAAGAAATAGTGGTACTTGATGGCCATGGTTGGGTATGTGTTGATTCAAAATCTGGTATAATTTGTCCAGAATTCGGGTACGAGTCGGCCATCAATTTGATATGAGTTGCCCTGTCATGCCATGCCATGTGATATCATATAGGAGCAAGCGCAGTAACCTAGGACAGTTTTTAACCTTGCCGTAGTACACATTACCAGTCGGCGTACCTCCAACGTTCATATGGAGTTAAAGTCTACAACAATGTCAACAGTCATACCACTATACGTCACACGGCTTGTACTGAGATACTAAGAGGGTATGGATAGGTGTATTCCGAGTCTGCTCTGACTCTCAACCGGCCCTGTGATCGATGTTTCTCATGTCTATCAAAATATCTGGCATATGGTGGATTAAGAGGCAGGACAGAGTCAGACAATATGGTAAATAAGAATGTATACTGATGAGCCACATCCTTATACGGAAATGCAAAATATGTATGTTAATTGTTAAATGGACCTCTACTGATAAGTCCTATCACTGGCCATCTTAAGTCGAAGCTTCATGTCTGGCTTTGCATTGCTGACGCAACACCAATTACAATGACCTTCCATCTGTCCTTCTCGGTGCCAATAAATCTTACTTATAGTTCGGATCAGATGCCAAAATCGTTTAGAATAAATACACTGTGCTGCAATAGGTTACGATGGTGATCTAATATGAAAGAAGTGTATAAAGTTGATATTTGTAAGAAGTTCAGCTTGATCCTTCGACACACCTCCCTTCACCATGGGCAGCAAAGCTGTGGTTATATGGGCAACAAGAATCCTAACTTTAGACAAATTGCAGTTGCCACCAGATATCAAAACTCAACATAGAGTCGGCGTTTGGTTAAAATAGTCTCGACAAACATCGATGTAATAGGCTGGAAAGATATGGATGTAATATAACTACGTGTGCATTTGTGGCTAACATAACAGAGGCTAATGTATGTGGAAGACCTCGACGTGTATTGATTGTATCTGGCCTATCAAAAGAATGCATCAAATATCTATTTTTCGAACTCCAAGGACCCCATAAAATGGGCATTAACATATCACGAGCCTTCGACACAATTACATGCTCAAAGATCCTAGATTACTACGCCAGGCCAATCGCAATGAGGATGAGCTACGACTAGTTCGCCTACTCCTTGGATACACCAAACTGAGAGTACGAGTCAGCTCAGTAAATTCTGCAGAGTTTGAGACATAAATCGGCTCCCAATGTGGATATGGTCTATCCCCTGTGCTTTTCACCGGCTGCCTGCTGCTGCATTGAAATCCCTGCTGGAAAATTCCACAAGACCAACCCCCACCCCTCCTCACACCCAACCACCCCAGTGGCAATACTGGGCATGTCGCAATAGATGGAATATATCGACGAAGTGGACGTCATAGACGAGGAAAAGAAATCCATTGACGAACTTCTGCCAATAGCTGCAAGCAATCTACAAATTGAGAGTCTCTTTATGAATGAATCCAAAACAGAGTCCACCCATATATACCTATCTACAAAGCAGTTGTAAGATGTTTCTACTACTACAACTGCAGAATACAGTAATTATGCATCATACATACAAGAGTCCCTAATCTGGAGTCGCCCGTAATAGACACGCACTTGTTGTGCCTATTTCATTACCACCCCACCCTTGATGACGTCCATGTACCGCGTACATGTCCCGTATCGTACAGCTTGAACATTTGAAAATATGCATGCGAAAAGGGTTCTTATAAGCATCTAAAAACAGTCAAACATTTTGCAGAAACTATATGCCTGAAAATGCATCTCTTTAGAACTCACACTCAGTCTACTCAATTTCGAATTCCGTGATTCTAATCTTTAGTGGTTCAAGACTGAACACAGCAATCCCTAGCAATGGGCCTTTCCAGTTTTAGCTATGTCCCGCTCATTTCTAGCTAAGCTCGAGATCGATCGATCCCTGTCTATCAAGTTCAAGAAACTATACAGATAAGCTGGTAAATATTTTGAAACTAATTTGACTGGGTGCCTATGACAGCAACAGCGCTCGGTCAAATTTTGTTTCAAGTTATTCAACAGAATGTTTCTTACATAGTAAAGAAATACAATTCATGCAAACGCCGCGTAGTCCGTCTTCATTTATGCATTCGTGACGTACTTAACTACGCCATTGATGACGTCAGTGATTATGACGTCATCCTGCACGTCACGTCGTTGATTATGACGTCATATGATTGATGGATAAACTGGAAAGGTTCATTCATTGGCTGTGCCTCTCGTGGGTCAGTTGAGAATCGCTGGTATGTGCGTTTGTGTATAGGCATATATACGGAATCTGTTAGTCCGAGCTGGAGGTGTCACTCGTTGGCTTTGAAAACCAGACAGACTGGTTCGGCTAGTTAGATCTGAAGCAAAAGATCAATAACGTAGACTAACGGGGAAATAAAGAACGACTATTCGTCATAGCAGAATCGGTGCTTGTCACGTGGCCCTCCAATAAGGTATACGGCCCATGTGTCTCATCATTGATTACAATACAATTTCCAATGCATAATTTATGCCAGAAATTCTAAGCAAAATATCGGTTTATAATTTTGGCATTATGTGGAACATTTTTTAAATAATGGCTCAGCGTTTTGCTCAATAATTACGACTCGCAATAGTTCGGACTGGGGTATCTTTCTCAGAAATATTTTTAAAAACCCTGGCAGGCAGCCAGGCTGACAGACGACAGATTGAGGGACGGATATATATACCGAATTATCTACGCGTACGAGTTGTAACTAAGAACAATTTTCTATAGTCTTGCATGAAAGACAAATTCAGCACTCACATGCCTACAAGCGCGCACATCCCCGCTCACATGAGCAAACACGCGTACACATTTGTTTGTTTATTTAAATCACCCTGGCAACCATATATACTCGTTCATGTGCTAATTCGCATACCAACATACAGAATCACAGGAACTATCTTTTCAACTGATTAATTATACGGTAATTATCCACAATTTAGCTTACAATGGTACATCGCTTACCCTTGGCTATCGATTCCAGACTCCTGTCCGAACGGCTCTTTTCACTCGCGGTCAATGCTCAATTACACATTCTATTCCCCGGGCAAACAAAGCCGTCTCGGTGTAGCTCCGGGGATACAAGAACAATTGAAATGGTCACGGAAATTATCGATTATTGCCGAGTAATGACGATAGGAGATGTTCGGTTTCGTGTCCGTGTCATCGATAGCCTGGGATCAGGTTCTTTGGTAAACACTTTGTATCAGATATCGCAAGGACATCTCTGTCCGTGTATCGATGATGTACCATCTATCCTTCTTGAACGACCACCTCGCATCTGGCTCCAAAAGATGGTGTTTTTAAAGATATGTGGTCGGACCACAACCTGTCTAAAAGAACCACCATCTTGTAGCACTAAAATCCCTCTCGGATGCCAAATTAGTTGTGCTCACAACGCCTCAAAGTGCCCCACGTGCTCACAGTGCCTCAAAATTCCCCACGTGCTCACAGCGCGTCAAAGTGCCCCACGTGCTCACAGCGCCTCAAAGTGCCCCACGTGCTCACAGCGCCTCAAAGTGCCCCACGCGCTCAGAGCGCCTCAAAGTGCCCCACGCGCTCACAGCGCCTCAAAGTGCCCCACGTGCTCACAGCGCCTCAAAGTGCCACACGTGCTCACAGCGCCTCAAAGTGCCCCACATGCTCACAGCGACTCAAAGTGCCCCACGTGCTCACAGTGCATCAAAGTGCCCCACGTGCTAGTTACCTCGATTAAACCCTCTGGTCTCAGCGTAATCGTATAATAGTTAAACCTGCAAAATGACACATGCAGTGCTCTTGAGTGATGTATATTTGCAGGCCAAGAGAAGACAATTTTGAAAAATTTATCACTGGAATGACTGGCTCGGTTACCGAGCTAGTCATTCCAGTGGTAAAATTTAAAAAAAATGAACTCCCTGACTATCAGTTTCCAGAAAACTATACAGGTAAACTGTTGAATATTCCGAAACTAATTTGACTGGGTGCTGTTGCTGCTGAAGCAACAGCACCCAGTCAAATTAGTTTCGGAATATTCACCAGCATGTTTATTGAATAGTCGAGACATACAATTCGTACAACGTGTCGGACTATTAAGAGTTAAAAACCGGCCTAATAGAATCAGTTATGACGAAATGATTATGGCGTCATCATACACGCCACTAAGCTGATTGTGACGTCATAATCAATTACGTCACAGCTATGGTGACAACGTAATCAAAATACGTGCTGAATGGCCCCATGAACTGTTAAAAAATAGTCCATCAAGTTGTATGACTTATATGGCTTTACTATTTAATAAATAGTATGTTGAATACTTTGAAACTAATTTAACTGGGCTCTGTTGCTGCCGCAGGCAGCAAAAGCAGCCAAAATGTCAACAGCTAACACGTACAGTTTTCTGGAATTTGAGATTCAGAAAGTTCAGTGACCGATCGATCAATCCCGCCACGAACAAAGCGTGGGCGGGACTTAGCTAGAAATAGGCGGGGCATAACTAAAAGTAGATGCATCCATTCAGCCGCATAATGGTTTTCACACTATATTTGGTATAAGCCTGCAACAATATGAGCGGATGTACAAAGTCAGACCGCGTTGCCAATCGCTAAGCAGTTCCTCATTAAGCCTGTCAATCACAAGGTTATAAAATATCAATTTCAAGATAATCATGAATGGAAGATATTTTAAAACGAATCTGCCACGAACCGGTTGCTGCCAGCAACACGTTCGTGTCAGATATGTTTTAAGATATTCAACATAACATTTCTTATTTTGTCAACGACTTTATGAATCAATGTATCCAATTCTGTAATCTATGTCCCACTCATGTATCATTTATATATTTATACAATATCATCCCCATCCCCGGCAATTATTAATGTATCATGCCAAACGTTTCGCTGTGTATGCCCACGGAACGTTACCTTGACAAATGTTCTTGTGTAGGCCTATGCAGTCTATTCGCCCATGCGTATGTAACATCTGCATGTGCTTTCTTTACTCTTGTTGTAGTGGGGATTATATTCTCACTTTCACTTCCACTCCATACCCATGCATATGTGGTGACTGACTGGCTGGTAGCACAGAGAGTGTTGGAACCATTCATACACTAGAGGGATCCGATCTGTCACTCAAATATCTAACTTTATAATTACAATAGGTAACTTGTTAGTTGACGTAACGATAAAAATGGTGCATTAGTCCGTCAGGGAATGGACCTTTCCATTTTTAGCTATGCCCCGCCCATCACTAGCTAAACACCACCCACGCCTCGTCGTGTTGGGATTGATCGATCCCCGAATGCCCTAGCTATCAATTTCCTGAAAACTATACAGGGAAGCTGTTGAATATTTTGTAACTAATTTGACTGGGTGCTGTTGCTGCTATAGGCAACAGCGACCAATCAAATTAGTTTCAAAATATTCAACAGAATATTTATTAAATAGTGAAAGCAAACAATTTGTACAACGACGCATAGACCGTCTTCAAACATGCATTCGTGACGTACTTATCGACGTCATTCATGACGTCATTCATTATGATGTCATTCCACACGTCAAGCAGTTCATTATGACGTCATATGTTGGGTGGGTACTCTGGAAAGGTGAATTGGAAAAAGCCGTCACGAAAGTGTCCGAATTGTATTTTTTGGTGAATTTACACTTTAATAAATATTCCGTTTTATATTTGGAAATCAATTTGACTACGCGAGCAGCAACTCACCTATGCTTTGGACTTTAGATTCTAGGGATTCAGGTGTCAGATTTGCAAATCGATCCCAACTTGCGTAAACATATACAGGCCTTAGTTAGAAATGGGTGGGATATAG
This sequence comes from Chaetoderma sp. LZ-2023a, assembly GCA_034401795.1. Classification (NCBI taxonomy): domain Eukaryota; kingdom Metazoa; phylum Mollusca; class Caudofoveata; order Chaetodermatida; family Chaetodermatidae; genus Chaetoderma; species Chaetoderma sp. LZ-2023a. The sequence goes on from CM067359.1 coordinate 7,606,178, forward strand.
CTAGAAATGGGCGGCATATAGCTAGAATTAGACCTACCAATTGTTTGAAGATTAGTGAATGTATTTTGAATATTTGCCATCCAACCTCCCCATCATCAACCAGCCTTCAACTGATGATTGTAGGCGCCCATAGAGGGATCTTACACGATACTTGGGCCTTAGAGTGATTTCAACCTTTGTTAGTAAACTTATCTTCACCTTGGAGCTTATTCATAAAACTTCGCAGGAATCATGATTCTGTGGGTTGGAAAGGCTTGTTATTTTCAGTCTGTCCCTCCGGGTATTTTGACGGCCATGTGTAAAACGTGATAAATTTTGCATGGCCTTTCATCCATAACATATCTTCTACTTGGAAAAATCTTCATTATGCAAATTTAATCGAGTGATTCTTTTCGTACAACATTCAACTTTAATGTTCGGGAAAATGGCACCAAATCGTTTTTGATATCAATATGTATATAAAACTAAAAATGAATGATGCCAACAATTTGCTGAGACAAAGACGATATAGGCAGGGTTACTAACACCTATTGTGTCAACAGCGCATCAAAGCGCTCAAAATACAACTACTTGATATATCAATCAATTAAACAGTTTTACGGTCAATATTTTTCAAGATATTTTAATTTTAGAAGACTATTTTTTTAAATTTACCATTGAATTTCTTTCGACGGCTTGACCATAAAATGGGTAATGGTAATCTAAAGAAAAGTTAAGTTTTTACTTGGCCGGTGTCCATCTGCAAGCCGAGAGAAAATTTACCACTAGAATGACTGTCTCGGTTACCGAGCCAGTCTTTCTAGTAGTAAATATTAAAAAATCCTTTTCGCTAGGCCTTTCAAATATCCATGTCTGAAGACCATTGCAAAGTTGTTTCTGGTCAGTTTGACAATTAAAGGGTTAAGTTGACAGAAGAGGGTCAACGTATCAGATCATTATGCTGTTGTTATTTGTCGTTGCAATGACAGTTGCAACATTTCTCCTTTTTAAAATAAATTCCCACTAAAGTAACCGCGCAAATTTATAAACCACTAACTTCAGAAACTAAAAATCTCTTTGACAAATTATCCTGAACATAATAGCGATAATCCCGAACGACTGCGTGACGTGCACGCGTACGCGCCCGTGAGCGCGTGCATTGATACATAGTCTAGCCGTCAGCTCCGATATTAATGACATCTTTAAAGGAACGCTTTCTAGCGTGAAATTACTGAATGGCCGAGTGCATGACGGGATATCATAGATGAAAAGAATGCATGCTGAGAGATAAAGAGACGCGCTAAATCTTATCATGATTTTAAATAATTCAGTAGGCGTGGTTTTAAAAGCCAGACGCTTGAGATATATAGAAGAATAATGACTTTACTGCGTGAAATATGAATGAAAATTAGGCATTAGTCAATTAAAAATTAGATTGTGTAAAAATATACAATCAATCTTTTTGACAGGGCTGAATGCGCGGTCTGTAATTACGAAAATCAGAACGAAAACACAATTTTATTCATCTAAAAGCACTCATAATTTATTGTTTGTTAAGGGCATTGAGGCATTAACCTTTATGATTTGTTATAGTTTATCGTAATATGTATTAAGGGAAGGCTGTCGTTGTCGTTGCCTTCGCAGCTGTTGATGATGCGTTTCTCTTTGTCGTCGTCGTCCGTCGTCGTCATTGTCGTCGTCATCCTGTGATGTAATTAAGAATCACTGATCGGGTTTGACTAAAATTTTAACACAAAAATGATAAAATTAAAAAACCTCCGCCGTGATGTGGATAACAAATCCTGGATGCTTAGGATCTAGGGATATCCCGGAAACTACTTGTATCAGATGTGACTCGTACTTTAACGATAAGAGAAAATCCGACAAATCCGGGACCAGCTAAATGCAATGTACAATGTGACATGAATTGGATAGTGATGGTTTCAAATCTCTGCTTTCTAGTGTTCAAATTAGTCCTTAACCAGTTATACCGGCATTACAGTACACCGCAGAAATAAGTTCGATGGTTTCAAAAAGAAACACAGAAACAAGTTACTTCTGGTAAAGAGTTTGAACATAATGAAGGAGTCCAGTTTCTCAGTCAATCATATGACGTCATAATCAACTACATGACGAGTAGGATGACGTCATAATCAATTGCGTCATGAATGGCGTTACTAAGTTCGTCTTTAACGCTTAATTGATGACGGACTAAGCGTTGTGGATATCCATAATACTCTCCCGGCCATCTGAAGGTACACATTTACCACTAGAAATGCATGAGCTTCTAGATTTCGAAGATTTCCAGAGGAGGACCACGGACCGAACCCCTTCCCACCCATCCCCAACCACCACCACCAGTCTAATGCGAAGGGGGCACCCCTTGAGACCCACACAAGGTCTTCTACATTTTTATTACACCCCTACAATGTTAAACCTGGCTACATCACTGCATGCTTGTAGAAATGTATTATTTAGCAAAGATACATGTATTGACATACGTAATTCTTTTTTTTTAAATCGATATAGAACACATTTATCCTAAACTATATTGCTTATAAAATGATTGGAGATAATACCTGCCTAAAATACCATTATAATTAGGCTATGAGCTAATGAACCGACGTCACAAAATAAATGTGCGTTGAATGGGTGAACCATAGCGATAGTTGCTTATTCCCCCGAAAGGTTGAAGCATGTTCAACTTTTCAGACGATCCTAACGACGCACAGTTCGGTGTCGATTGTAGCCCAAAGCTTGTAGTCAGTCTGATATATACATTGCCGATCTGTCGACTGAATGGTCCGAATCGGCCTAATTTTGGCGATTTCCGTCGCCCGTGTATAATTGGTATTAGGCGGCGATGTCTTCCAGTCCAATTCACCTTTCCAGAGTATCCATCCATCATCTGACCCTCCCATGACGTCATAATCAGCCCGGCGCGTGTATGATGACGTCACAATCAATACGTCACAAAGGGTTCCATATAGACCGCCACCAAATCTCAAATACTCCGACACGTTGCATCAATTATATGTCTTTGTAATTCTTTGCAATTTAATAAACATGCTGTTGAATATTTTGAAACTAATTTGACTGGGCGCTGTTGTTGCCTTAGGCAGCATCAGTGCCCAGTCAAATTAGTTTCAAAATATTCAACCGCTTACCACTGTGGAAATTGATAGTCATGGTGTTCAGAGATCGATCGATCCCAACACGAGCGAGGTGTGGGTGGAGCTTAGCTGGAGATAGGCGGGGCATAGCTAAAACCGGCAAGGTCCATTATGTTCAACGTATTCTACAGGACGTTTTCCTTTGGTTCGGATACAACATAAGTTATTTCCGAGCTTTACTGTATTACTTATCAAACAGTTCTTATGAACCGTTTATGTATTTATGAACGGACCCCTCTCACATACATCGCTCTTATTTAAATATTAAAATTAATGTGTTTGAAGTTTATTAAGGGATGAAATTATTAGTCAAACTGCCACTATTTCCAATAGATACTACACTTTTATCGTCTACACTAGTGGTATTCTGTCTGCTATTATTTGTTGTCTGGCGCCATTGTCACCTTAATTTATGAGACCCTACCTACTAACAACAACATCAAACAACATGGATACGCCTTAAAATTGATTAACAAACCACCTGAATTGGGGGTGGGTTACACACTCTAGTGATTACTAGTGCTTAGTGACCCTCATGACTTAAAGAACCACCACTTCACTGTCCCTTAACCTATACTTTGAAAACCACCTGACGCTTCCTCAAGACGTTATTAAGGAACCACCGACGCTTCTTAACGCGGCCATTTCGGACGTGAATTGTCTTTATTTGTTTTTATTTAATGTATAAATTTTACATTTTTTCTTATCAAGTAATAAAATAAATAGATATCAATTCGCGGTTTATAACTGTTTTGTCCGAGTCAATCGTTTAGGCTATTCTCCAATTAAATTAGATTAAGTGAAAGTTTTTGAACTCTCTAGTTGTCTCAATGGCGCCTGTACGCATAGGTATGTACCACTATTCACCCTATAATACTCATATCAGCAAAAACGACTTCAGCAGTGGTAGTGAGAAACGTCCATTTGCAGAACAAGAGAATGGTATTTTTGAAAATGTACCACTTGAATGACTGGCTCGATAACAGAGCCAGTCATTCCATTAGTAAATATTAAAAAATACCCTTCTCTTGGTCTGCAAATGGACATTTTCTATGAGAAAATTGAAATAAAATTCGCGGGTTAAAGGGTTAAGGGTTCTGGTTAGAGCAATGCATCACCTTAGCTTCACTCCTTTCCTCTCCGCCCAGGTGTATAAAGAGAGATCAGGGTAAAAACTTGGGAAGTTAGCTGTAATGGAGACATGTATGATTACTGTATTCTGCGGCTGTAGTAGTAGAAACATCCTACAGCTGCAATCAGCCCTTCTTCACTTTTGCCCACCGTGTCGTGTCTGCAGCCAGACGCTTTAACTGCCTCAGGTCCATCCTTGATCTGAGGGTACTGAGTCGTGTTTTCTTGAGGTCACCTCGTAGCATGCTTACAGATTTATGGATGCTGTCCTCTCCAGGCTTTTTCCAAAATAATTGTCTATACTTGATTTCTATCATAGATTAAAACAGCTTATTTATGAATTTACATCCGGAGTCCCGTCTTTGAAAATAGATTCTTTTGATCAATTATGGGATTTGTATTCATGTGTTTGGATTCGACTACATAGAATACTTTATATATAACATATCAAATATCTAGAGGCATTACACGCATAGCATGTTGTGTCTGAATGCCGGTGCATCACTATTGTGGTACACAAAGATGATAGTCAACGGACATTTCCAGTTTTTGCTATGCCCCGCCCATCTCTAGCTAAGCTCCACGCACGCTTTGCCCTTGTTGGGATCGACCAATCCATGCACTCCTTGAACCTCAAAACTTTTCGAGAAAAATTAACAGGTTAGCTGTTAATATTTTGAAACTAATTTGACTGGGTGTTGTTGCTGCCTATGGTAACAACAGCGCTCCGTCGAATAGGTTTCAGAATATTCAACAGAAAGTTAGTTAAATATCAAAGACAGGTAAACTGTCTTTGGCGGACTTGGCGGACTATTAAGCGTTTATGAAGTAATTGATTATAACGTCAGCCTACATGTGATGTTGTTGATTACGAAGTCACACGATTGATCGATAAACTGGATTTCTCTATTCAAAACTGCAATATTTGCCAGTAAGAGATTCGACCGTCTCTCTTTATCAATAATAAATATGTACATGTCTTGCTATGCCCTAGCGATTTCTAGCTAAGCATCATAAACTGTGTGCGTGCATTTGAATTAAGTTTAAGGACGTTGAACCCTGAATTACCGAAATCTCAATTTCAAGGTAACTCTGCAGGCAAACTGTTGAATATTTTGAAACTAATTTAACTGTGAACTGTTGCTGTCGATACATAGAGAATTGTCACACATGTTCACCAAAGACATACTACGCCTTTCAAATCGCTTATTGCCAAAGCTTTACCAACGTCGTAACGGACCTACGTCATTTGTGACATCAGCTACAAGTGACATATTTTAATCGCGGATTCCAGTTTTTCAGTCAATCACATGACGCCATAATCAACTACAAGACGCGTATGATGACGTCGTAATCAATTAGCCTACGTCGTGAATGGCGTAGCTAAGTTCGTCACGAATGCTTAATTGTTGACTGACTAACCGTTGCGGTAAGAATTGTATGTCCTTGCTATTTAATAAACATCATGTTGAATATGTTCTATCTCCGGTGCATTTCACCCGTTACCTTGCTGGAACATTGAAATCCGTGCGGGAAACTTCCACAAGACCAGGCCCCAGTGTCAATATTGCCGCTAGAGATGGAATATGCCGACGATGAGGACTTCATAGACGAGGTCAAATAAACCCTTGACGAACTTCTCTCAACAGCTGCAAACAAACTAAAAAGTGAGAATCTCTTTATGAATGAATCCAAAACAGAATTCACCCACATATACCTATCTACCAAGAATGAAAACAAAAAAATGACGCTCCACTTCGTGGCGGCGAACCACGGAGGAAAAGTAAAATCCTGGCCTTACTGCTTTTCAGTACTGATGACGTTGCTGCACGCTGCGTCATGGGGAACATAGCTTTTCAGTCCCTCTGAAAGCTATGTATTCGTAGATCAAAGATGCCCTTGATAAAAAGGCTGCGTTTATAATATGCAACCTGCGAATCTTTGATGCTGTATAACTCTAACTGCTGGGCAGCTCCAAAGGCAGCACTAGACACACTGTATGCCTGCCACCGCAAACACCTACGCACCACCACTGGACACCGATGGCTAGACAGCATAATTTCCAATGATGCACTATACCATTTGTAATACGTCGCCGCTGTCTGAGAAGGTCGCCCAGCAAAGATGGTCCATGTTTGGCCATGTGGTGAGGATGCCAGACGAGACACCAGCACAGAGAGTCTTGGAATTCACCCTGCTGGAAGCCAACAAATACAAAGCCAGGAGAGGACGCCATTACATAAATCTGCTAAGCGTGCTACGAGGTGACCTCAAGAAAGCAGGACTCGGTACACTCATGTCAAGAATGGGCCTGAAGAATTAAGGATTTCGGATGAGGAATATACACAGTGGACAAAAGAGGAGAAGGATTGATTGCAGCTGTATGATGTGTCTACTACTACAGCCGCAGAATACAGTAATCATACATGTTGAATATTTTGAGACAGATTTGACTTGGCGCTATTGCTGTCAGATTACCTTCAAAAAATTCAACAGTGTGCCTCTATAGTTTTCTGGAAGTTCAGACTCAGAGAACGCACGCACTGATTGATCCCAACGCGGACAACACGTGGGCGGAGCCTAGCTAAAGATGGGCGGAGTATAAGTAAAACTTGTGTCCTCCATTATGACGTCAGGATAATGGATGAGCAACTGATCGGATGCCTCCATCGCCACCCTTACTACCAAGAGGGAGCCATGTTTGCTAATCCTGCAGACACGTAGTGGTTACATTGTATTATATTGCTAATTACTATCAAACTAAGGTATATGATCGATTAAACACACTGTCATTAGATTGTACACACAACACGTGCTGAAATCATGTAATCGCATTCGTGTACTCCCGTCATATGTCGGTTCTCATCGGCATATTATGCATAATTAGATGTCTCGAATATCATGTTAGAGACGCAAGCACGGCCTGCTAGAATCAACGAAGCTAGGTTGCGCGATGATATACCACGAAGGAGATATACTATTACTAACATTTGAAACACGAATTCCCAACTCGACACGTTGTACGAAGTGCATGTCTTTACTATTTAGTAAACATTCTGTCGAATATTTTGAAACTAATTTAACTTATTTGCCATAGGCAGCAACAGCACCCAGTCAGATTAGTTTTAAAATATTCTACAGCTACCCTGTATAGTTTTCTGGAAGTTGATAGTCAGGGAGTTCAGGGAGCGATCCATCCAAACACGAGCGAGGTGGGGTGGAGGTTAGCTACAGATGTGCGGGGCATAGCCAAAACTGGAAAGGTTCATTGACGCACGTGTATAAAGCGCGCAATGATTCTCCCGCATCCCTACGCTCTCGCATCTACCAGATCAACCCTGTACAAAAAAGCATCAATTCCTCGCCAGTGAATTAAGCGAGGTTTATGACGCTTTAACGCGAAAAGCGAGCATTCCACACAATTATCATTCATATCAGCTTCTCTGTGACATCTGTCACTATGGAAACTAATAAACTTATTATTAATATTATTTTTTTGCCATTTTCATTGCGAATTCTCACCACTTTAGAATCACTATAGGGATAGATATGCTGAATAATTTAAGAACAGCTGCCCAGCAACTACTTTCAGATAAATTGATAACAACGTATTCAGCCATAGCTTATTGTAATAAATATTAGCTATACCGAGTTTAAACATAGATTAGTACGGCTAAGTAGGTCTACAGTACGGCTCATAAATAAGTTACAAAGTTTCCAAAGCAAGAACAGACACGTGATAGCTAGTAAGAAATGTCCTGTTGAATATTTGGAAGAGAATTGGATTGGAAGACAATCCTGACTTAGGAGCAATGTGTTCCAATACAATGGAGGTATCCAGTTTTATCTATGCCCCGCCCACCCCTAGGTAAGCTACACCCACGCTTCACCCATGTTGGGATCGAATCGATAATCCCCAATATCAATTTCCAGAAAACTATACAGGTAAGCTGTTGAATATGTTGAGATTAAGTTGACTGGGTGCTTTGACAGCGTCCAGTCAAATTAGTTTCAAAATATTCAGCAGTATGTTTATTAAATAATAAAGACATACAATTCGTACAAAAACGCTTAGTTCGTCATCAATTAAGCGGTTGTGACCAATCTAGCTACGTCATTCTATAGGTAATTGATTATGACGTCAACCTACACGTCACGTTGCTGATTATGACGTCATATGATTGAAGAATAAACTAGAATCCTGCCATATGTTCAAAATATTCAACTGTTCATGTTATTTTATTTTGGGAAACATGATAGGTTATTTCTGTGCTGTACTATATATTGATATCAGATTCCCTGTTTTGAAAATCATTCACAAAAAATTGATGCCAGCGTTGTTTTGCTTCTGAAAATAATAATATTTTATTACAGCAGGATGCGCGATGTGGCGTGTATATGTAAACACGCTGTATCTCAGCGTAGCACCGTTCTAGTAACTGAAAGATTTATGTGCTTTCTTTGAAGTAACGTTTTAGAATACGTCTGTTTGGCTAAGTTATCGTTGTATGAGTGGAACATAGTTGTCAGAAGGACATACGTTGAACGACCTTGTCTTGTAAATAATAATTATGATATCTAGTCTTTTGGCGAAGGCAACGCGTAAAACAGTCGAAGGAATGAGTGAGAATTCTTACGTTAGTCATTGGCACAAACTTGAAATGTACGGTTTAAGCTTACGAAAGGCTTTAAAGGTGCACATTCGCGCCAAAATATTTGAAAATAAAATTGTTAAAATTGTGTACTTTGAAGGACTTAACGTGTGTACCGCAACGCAATGTAACGAAATAAATCTTAAGATATGACAATTTGATTACGCATAAGGCATAAATTAATATAATTTATTGAATTGTGAAGTTGAATTAGGGAATCGTGTCTCAAATTTCACAACGTAAAGAAATTATATTTCTTCACGCGTAATGAAATTATCATATGCTAAGAATTATTTAGTTTCATTACATCTCGGCTCATAATCTATGCTTCTAAACGTAGAGAATTTTAAGAATTTTAAATTCAAGTATTTTGGTGTGAATATGCATCTTTAAATTCAAATGTTCCTAGTCAATATCAGAATATGTATCTCATAGTTAAGTTCACAAGGCGTTAATCCGAAGACCTTTATGGAATGGAAGGATCTCTGCCTAGCTATGCCACGCCCATATCTAGATAAGCTCCGTCCACATTATATGCAAATTTAAGCCATGAAATCTCAAAATCTCATTGTCAACGTACCTATACATCTCAGCGGATCCAACATAACTCAAGATAAAAACAAACCACGAATGCATCACGCAATGGACCTTTACAGTCTATCCATCCATCATATGAAGTCATAATCAACTACATGACGTGTGGGTTGACGTCATAATAAATGACGTCATGAATGACGTTATTAAGTTCGTCAGGAACGCATAATTGGTGTACGAATTGCATACCTTCACTATTTAATAAACATGCTGTTATAGACAGCAACAACACCCAGTCAAATTAGTGTCAAAATATTCAGCAGGTTACCTGTATAGTTTTCTGGACATTGATAATCACGGAGATCCCAACACAAGCGAGGTGTTGGAGGAGCCTAGCTATAGCTAGAGATGGGCGGGGTATAGCTAAAACTGGAGAAGTCCATTTGTACGCCATCGATGCTGTACAATAGTCCAATGCAACAACTGGATAGTTCCACCGAGACCACCGTCACCACGACCACCACCACCACCACCACCACCACCACCACCACCACCACCACCACCACCACCATCATCATCATCATCATCATCATCACCACCATCATCACCACCACCACAATCATAATCATCATCACCACCACCACCACCACCACCACCGCCGCCACCACCACCACCACCACCACCACCACCACAATCATCCCCATCATCATCTCCACCACCACCACCACCACCACCACCACCACCACCACCACCACCACCACCACCACCACCATCATCATCATCATCATCAAGGCAGAATGGAGAAAACGTGCATGAATTGACATATACCGCTGACAAGCGATAATATCTCGGAATAAGACGAGACTAGAAAATTTTAAACTTAAGAAAATGGACATAGAAGGCTGCACAGACTCAACAGAATTTGATAGAGAGACGACACAGCCGGCCAAATATTTGGAATATTTCGCTTCATTGACTGAAGATGATGACCATGGTATGAAGGAGACAGAGAGAAGATAGTTTATGGCGTCGATTCACATCAATACATATGGACAAATTGTGAAAACCTACTGATGAACATATGAAATACTGAGTTTTCGAGCCTACATGCACATTTCCAACCGCAAGATATAGTTTTGAAACATTAGCATGTATCAAGTCTGTAATCAAGCGTATGAATACGTTCCAAATCAGCTGTCGTAGTATAATTGTATCTTCGGGCTGTAAATCTACTTATAATGAGCCGGTCCAAAGATAAATAGACCTTTCCAATTTATCCATCAAACATATAACGTCTTAATCAACTATGTGACGTGTAGGATGACGTCATAATCAATGACGTCATGTATGACCTAGATGACCTCATCGCGAAAGCGTAATTAATGACGGACTAAGCATTGTTGTACGAATTGTATGTCTTTACTATTTAATAAAGATGCTGTTGAATATTTTGAAACTAATTTGACCGGGCGCTGTTGCTGCCATAGGCAGCAATAGCACACAGGCAAATTAGCTTCAAGATATTCAACAGCTTACATTTTCTCGAAATTGATAGTTAGGGAGTTCAGAGATCGATCGATCTCAACACGGCGATGTGTGGTTGGTGCTTAGCTAGAGATGGGCGGGGCATAGCTAAACCTGGATTCCTCCATTGTGCATCATTGCTACAACTCAGCGCTAAGAGACAGGAACCACGTGATCAGGAACATATAAAACAATCCTGATCACATGGTTCGCAGGCCATTACTGGACCAGTACCGTGCCAACACGACCAGGTATTGAGATTAAGTCAGTCCAGGCACACTTAGCTGTGTTATTTGGCGGACATGTTGCGGCCATCATTATAGTGGCTGGCGGCTTGCAACGAGACTATACGAGTACATATCGTCTTTCACAGATACGGCGTCTTATAGAGGACAGGCCACTCATCTCCGTCAGATGACAGTTCCGCCAAATACCGCGCTTAAACCATAGACAAAATGTTGCCAGGTTCCCTGTTTGCAGAAATTTCATGCCATCACAAAGCGCCCTTTTTATCTGCTCCGTAACTATAAATGAAGACACTTAGCTCAGCTCATTAAGAAACTTAGAGAATATAGAGCATCCATTATTTATTAGTTATTTGTTATGTTTATATGGTAAATACAGTCTTTTGTGAAAGGCGTTATGATACGAGAGGGTGGATGTTATCCTGCGGCAGACGACAGTTTAATCTTCAGATGCGTCGTCTCCACGGACACATTACAGACGGTCTGCTTTCTGGGGGAACAACATGTTTGGGATACTTCCCGGAAGGTTATTGAACGACGGATGGCTTAAGGAGCTGCCATCTTGTGGTCAACTCATGTATTTCCAGTGGTCACTATCTTGCACTATAAGATCACATGCCAATGGTGACCACATTTGGTGTCCCATAAGGTTGTCGCTTAGGACATATTTAACAGTATAGATTAGCCTCCTGCCAGACTCCATTAATTCCTTCCAAGAACTACCCTCCGGTCAAACATCGACCACTATGTTTCATCTAACAGGAGCGGGGAATATTACATTTAGCACCCAGTAACGAGGAAGCAAATGAGAGCGGTCGCCTGTCACAACCAGATAGACTCTCAGGGAAACTATTGATTATCTGTGGCGATCATCTTAGCTCGCGCGTTCGTGCTTACTGATGACATCGAGCATCCGCAAGCAGACGAACAAGCGATGTCTCCACGCGCAATCCCACGCGCATCTTCAGTAAACAACAACAAACAAACAGTGAGAGGATAGAGAGGATAGTGGCGGACAAGCGTCCGTTCAATGCTTCAGCGGTGTCTGCTAGTAGCCTGACTCCAGTGCTGTAGACGACAATTGTCCGCGCGTGATTCCGGGCTTAGCAGGCGACATCTCTGCCTCAGTAGCAGACGACAGTAACAAGCGAACCAGCTTTGTCAAAGAAGCTGGTGAGTGGCTCAATATTAGACCGTTATATTACACATAATCATAAATGTTATTCTTTGCCCGCCATATCCAGCTGGGATTCTTTAGCAACAATTTGACAGAAAGTTGTTGCTGTCTAAGACAGCAACAACTTTCAGCCAAATCTTTCCCAAAATATCCAACAACTTTTATATTTAACTCCACTAAATCCACATTCACGAGAAATGCTGAATAAAAAGTTATAAAGACAGAACAAACGACAACGAAGCTCGTCTGAACGCAGACGACACTTTAGCGATAGCTTCAATTGGAGACAGATGACCACGGCGACAAGAAAACATTCGGAATTCGCTCTATGCTAGCAGACTCTGAGCTCCATGTAGCATTTAGGATGTGAGCTTGTTTGCGTTCGGATGAGGAGAAGCGCGAATGGTATTTATTTGGATGAGGACAGGGAAAAGCGATATTTACAGTACGCGAGCAATTGGTTTACATAGCTTTATTTAATTTCTCTTTTCGTGGTACTGACCAAATTCGGTCGAATCGTTGAAAAAGTTATCAAACAATAATTCTATTGTGTTTCAGTGTTCTCGAAGCCCCGGATCTGTGTGACAATAAATTAGCCATGTAAACTAAACTGTTACACAGTTTACGTTTCCTATAACGATCAACACATTTTATTCTGAATCTCGAAAAGCATCATTTCATTGGAAAAAACATCCAAAAGATACCTGTTATTTTAAAACAATTTGAGTGAAATGTGTTACTACCATATTCAGAAATAAATTTCAGTCAAATTATTTTAAATATAATCTGCAGAATTTTGACAGAGTGATCATTTCCGTCACGAATATAATTTCCAATTAATCCGAGTGGAAGATGTTTAGGTCTATAACCGAATTTGTTAACAGAAAAGCATCCATCCGCTTCGTGAGTGGAATGCGTAGGCCGATTTACGTATTCCAGCGTAATGCTCTGTGTATAAATATATCGAATTATTCCATCTTTGTAGATATTCTAGCACAAGGGTGTCACCCAATTTAGACGTACGTGTACTCCGCATTTCATCACAGAACCTTATTATTAATAGAATAAAACCACGAACCAGAACCAGACAGAAGCGCGGAAAAACTTAGTCCTAGCGTAGTAAGATGTCTAAAAACGGCCTCTTAATATACCCACGCAAATCACGTGCGGTTACACGTATATTCATCTGTGCAATGGATTTTTGAAGATGGATTTTGGTGGTTATTTTTATTTGCACTATAAGGCATACATTTAGATCCGTGAATGTCTACGTCTCTCAGTCTATTAGAATGTTGATTTGCCATATCAAAAGGTAGTGTTTATGTATAGAATACTAATGACGACATATTACAATGGACACCAATAAGAGAGTTCTATTCGTGATGTTGAGTTAGCGGAGTCAGGACAGAGTGCTTCAGGACATATCCGAGAAATGTTTGAGTCGAAGCAAGTCTCTCCGATTTCAAAGACTTGCATTTCTGGTCCCATTTCCTGGCGTCGTTTTTAATTAATTCCTCGTCTACTTCAAACACTGTGAAGACTTCTTCTTATTAGTGTTCACGTTCAAATCGATTTCTTACAAATAATCTAACGAGACAGAACTAGGACGCCAAACCAAGACTCGAGGACTTGCTTCGCGTTGACTTTAATAAAACCTTCATCATTATGCGACCCTTTGTAAAGCTTCATCAAGGGTTCGGTTTGGTGGCGTGTAGAGTGTTCCTGTTCTGCGTGGTGTTGTGGAGGAGTTGTGTTGCAGGCCGGACATGCGAGAAGATCACGGTACCAATGTGTCAGCATCTGTGGTGAGTTTCAGCAGCTGTAACAATATTGCGATTAAAGATTTACTTTAATCCGTTCTTTTTGTTGATGAAGTGTTAAGTTTCTTTATTTGGGACGGTGGTGTTTCCGTTTAAAAATACAATGCATCTCAGAAATAATGTAGCATGTTTCCAACACAAAATAAAGCGTATACTGTTGTATATTTTGAACATAATTGTATTGGACGACATTGCTGCGTTAGGCAGCAATGTCTTCCAATACAATTATGTTCAAAATATTCAATAGAACATTTCCTACATCGTGTTCAGGATTTTACTAACTATCAACTTTATGTTTTTTATTTTTTAAACGTTCTAACTTATGTATTAGCCGTACTGTAAATTTGTAACTGATGTGCATTTTAATGTGGGTGTCGCTAAGAAGCTGGTGTTGTTCTCGTCAAAAGATTTCGCAACAGTTTTCAGTAAAACCATGTTCAAGATCTACACCAATCCAAATTCAAATTTGTGTATTCTAACATATTCTTAGCACTAATCTGAAATTATATAGGGACATATACTTGGTAATGACAGATGGTCTAATGCATATACCAGCATGATTTATGACTCGTTTAACTGATGCGGCCATATTCCCGGATGGTAGTTAGAATTGGCTTATCTGATTAGACAATATCCTCCAAGTGGGCGAGCATAAATTAAATTACCTATACCTATATCCGTCGAAAGGATTTAAAATTAGTTTAACTGGTTTTGGGCGTTTGGCTGTATCCATTAACGGGATTTAGAATTGGTTTAGCAGTTCGGGGCTTTATATTACCAACATAATTTAGAATTGGTTCAACTGGTAGGGTCAGAGCCAGCCATAATGATTTAGAATGGGTTTAACTGTGTGGGTAATATCAAACAAAGGAACTGCGAATTGGTTTAACTCGTTGTAGGCTCTACCAAGCAATATTATTCAGAATTAGTATGTACCTCTTTGAGGCATATGCATCAACGTGATTTAGAGATAGTTTAATCGGTTGGTCCATGTCCACCAACATGATTTTGAGTGTTGTTGGTTGGACAAGATCTAAGAACTGGATTTTGAATTTGGTTTAACTGATTCCGGTGTAAGGTTGTATTTTAGGTTTGTATTTGACTGCGCTAGTAGCGATTTAGAAAGGTTTAACTATGTATGAGTGCTCCTAATTCACACAGAAAATAAACCGGAAATAGATCACCCATCTGTTCTTACCTGTCTCCGTGATGAATTTCTGCAGACTAGATTTTCCAGGTGAATTAACTGCGGATATGCTGAATATTTTGAAAACAATTTGACTGAAAGTTGTTGGTGGCTAACAACTTTCAGTCAGATTGTTTTCGAAATATTCTGCATGTCCCGAATTACTGCCCCTTGCAATTATTGTCTGGTGGCTTGCAAGATTCATCCAGTTAACGGCTAAAACGACCAGAAATACAGCTTTATTCCAGGAATATAATAGCGGAATCGATTCGTAGCTAAGCCCCGCCCATTTATAGCTAAGGTCCGCCCACTCTGCACACGTGTTCGAATCTATTTTAACACTTTGAACGTGGAGTTCCGAGAATTCCAAATTCAAGGCAACAATACAAGGGCGCACTTGAATATCGGGAAACTAATTTGAGTGGTAGATGTGAGACTCAAAATATTCAACAGAATACCTAACAAATTATAAACTCATCCAAATATAAAATCCAAGTACACACAAGCCAGACCTTCGATCGCCACATCCGTCATTTGATTATGACGTCACCTAACAAGTTGCGTGTTTTGATTATGACGTCAGATACTTGAGTGACAGATCGGATCACGGGTAATGGACCCCTCCAGTTTATCCATCTATCATATGACGTCATAATCAACTAGATGACGTGTAGAATAACGTCATAGTTAATGACGTCATTATGGCGTCATGAATGACGTAGATACATGTAAGTTCGTCAAGAACGCATACTTGATGACGGACTAAGCTTCGTCTTACGACTTGTATGTCATTACTATTTAATAAACATGCTGTTGAATATTTAGAATCTAATTTGACTGGGCGCTGTTGTAGCTATGGGCAGCAAAAGCACCCAGTCAAATTAGTTTTAAAATGTTCAACAGTCTACCTGTATAGTTTTCTGGAAATTGATAGCCATGGAGTTCAGGGATCGATCCCAACACGAGGGTGGGTTGAGCTTATCTAACGATGGGCGGGGCATAGCTAAAACTGGAGAGGTCCGTTGTATACGGCTCCTTATCTTGGCTCTATCATATTCATGTCAGTATTCGTTAGTGTTCTGCCCCAACCAAAATTCAACCACTGTTATATATGTAACTATGGGTTGAGAATGTTGAATAAGAAAAGTAGAGAAAATTAAAGAAAAATTATTGTATTTTACATGCAACGCGTTGGTTGATTGACTGATAAACTGACAGACGACTGTAAGAAATGGACACCCGACTGCGAGGGTAATGTATAACAACACCCATATAGCTGTCTATCACAATGCAAAATAACCCATGTATACTTCGTGACCATTGGTACCGAACGCAGGTGATGAGAACAGGTATTTCAATCATAAGACCATACACCTGCTTTGATACTTTGTACACGATAGATATTTATATTTTTCGGAAGTAACAATAGATACCTACCCATAATCAATGATGAAGGAATTTTATTACGAACTACTTACTATATATACAGCCGTCTGTTTTCCTTTTATCGATTGCGAGAAAACCGATCGCTTGACTGATATAGTTCTGAATTCCTATGAAGCCGATATCAAGAAATGATAAGGAACAGATAACCTCGGCTGATTGTGAAAATAATTTCATTAAAGGTCATTGGTGCCTTTGATTTTCAGTCAAATTGTTTTCAAATAATCAAGACTAATCAAAGAAATACGTGCTGTAAATACGATCAAATCTGTGCAGTATTAATTGGCGCAGTGTCCACAAAGCGCAACGCATACACACCACGTATATATCTATATCTATTGTATAGCGTACGTTCCTGTAGCACATTTCTCTTAAAAAATGTATATTTTTCATATAGATGTAGGCCTATATATACATATTGATCTTTTCATAAACTGTGTACGATAGAGCAATTGTTGAATACTTTGAACGTAATTTGATTGGAATACAGTGCTCAAAGCAGCAATGGACCTTTCCAGTTTATCCATAATCATATGACGTCATAATCAACTACGTGAAGTGTAAGATGAAGTCATAATCAATGGCAGCATGAATGACGTTGATAAGTTTGTCGCGAACGCTGCTTAATTAACATTCCGACACATTGTACGAATTGTATGTCTTTATTATTTACTAAACATTCTGTTGAATATTTTGAAATTAATTTTACTGGCACTGTTGCTGCCATAGGCAGCGACAGCGCCCGATCAAATTAGGTTCAAATCAGCTTACCTGTATAGTTTTTCGTAAATTGATAGTCAGTGTGTTCAGGGATGGGTGGATCCCAACATGAGCTAGGTGTGAATGGATCTTAGCTAGAGGTGGGCGGGCTATAGCTAAAACTGGAAGGGTCCATTATGTTAGGTTTAGTACAATGAGCAGCGTTAGAAGGATCCATATCCGTGTAAGCTCCGGCCACTTAGTACCTATGTTTGAAACGTTTCGTCGGTTTTAACACGCCAAACCCTGAATTCCTCAACTCTCTCAATTTCAAGTTAACTATGGGCCCATGTTCCCGAAGCTATCGTTATGGTAGCGGCATCGTCACACTCATGTTATGTTATTGGAGTAACGATAGCTTCGGGAACATGGGGCCAGGTAAGATGTTGAATATTTTGAAACTAATTTGACTGGGAGCTGTTGCTGATTATGGCAGCAACAGCTCTGAGACAAATTAGTTTTAAAATATTCAACATATGGTTTATTGATCTATAAATTCACCACAGACCCATAATATGGACCCTTACTTTCGTTTGGGGATCAAAGTTATTTCAAATGAATGTTTAATAACTTATAAATTCGCAAAATCCCCACAATTTAGACGGCTACTTTCGTGCCAGACTAACCGCATTTCATTGGAAGTCGTCTAACAAATGACGTATTTTGATAATGACGTCAGATACTAGAGTGACAGATCGGATCCCTCTATGTGCTTGTTAAGCAGTTATTAAAATAAACACAAGCTTTTATTTTATCAGTTCAGCAGGCTTACCCATAACACCACGGCATTCGAATTCAATACTTAGATAACTTGAAGACAAATTGTGTTTCCAATATTCTGCAGTTTACAGGCTTAGCCTCCTGGATATAATGCTTATGACAATTAAATAGGATGAAGGCGAAACCGCCATCTGAGATACAAATAAAATGTGTATAATGGTTGAGATATGAACAAGTGAAGTCGTGCGCGGTGTCACACATACACGCGCACACGCACGCACGCACGCACGCACGCACGCACGCACGCACGCACGCACGCACGCACGCACGCACGCACGCACGCACGCACGCACGCACGCACGCACGCAAACACACACACACACACACATGCACTCACGCATGTACGCACACATGCACTCACGCATGCACGCACGCACGCGCACGCATACTAACAAATGTGTATACACGCACATACGCACACACGCAAACCATCTATTAATACAATATGGAGTTAATACGTCACAGCAATAACCCAGGTGCGTGGAACACGCCTTAGGTAATCTGACACCGGTGGTCGTACAAGAACCCCGCAGTCTGCATGTTGCTGGAACTATCATACCGATCAATACAGTCGTATTTGTAGCTAGCCAAGGTCTGCAATGCCATGAAAGATTTATAGAGAATGAACACCGTGTTTGCTTTGATGAGTTTTCTTATAGACATTGATAAAACAGTCACACCTGTCTATACAGGTCACTAATTGTCCATTGGTACCGAATGCATGTGATGAGAACGGGTCAATGTATTCCCATCTGAAGACCTAACACCTCCTTTAAATGTTATTTCTACACGATGGTTATTTATGCATTTCGACAGCCACGATAGATAAGCAATGAAGAAGGAATTTTATTACGAACCAATTACTTTATATACAGCCATCTGTTGATGACCGCCAAAGAGTGGTCACAAAACGCAGGCGGTTCCTTAACACAACTCACTTCTTTGGTAGATAATTACTGGGGCTAAAAGCTGGTGGCCACCCGTCGTAAAGAACAACCATATTCTGACTCTAAACGCGCATGTTCGGTGTAAACAGATTTGACTATATGCAGTTGAAGGTTATCCGTGATCCGTTAGCATCAATGTTAACCTGAGAGTCCATATATTACGAACGCGTTACGATTTAAGAAAACATTACGTTGGATATTTAAAAACAAATCTAACTGGAACCAATACTTGTTTGCCTGTCACACCAGCAACATATTCTAGTCAACTTTGTTTTCAATTTTTCAATACATTAGGTGCATGTATTACATTGCTTTGGATTTGACTTTCCGTTGATATATGGTTAAAAATCGACCTGATGGTGATGCGTGTTGCTTCATTGCTGAAGGGAATTAACGCGCGGGTCTGACATGCCTTGGTCTTTTGTCTTTTAGCGTCACCAAGATGCTACCGTTGCCGTGGTTTTCTGCGTAATTCTATTCCTTTCTGTTCGATGCTTATTAAACGTAGCCCACAGGATGCGCAATCCATAATTTATAGAAGTATGTTTCCAGCATAATTGGTACTCACCATTCATTGTGCCTTATTTTCCGGTACACGCAAGTACCAAGGCAGCGTAGCGACATGTCAAATATAGGACTGGTCGTCTTCCATTAGTAAACTCTGTTACTGCAAGCTGTTGCGTTCTAAGAGAGCAACCGCTTTCCAGTAGCGTTGTTTACAGAATGGAGGTCACGAGTCCTTCCTTCCTTCCACGCATTCTTTAAAACCACATACCAATTCGAGAGCATTAGCATGAGAGTATTAGCATGTTTAGGACGATGCACACATGTGTATTGCTTGAGCAGTCACGTGGGCGCAGTTATATGCTGCGGTTAACCCTTTAATGGGCAGGCAGACTATAATCAACATCTGAAGTGGTCTTGACGAATGCCCATTTGCATACGAAGTAATTAAAGGCTATATTTAATGTTAAACTGGATCATTGAGCGAGTCATTCCTGTTGTACATTTTCAAAATATCCTTTCCTTGGTCCTTCACGCGGACATTTTTCAATTTCTTGACCAATTAATGGGCTATCATCTGCGGAGTAAACATGCCTTGGCTATTTTAAGGATACGAAGCCCGGTGGCTGATCACTGACAATGCGACATCGCGGTTAAGCATGACCGTAACTTGTTTATCCATCAAGAATGGTTGCTAAAATCCACACGACCGCCTAATTCAAGTCTAGCAATATGTTGCCGGGTGTGTTAGAGTGTGTGTGGTGGGGTGGGTGGCGGGTGGGTCGTGGCACACGATGTCGACGCCTTAAAGCAGGTGGTCTTATGGCCACTCGACAAAAAGAACCATCATTCTGTGAGTATGGCATTTGTCATTTGCGTTCATCTTACTATAATGTTTCTGTTTGATATTGGAGTTGGTCGTATTTTTGTGTAAGAGTTTCGAAATCGTGACGTAGATTATATAATTAATAAATGAATTATTTATCCTTGTACAGAATTCCCCCTCAATCGTTTGTGATTTTATTAACCCGTTAGCACTCATATCAGACATAAACAGCTTCTAGAGTGATCTTGAGAAATGTCAATTTGCAGACCAAGGGAAGACTATTTTTGCCAATTGAGCACTGCAATGACTGGCTCGATAACCGAGTCAGTCATTCCAGTGGTAAATTGTTAAAAAATAGTTTTCTCTTGGTCTGCAAATTGACATTTTCTTTGAAACAAATTTAAGGCTTAATAGCTAATATAGATAATTTCCAGCAGGCATCATCAGCACAGCGTTACGGGAGTTTGGCGCATGCGTAGGAGGTGATTATACCTTTATCTCGTCGTAAGTATTCGGAACTGAGATCACTTTGAAAACAGCATTAGTTACCGCAGACTCCGTAGGATGTAATGAACATTAATATTCTGTTTAACCCTCGAATTTGTTCTAAAAATGTAAATTTTCTCATAGAAAATGCCCATTTGCAGATCAAAAGACGACTGTTATTGAAGATTTGCCTCTGCAATGACTGGCTCGAATATCGAGCCAGTCATTCCAGTAGTAAATTGTCAAAAATAGCATTCTCTTGGTCCGCAAATGGTCATTTCGCAAGATCACAGCGGAAAACATATGAGTGTTAAATGGTTAATATCGAGAACATTGAGCAATGTAGAAATAAATCTCAAACAAAGTGCGTTTTGACAGAACTGCCTATACTCTAGCTATTTATAGGACTAGTCCATAGCTATTTCTGTAATACGCGACTGACATCCTTAGTTTCAGCGTCTGCGCATCTTATCGTATGACCAAGCAACATCAAACACAATCCATGGCAAAAAGCGAGACGACATCTGCCTTCAATGTGTGAATAATTTAGCTACAGAGGCGACGAGGCGTTAAGGTCAATCACACACATCCGATGATTCACACAACTTTTATATCAGTTCAATGCTTTAATTCATGATGTCTGTTAGAAACTAATTGTGGGAATGTGTAACTATTTGAACAACTCCACTGTTAGAAAATAACAGGGATGGACGTAGTTCTCAGTTGGAGTTCTCTGAATGGGGGTTTGGATTCAAAAACGGGGACCCACAGAAGTTGGTGATGTGGGGGTTATGCTGACAACGATACACTAATAACGCAGGTTACTGGGCTGGTGTTAGGCCAATACCGGGCCAATATGACGCGGTATTGGCCCCGTACCGACCCAGTAACCACCATGAGCTGGGTATATGTTAAAGCAATCATCGCGCTAGTATCTATCATTCTTTGACAGGCACAATTTATCCCTGACTGTATTACCATACCAGTTACCCGGATGTCACACGTTACTGGGCCAGTTCTGTCATTTCCGTCGTCGAGAATTTGTCAATTCCATTTATTGATAATCATAGCGAAAACATACGTATGATGTTGCTAAAAGGACGAGTAATCTCCCTGCTGACAGGCCATCCAAAATTCACGTTTTGATTGACATAATTTGAGGAGGCAGAAAAAAGCCTCATCAAATCTGCAATCAATAAACAGAGGCATTTGACTCATCCGAACTATGGACCAGATATAGTCTTTCCAGTGAAACATTAAAAAAATAATCACTACTTGGTCCAGCAAACTGACATTTTCTTTGAAAATATTTTTAGTTTCCTAAACAGATTTAAAGATAAATGGGCTAACTAGCCGGCCATACCCTGTCCACGCCATACCCTGGACCAATATCCTATAGCCCCTTTGTTCATCCGTAACTAACGTGTTAAACACTTGTACCATCGCTTCGAGCGGTGTTAGTCAACAAATCTGTAAATCATGTCCTGAGACATCGACTCACGGATTATATCATCACTATAGCTAACAAATCCGTGATAAATAAAAAGCCATTAGAATGCAAGCATTCTCAAAATATACGGTATCGAGGTTTCTGTAATGAATAGCCCATCCCAACGAGTGGACATCTCTTCGTTCTTCAAAAAGCATCGCTCTCCCATCACCCAGCACCTCATCAGACACGCACGCACGCACGCACGCACGCACGCACGCACGCACGCACGCACGCACGCACGCACGCACGCACGCACGCACGCACGCACGCACGCACGCACGCACGCACGCACGCACGCACGCACGCACGCACGCACGCACGCACGCACGCACGCACGCACGCACGCACGCACGCACGCACGCACGCACGCACGCACGCACGCACGCACGCACGCACGCACGCACGCACGCACGCACGCACGCACGCACGCACGCACGCACGCACGCACGCACGCACGCACGCACGCACGCACGCACGCACGCACGCACGCACGCACGCACGCACGCACGCACGCACGCACGCACGCACGCACGCACGCACGCACGCACGCACGCACGCACGCACGCACGCACGCACGCACGCACGCACGCACGCACGCACGCACGCACGCACGCACGCACGCACGCACGCACGCACGCATCATCCATAGCTTCCCGATAGCTACGTATCACCCAGTAATTTAATTTGGAAGTATCAGCTTTGTCTATTCTGACCACTTACTTTTCGTGGTCACACAATATGAGTTGATTAGGATATGGGTGTAGCATTCGAACACCATCTTTAAATAACTGCCATCTCGCGGACATAAACGTCATTTCATGTTGAAAATATCTTGGTGACAATTTCTATGCGATTTCCTCAGTGATGTAACGTGGTATTAAAACACCAGTGATATTGCGCGCTGCTGGGCTGGTACGGACAATAACGGGCCGTATTGCCCCGGGATTGGTCCAGTACTGACCGAGTAAGCTGCGTTATTCTCTGGGTGTGGGTGGTATTGTGCACGTATTTATACATGTTGCACTCGTATCCAATTCCTATCTTCTGTATTCATTCATGTACACAAAGATTGGTGGGAGATGCGGAAGGGGAGAAGCGATTGGGTGGGAGAGCGGTGAGGTATGGGTGTTGGCCGCCATCCGACATTCATTTGTATAAAGTCGCATTTCTATCTCTCCAATATTCACCGACTCTAGAGACGATATTGTTACGCCTCGAGTGATTTCATGAAAACCTTTATTAGATATCGCTCCTCTGCGGATGAATATGTTTCCGAATAAGGGACCGGCGAGGGTTTCCGTCGCTTTGCAATAATACCGCCGACAAAAATGAGTTTCTATGAGACGAATTGTTATTAAGAAATATTAGGCGTGTACTTGAAGTTAGCCGATGAATCAGTGATATAAGGAGGCAGTCTGGCTTGTCGGCTAATAAAATGCTGGTTTCCGCAAACCGCACAATTATTTGACTTTTTCTGTTAATACAATTCTGTAAACCTGACTTATGTGACCCCCTTCTGTGGTACAAACAAATTAGTCATTATAATCATGTGGTGTCTTAATATAAGTGCCTTCCCTGATAACGCAGGTAATTAGGCCAGTGCTGGGCCAATACCGGACCAGTTTGGCTCGGTATTGGTTCATTACCGGCCGAGTAACCTGCGTCACGAGAATTTCTATAGGAAATGACTTTCGTAGCCAAAAAAGGTGGCTCCTTAAGAAAGGCGGTCTATTAAGCAGGACTGATTGCACAGAGTCCTTCGTTTAGGTACACTCAATGCCCTTTCTGTGTACACAGTGCTCGTTGCTGTCTTTGAGAGATGGCCGCTATGTTGGTAACTTGAGATTGGAATGGAATGGTGACTGCGGAATTGGTAGAAAATGATAAACTGACTGAACATTTCCAGTTTATCCATCCACCATATGACGTCATAATAAACTACGTCACGTGTAGGATGATGTCATAATCATTACGCCATGAATGACTCGATTTAGTCCGTCTTAAACTCTTAATAGTCCGTCAAGGTTGTGTGAATTGCATGTCTTTACTATTTAATAAATATGATGTTAAATATTTTGAAACTTATTTGACTGGGCGCTGTTGCTGCCATAGGCAGCAACAGCATCCAGTCAAATTAGTTTCGAAATATTCAACAGCTTACCTGTATAGTTTCCTGGAAATTGATAGTCATGGAGTTCAGGGATTGATTGATCCCAACACGAGCGAGGTGTGGGTGGAGCTTAGCTAGAGATGGGCGGGGCATAGCTAAAACCGGAAAGGTCTATTAACGTGCTACAGCTGTCAGAAAAGTGATACATCTTCAATGAAATGATGAATAACAATAGAATAAACATTAATTATTAAAAAATGTATTATAATGCTAACAAGCACGACTGTCATATAGCTATGCCTTTTTATTGATAAATACATTTACCGGCGAATCGACCAACCGACATACTGACGTATACTATAAGCGATTTGCAGTAGGAAAAATATTCAAATTCTATACCATTATTTAATAACAGTTGACAAAAATATTCTTTATTAAATATCTCTCAGGTTCCTGTTAATGAAAGAGTTTATTTTCTCTCCTCTTCACCGCTGGAGTACACATGTCTTGCATAACCGGTTATATTGTCCACGATACCGCTCCAAGCACTTACAGGTTTCTCCATTTTCATTCGTCTTTCATAGTGCCATATAAAGAAGTCTTTATTCCGATTCTACTTCAACCCGAATTTCGACCACGACTACAGATTTGCAAACCCAGAGGATATATAGAGCAGCATTAGAAAAGATACTTCGCTTGTCTGAGTGGCGGGTACTTCTATTTTGGAGTAGATTCGTGGAAGTTGTAGACGAAATGTTCTTGAATGACGAAACCTGTTGCCTTCTACATTTAGGAAGATAATATTGCAAATTACAATCAATGGACCTTTCCCGTTTCAGCCATTGCCTCGCCAGTGTCTAGCTAAGTTCCAGCCACACTTGGCTCGTGTTGGGATCGATCGATCCCCGAACTCCCTGACTATCAATTTCCTGAAAACAACACAGGTAAGCTGTTGATTGTTTGAAACTAATTTGGCTGGGCGCCGTTGCTGCCTATGGCAGCAACGGTGCCCAGTCAAATTAGTTTCAAAATAGTTGACAAAATGTTTATTAAATAGTAAAGACATACAATTCGTACAACGTGTCTGAATATTAAGAGTTTAAGCTGGACTAAGTCGAGTCATTCATCCTGTAATTGATTATGACGTCGCACTTACACGTCACGTTGTTGTTTATCACGTCATCTGATGGATGGATAAACTGGAAAGGTCCATTATCTTACTAACGGGAAAATGAATTAGGGAATTTGAAAATTCAGAAGTAAACTGGACCAAGTTTGCCAACTCAAAATAATAACATCGTCTCTAGTCACGCGATGTCGCGCCTAATGCCCGGCGGAGGGATAAACCGCGAAGCAAGATAATGACTCTGAAATGTTTGTCTCTTTCTTGGGAGAATATCACCTAGCGAGGACTACTCAGCGGTGACAAGAATATCGCCAATGAATCCAAAACCGAAAATTGTTTACGGATTAACTAACGGGACCGGCATCGATTTTTCCACACCGAATCGCCGCTTCATTTGTGGCCGGGCCGAGCAGACGACAACCTGAAAGGCTGAGAAGACGATTCGAGGATATACAGTTGAGCTCACGAGCCAGTGAGCGGACGACTGGCAGTCGTACATATAGTCGCGTGCTCTGGCGTTGTCAGCTGCACAATTCCATAACAGCTTTTGCTGGAAGGATGAGCGCTAGCAGATGTGTATGTAAACGCAAATGTGGTATTAGGAGTATTTAGCATTTTTTTCTTTCTCGATATTTAGAACCATCTGAGGCCGAATTCTGAATTTGAATCGAAATGGTTCAAAGTAGACATGTGTATACATCCGACGTGAATAATTTCAACTTTTCAATGGGCAAGCTTTTGCAGCGGTCTAGAGCGACGTTTCTTCCCAGGTCAATAGAAAATACTATTTCTGAAAATTTACCACTGAAGTGACTGGGTCGATAAACGAGCCAGTCATTCCAGTGGTAAAATTTCAAAAATAGCCCTGGAAATTAATTGAGCCAAAATAATTTGACAAATCTTGACCATTAAAAAGTTCAAATTTCAGTTTTAATTTGGTTATGTTTGTGAATATTCGCGAAATACGCTGAAACATACGGAGTGAGGAACCAGGGTGGCTGAAAGATAAGAGAACTTGTCACAAGCGCTTCAGATATCTGTTGGTATTTATTGTTTTTCCCGCAGAATGTTGTTTTTCGTCGGCGCTTTGAGTAAACACCTTTCGACTGATTGCGCGAAATCTCGTGAATTCTCACCGCTTATCGCGTTGTTTGTGCAGATTGGATCTCACATTTTCGTCACTGTTCCTTCAAGATAAACGATTGAGGAAGTTTCAAACACACATAGAATATATTTCTGATATTTCTTTTGCTACGGGATGTTATTTAACTGTTTCGTTACTGCAAGCAACAAGACACTAATTTCAACGATAAACAACTCTTGGCTTGCTGAATATTTTAAAAACAAATTGACTGAAAGTTGCTGTGGCATAGCCACCAACAACTTTCAGCCAAATGATTTTCAAAATATTTAGCAGGTCCGGAGATATAAACCCTGGGATATGTCGTCTGCAAAAACTCAAGAGTCAGGCGGTTAACAGACATCCTTAAACATATATTTTTCGACGATAATTATTACGTGATGCAGTCAAAAGCATAATTATTACTATAAAATAAATTTGCTTTAATACTGTCATCGATACTAACAGTATTCAGTCAAATTTATTTGCAAATTATTCAACAATATATATAATCTTAAATCAGAGTTACATAGCAGCGGCTATCATCGCTTTGGCATTGCAGACGATAATCTTTACAGTATCATCTGCAAAAAGTAGATCTGAGCAGATGATATCAGTTCTTCTTCACTCGCTACTATGGTATGCCAGCTGTAGTATTTTCAATTTCATTGCAGCAAATTGCAATCGATAAAATAATGGACGAAGTAAACAGTTATGCTATTTAATACCTATTTATCGTGAACACAAACGTACAAAATAGACGAATAACATATAAAAGGGATGTGTACTAATTTCAAACAATTTGCCAGGAAATCATTGATGACTGATGGGGCAATAGCGGGTCTTCCACTCAATGATCTCACGTCATACTCAGAATACGTCACTTGCTAGCTGATGTCACAATCAAATGACGTAGGTCCGTTACGAAAGGGAAAGATGTCCGACATTCACCGTCTGGATTGTATGTCTTTGATCAATTTACAATTTCTTAAACATTCTGTTGAATATTTTAAAAGTAAATTGATTTTAAGGTGTTGCTGCTACTGGCAAACAACTCCCAGGCTAATTGCTTTCAAAATATTCAACAGCTTACCTGCAAATGCGCGTACAAATTGGGCGTAGCGTAGCTAGAAATGGGCGTGACTTAGCATGAAATAGGAATAACAGTCTTAGAGGCACGTGCTAACAGATAGCATAGCATAGTACAGGTCAGAAATAATGTAAGTTATTTCCAAAACAAAATAAAACGTACTGCTTTAAACATAATTGGATCGGAAGACATTCTTTCAATCCAATTATGTTCAAAATACTCAACAGAATATTTCGTACATCGCGTTCAAAATTGTACTAACGAACATGTTTCTGTCTTTGTCTTGGAAACATGTTAACTTATTTATGAGGTGTCCATCATTCGTTGCTTTCGATTGGCTTACAGCTCAGCAGTTACAAATCGACATGCGAAATCTTTAATGCCGAAATAACCCGAATCCTTTTGGATTGATGGTATTCTGATAGGGAAATAGCGAGAGGCAGATCGAGAGTTTTGCAAACACTTCCCGCTGCGAGATTATCTGATCGACATATCCGAACTGTCAATTGTCAGAGGCATGGGTAAGAAATTTAGGAACCGTGTTCCTTTCTCATCAAGATTAACCGTATCTATGTCGTGTAAGAGAAAATGAGATAGGGGAGAGAGAGAGAGAGAGAGAGAGGGAGGGAGGGAGGGAGGGAGGGAGGGAGAGAGAGAGAGAGAGAG
Source organism: Chaetoderma sp. LZ-2023a (assembly GCA_034401795.1). Lineage (NCBI taxonomy): Eukaryota > Metazoa > Mollusca > Caudofoveata > Chaetodermatida > Chaetodermatidae > Chaetoderma > Chaetoderma sp. LZ-2023a. Next base: position 7,634,948 of record CM067359.1, read on the forward strand.
AGAGCGAGCGAGCGAGGGAGGGAGGGAGGGGGAGGGAGGGAGAGAAAGAGAGAGAGAGAGGGGGGAGGGAGGGGGATGGGGAGAGAGATAGGCGGAGAGAGAGGAGGGAGGGAGAGAGAGAGAGAGAGAGAGAGAGAGAGAGAGAGAGAGGGGCGGAGAGAGAGAGAGAACACGTCGATATCCTTGTTAGACATGCGTTTTCTCCCGACATTCAGCCAGGACTTCAAGGCATCCACCGGCATACGGTTTTAAGTGTGTCATTGGATGGCCGCATGTTTTGGATTATACAGAAACTTGGTGGAAACTGCTTGCTCTTTAAGCTTCCATGGCATAGCACGCGCGTTTGTAAGCTGATCGCCAACGTTCGCGGAAGCCCCCTGCTATATATTTTACCGGTAACGTTTGACAAACGATATTATAACAGCAATATTTCATATTCACATATAAATTGAGTAGCTGTCAAGCGGATTCTCAACCATTTAAACCCCGAAATTCTAGAGTTTCCATGGATCTATCCAGTTTATCCATCCAGCATATGACGTCATAATCATCTCGTGACGTGTAAGATGACGTCAGAATCAATGACGTCACGAATGACGTAGATACGTTCGTCACGAATGCTTAATTGATGCCGGACTACGCGTTGTTGTACGAATTGTATGTCTTTACTCTTTAATAAAGATGCTGTTGAATATTTTGAAACTAATTTGACTCGGCCATATGCAGCAACACCACCCAGTCAAATTAGTTTCAAAATATTCAACATCTTATGTGCATAGTTTTCTAGAAATTAATAGCCAGGGAGTTCATGGATCGATCGATCCCAACACGAGCGAGGTGTTGGTGAATTTTAGTTAGAGATGGACGGGGCAGCGCTAAAACGGGAAAGGCCCATTATAAGACAGATATCCAGATATGCTGATGAATATTTTGAAACGAATTTGACTGTAACCTTCTGTAGCATCAGCTCATAATCAAGGTATGTAACTTTTATCGGACTATTCATTACATGATAAAGGACTTGTCGTGTCTGGCTTCCAAGCGTTAACACTTCAGCTTCTTTAGGGGTGTTGCGACATGTACCATTAGCAGAACAAGCGAAGAATATTCTTGAACATTTACAAGTGAAATGACTGTCTCATTAGCCGAGCCAGTCAATCCTGGGATAAATTACTAAAATTGTCTTCTCTTGTTCTGAAAATGGACAATTTCTGTGATGAAATCTAAAGTGTCTCGATCAAATTTAAGGAGTAACAGGTTCATGCATGAATCGTTTGATATAGCTGTTTGGTATTTCGACGTGCGCCACGTTTTTTCTGGACACCAGGACGTGCCACAGCATGTGCATTGCGCATATACTGTGATGAAATTCTTGTGCCACCTCATCAATTTTACATTCTTGAAGAAACTATTCATTAATCGATGCCCCTAATGTATGGCATCACAATTTATCAGAACTGTTCAATGGAATCAAATTGATTAGCAGAAATGACAATTATTTGTCAAATTATGAAACTTCCAAGAATAATAACCAACACCTTACCAATACACATACATCGTTGGAAACAGTGAGTAAGAAGATCGTCGGTTCCGAATCGTCGACGGTCTGTTTTTCTTGTACGTTTATTTTCTAAGACGCGGTGGGTCTAAATCGCCTTCGGATGTTGTGGAACAACACGTTGTGGTTCGAAATTTATCATAAATACACGGACAGACAGCCATAGTACATCCTGAGATAAGACTAAGCTTATGCAGCCGAGCCGCTGGATATGTGTTGTTGATAGTGATGTCGAGGGCGCTGACCACAGCCATCGTGTAGAGTGGTAATCTTCATGCATGTATATTGTATACAGACGACCTCGCACGTGGCTTCCTAGAACTGTCCGCCGGTTGAATGTCTGCAGACTACATTTTCCATGAGGTTTAACTCTGGATATGCTGAATGGTTTGAAAACAATTTGACTGCAAGTTGTTGGTGGCTAAGCCACCAACAACTTTCAGTCAAATTGTTTTCAAAATAGTCAACAGATCCGGAGTTATTACCAATTGAAATTATTGTCTGACGCCTTTCAGCAGCCAGACAGTTAACTTTCGAATGGATTTGTTTATAACAGGTTGTTAGCGTGAATGTTTAGATGGCGCTGCTCTATTCTTCGGACTGTGTTATAGACCACGGCACGTGTCTCAATATGCTTTGTAAGTGATTTTATCGCATTTCCATATGTGAACATACCTACACCGATGCCTCTCCTCGAAACACTTGGCCAGTGGCCACGGATTCCAAAGAACTATTACCTTTCAGGAACGGCTGTGCTCCTCAATTATTAAATTCAGAATCCGATTATACAATTTTAAACTTTACAAAAAATGATGCAACTACATGGAAGAAGGTGAAAATCTGGTCTATTGTCAGTACTTGACAATCATGTATTTACGTTTGTACCAAATTACTAGTGCATTGAACAGTGACTAACTGCAATGGGAAAAACATCCTATAGATATAACCTGACATAGTTATGTCCATCCAGTAACTTATTTTTGAAAATTTTGTATGCGGTTGTGTTCAAACAAATCGTCCAGGGATAGATCGAGTATTTCGTACCACGAACCTCAATAATAACGACAAAGACAACGAATTCAATACCTCTTTAGTCCATCTATCGCTCAAGAACATGTCATAAATATAGTGACGTAGTCTCAGGTATCGTCGACCCTTGAGGTAACTACCACCATCAACTATTGTCAACTATAAACTGGTAGAAATTTTCTTAAACACCATCATCATTCGATCGTGATCTATAAACGTCATTATCAACGAACAAACATGGAAGTAAAACTATCCAATATTGGTTGTGTTTTTACCTCCTATCTCCTGGTTGTGATGTTGTTTCTGAGGTCGTACGTGGACGCCAGCACGTGTGAGAAAATTACAGTCCCGCAGTGCGAATTCTTGTGGTAAGTCATAAGCTCCAGCGATAATTATTTTAAAATCCATGACAAAATTTTTCTTCTGATTTTATTGATATATTTCACGCGACTCACGAGACCATTTCTCTTTTTGAACCCACAAGGCGTAGTTGTAGAACATACAGATAGGTAATAATAACAAAACCAGAAATTGTATTGGAAATAGTATTTATTTGTAAATTTAAACCTAACTATTGCGGTCGCTTACCTTTGGGGGCCAATTGATGGTGGTTCTTTAAGATGGGTGGTCGTAAGACCACCCGTCTTAAAGAACAACCATCATTTGGCTTCAAAAAGCTACTTACAATAATCAATGAGTTGTAGTAAGCAGCCACACGTCTTCTGTCACCGCTTCATGATCGACCAAACAGTGACCGCTTTAAACAGGTTAAATCGCATAGACAGGACTCTGAGAGTAAAGTCTCTCTTCATATCTCTTAAGCTAGATCGTAATATGTCTCTATGCGTCTTTTAGCCAGATGTAGGTAGACTTTCCCATTATCTATGCGTAGATGCTTTTAACACTGTACATTCCAAGTTTCTTTTTACGGGGTAGCATATATCAGTTCTGTCGCATTTCCTTCAGCAAGACTTTCATCCCTAAAACCCGAGCGAAACCCGAGTGTATCGCAGAATAACTACACAGTATTCTATATGCTATATTTGTTGCATCGTTTACAACTTCTCCCAGGGATGTTGAAAGGATTAGTGGTATATAACATATTGTTATGTGTTGCAGTACGTGTTAATGCGTCATGCGTCATCAGCGCCTCAAAGCCCTCAACAAGTTCCCTCTATCTATTAACCCGTTAACTGCCACTATCTTTTCTATAAAATTGGAGCAATAGGATTCTATTTTTTGGTAAATTCTATAATGGAATTTACAAAAAATAACTATCTGTTGTCCTGCAATGGATATATTTTCTCAAGGCTAATAGAGATTCCCCTTTTCGGTTAATGAACAAGAAAATCCAAATTCTTGCCTAGATAGTGTCCATTTGCAGATCAAGAGAAGACTATTTTTTGAAATTTTACCATTGCAACGACTGTCATTCCAGTGGTAAAATGTTCAAAATTAGTCTTCTCTTAACCTACAGATGCGCATTCCTCAGGACACTTGCAGATGTCGTTTAACATGCTTGAATATTAAAGCGTCGACGTGCCACACGGTGTGTTAAGCAAAACTACGGTTGACTTCCGGAAGGAATGTGATAATAGACTCATGCGCTATTACGATATATCGATGTAACGCGCCAATATCGAATTTGCGTCGTTAGCCAATGGCGCAAGGATCAATATCGAATTTGATATCGGCGTGCCAGTTGGTCAACGGCGCAGGGTACCAATATCGAATTTGATATCGGAGCAGGGGACAAATATTTACACACGCAATACTCCGATGGAGATATCAATTTTTGCACACTACAACAAAATCTTTTGCAAATGGCACTAAAGCTAAACTATAATATTAGATATTGACAATGTTGCAAGACCACTGGTTAAATGATCATGATAATGATAATGATGATGATGATGATGATGATGATGATGATGATGATATCGGATAGATGATGATGATGACGATGCTGATGATGATGATGATTGTGATGAAGATTATGATGACGATGATGATGATGATGCCGCTGCCGCCGCCGCTGCCGCCACCGGTGACGACGACGACGGACGACGGACGACGACGACGAGGAGGAGGAGGAGGATGAGGAGGAGGATGTTGATGATGATGATTGTGGTGGTGATAATGATGATGATGATGATGATAATGATGTGTTCTGTGTCTGCAGGAGTTTGAAAACATCATGCATTTACCACCGGTCTGAATTCTTCGGCCAATATTTATTTTCCTCAGTCATTACTGAGGTGCTGGGTGTACCCAAGCTGCCGTCTGAAGATCGGTACATATAGCTCGTTTACCAGGCTTGTCCGGTGGAGGAGGCGGCTTGGTGTAGTGGCTGTGCACTATCTCACCGTCCTTGGAAACATGGGCATAAATGGGTACCAGTGTAAAAGCTGGGGAAGTTACCAATAAAAGTCTGAAAAACCCCAGCCTAGATATGGCGTGAATGCGACCTGGAATCAGGGACTCGATAGACGCCAACCAAACCACTAACTTCCTGTCCAGTGGACGAGGCCTCCGCATGCTTTGTGTGCGTTGGCACAGAATAGACCAACTAACTTCCCATTGTGTGAAATTGAGACACATACAGCAGCATATAGGAGCGTCTTTAATTTTCATTGGCATTTCAGAGCCGCGCATCCACACAGCCTCCAGAAGGTGGAAAGCAATGTAGACAACGAATGGAGGAATCCAGTTTTAGCTATGCCCCGCCCATCTTTAGCTACGCATCATCCACACTACGACAACCGCACTTCGCCGATCCCTGAACTGCCTGACGATCAATTTCCAGAAAAACTATACAGCTAAGCCGTTGAATATTTTAAAAACTAATTTGACTTGGTGCTGTTGCTGCCTATAGGAGCAACAGCGCCCATTCTAATTAGTTTCAAATTATTTCAAAACATCTTTCTCAAATAGTAAATACATACAATTCGTATATAACCTTTAGTCTGTCATCAATTACGCGCTCAAGACGAACGTATCTACGTCATTCATGACGTCATTGACTATGGCGTCATCATACAGGGCACGTAGTTGATTATGACGTTATATGATTGATGGACAAACTGGAAATGTCAATTACAATAACGGTTGAACTGTAGCGAGAGCCCAAGAGTATGCTCGTCCTCTAAGGTACAATGGCCAACGAACATAATTATCAATAACCAGATGTACTTTAGACATACAGCAAGGCTTTGCCATTCTCTCGTTGACTCTGGAAGGCGGTCGCTGCAGACAGCCATGGAGCAGCCATGTCCGTAATAAGATACACCATTGATGCAATTATGGGAGACGCTTTACCAAGCTTTACCGAAGCCATACAGATTGCACATCAAAGAATGTCACGCGGAAATACGCTCCGAATATTCTTCTACGATTTTATGTTTTGTAAGGCTGCTCTTATAGAGGAGTCCGATGTGTCACTCCCGATTCAAACGACGTAGGTCCGAGACGAAAGTGATGAATGGCCGACAATAACCGCCTGAACTCTATGCCGTAGGTGAATTTGCAAGTTAATCAAAAAGTCTGTTAAATATTTTGAAACTAATTTCAGTAGGAGCTGTTTTTGTCATAGGGAGCAGCAATTCCGAGCATTTGAGGAAAATTACTTTCAAAAATATTCAATGACTAACTTTTATTGCTACGATTAAATTTAGATTCAGAGGATATAGGCTTCATATTTTAATCGATTGAAACACCTGTAACAAGTCGGCGGAGAATGACTTCATAGTCAAGCTCCACCGACTTGTTACAGGTGTTACAATCGATTAAAACGAGGCGGGCCATGGCAATGGATCTTTCCAAGTTTATATACATCCATGATATGACGTAATATGACGTCATAATCAACTACGAGTCGTGTAAAATAACGTCGTAATCATGGCGTCACATATGACTCGATATAATCCGTCTTTTACGCTTAATAGTCCGACCCATTGTACTAATCGTATGTCTTTACCATTTAATAAACATTCTGTTGAATATTTTGAAACTAATTTGACTGGACGTTGTTGCTGCCATAGGCAACAACAACGCCCAGTCAAATTAGTTTCAAAATATTTAACATCTTACTTGGAAATTGATAGTCAGAGAGTTCAGGGATCGATCGATCCCAACACGGACGATGTGTGGGCGGAGCTTAGATGGAGATGGGTGGACCATATCTAAATCTGGTAAGATCCGTTCCGTGCAAAACAATATCCTGAGAAAGTGTTTAGTTTGAATGTTGTTGAAATTCCTTAAGAAACATATATCTTACTTTGATATGTAAATTTATTAACCATTTTAATTCGACATTCTCACTAATGCTCTTTTCCGGGGTCAAGTAATTGGTGTGATGAGCCGGATGAGGAAAATGTGTAGAATAATTTGAAAAAGAATTAACAGAGAGTTGTTTCTACCAGTAATATTAGCAACTTTCAGTAAGCTCATTTTCAATATTAACCAGCGATAAACCTAATATTGCTCACGTGTGTATATGACATATTGTAATCAAATAGAGGTCTACAGAATGAAATATATAAACATCTGGTACCCAGGAAATGCCGCACTATTTCCCCTCAAGTGATAGAAAATAAATTGATATTCCATACGATGAATTGGTCCATTCCTGTCATCGTGGTTAAGAACTGGCGACCTTACCAATCCATATTTCCCGAGACCCTATACCGCCTAGAGAGATACTGACAGAACCGCCAGGATGAATTCCTACACTTGTGTTTATTCAGTACATGTCTGTCAGAAAATGGATTTAGGATTTCCCAGTTGGCATGGCTTCATTGTATGTTTCTAGTTCCTGAGTTATTGAACCGAGACAAAACTGTTTTTCCCTGGAAATAGTTCAGCATATTTATAGATACGTCTTTGAGAGATTGTATCGGGGTCGCTTGGAGTACGCGATTGATGATGTCTTGACGTAACCATAAGGGCCTTACGGATTAATCTTGTCAGGAATAGGTTCCTTATATCTCAATTAGGCCTGCAAGGTTTAAGGTACATGAAAGCTGTAGAATATATTGAAAATAATATGACTTGGAGTCGTTGCTGCCGTATTAATTTCAAAATATTTAACAATATATGCTTTCCTTTGTAAAGAATTCATTTGATCAAGGACTTATCGTTAATTTCCCTTCATATATTACTACACCATCGTTGATCAACTCTCTGAATAATGCAAGCCATCAGATAATAATTTCAATGGGAAATAGCACAGGACCTGCAAAATATTTTTTTAAACAATTTGACTGAATGTTGTCGGTGGCTAAGCCACCAACAACTTTCAGTCAAGTTGTTTAAAAAATATTCAGTATATCCAGAGTTAAACTCCATGGAAAATGTAGTCTGCAGAAATTTAGCCAGCTAACAGTTAAAACTGCTTCTTCTAATTCTGGTTCAAATAATTTGTGGTCTAGTTAACCATTTGACAGTTACAGACGAGAAACGTCAAATTCTTTATTGCATACAGCAAACCTAGTTTCAAAATATTCAAAAACTCGTAATGTTTTTAGACACTTGAATATCAAGGGTGAAATGGCTAAGCCGGAATCTGTTAAAGTATACGCGACCCGCATACGTTACCAATTATAGGATTTTCCGCTGGAAGTTGAGATAAATGTTTAAAGATTAAAATGGTTGTGAAATTTTACTGGCAGAAAGTAAATGTGATTTATATTTTGGAAAGTATATTGCTGCAGACTCCCGCTGTCATGTAAAATAAGTATCAATCACATATGTAACCTGCTGTATTCACTTGTATGACGCCGCACATCAGCACGCATTTTGAACCGGTAGATACATCGACGGAGTCAAATAATCTTTATATAGATTTTTCCTTCTTTGAATTATGGAATACCTAACTAATATATATTTGGACAGATGTCTTTTGAGTAAATATCGCAGATTCACGCGAGACAACGTGTTGGGTGGTTGAGACCTGTAGTGAATTCTATCACATTTATACAGGGTCAAAATGGGACACTCGCCCATGTTTATAAAATAATTCACATTTGTAGTCCTATAAAGCAGACTACTGGGCCGGTACTGAGTCAATATTGGCCCTGTAGCATGTGTCATCACGGATGGTTGTCTAAAACGAACATTTGATGTGCGTGCGTGCGTGCGTGCCTGTCTACGTGTGTGCGTCTATACGGCACGCAGTTGATTGCGAGTCATGTGATTGATGGATAAACGGGACTCTTACATTGCATAAGTGAAAAAAAAAAAATCTTTCGGACTTTTCGATGGGACTATGGAGGGATGTAACCCGGATGACTGATCGAGTTCGTCCTCGGACGGACACAGTCACCATACGGGCTACCTAACCAATCAAAATCAAACAAGTGCGCGCTGGTGCCTGCTCGGATGATGGCCAGCAGAGCAAATGGGTCCCAGGACCCGAAAGACCCCACAACCCAACCTCCCACCTCCCCCCAAAGGGGCCGGTGAGGTCTCTGACCTAAAGCCCCCCCCCCTCCCCCCCCCCCCGGGTACATCAGGTCATAAGACCGTACGCACCTACTCCCCCTCCCCCGACCCAGCACCTACCCCATCCCTTCCCCACCCCAGTTAGGTCCAGGTTAGGCCATCGCCATCACCCACGCCCAAGCACGAGGAGCAACAGAAAAGCCATAGACAAGAACAGCAACATGAGACACAATCGAGAGACAACGACCAACACACACACACACACACACACAGAGAGACACAAGCTAATGCACAAACCGACGTCACAAGAATTCACAAGAATTCAACAGAAACCATAAAGGCCAGGCGTGAGTCTAGACCCTAGCATTGGGAACTAGCATATAAACGCCTTAAATATTACAACACACACACAAGCGAAAAAGAATGCATGGACACAATATTTTCCTTAAGATGTATTGACACCTGGGTAGAGCGGAGTCCGCTCCCCTTCCTTAGCTCGCCTACCACGTGCTATGTCATCATTGTGTCTTAGGCGGTGTTCTTATTAGAGACCTAATCAAGAATAACCCCATATTGGCGTATGGTGTTATTCCGGATTACCCCTCTAGTGAGAACACGGCCTTAGTCACTTTCATTTTGATCTCTAAATATTATACATCATGAGTGTCCTTTTGCAGACCAAGAGAGGGCTATTTTTGAAAACTTACCACTGCAATGACTGGCTCGAAAACCTAGCCAGGCATTCCAGTGGTAAATTTAAAAACAATAGTCTTCTCTTGGTCGGCAAATGGACATTTTGAATGAAATTTTTTTAAATTTTCTTTAACCTGTTGGTGTTTTAAAAATGGAAAGAATCTTTCCTACTAGGCCCTATATCCCTTACAACGACATCATTACCATCCACCCTTTATGGAATCACTGCCATTCGCCAGATATAATAAACGTTTTTGAAATATCAATTTGTCATCACCATGACGCAATGAGAAGTGACAGGGCAATTTTCTACGCGAAACCTAATGTAATATAGAAGCCCATTACAGTATAAAGGCATAAACCAAAGCTGTTGCATGCATGCCGATTGCCATGGTTACGGAATGGAATCCAGGCACGCTTGCGTGAACATTATGCTGATTCGATCTCTCTGGAGATGTGAGTCATGCTGCTTCAATCATTAGAAAAGCGAACACTTTCACTGAGACGGGAACAGGGGATATTTTGTATAGGAATCTGAGGGAGATGAACACTGTTGCTTGCCCACCTGAGAATGAAATATTGATCAAATCGGCTCAAGACAGCAGTGGGTGATAGAACCATCAATTTCAGAATTAACAGGAATTAATTACCAATTAAAAGAGAACGGTTTAAACTTAATTTAGCATGGCATTGATCAAGGTGCGGCTGAGATATTGCAGACACGAATCTATTGTGTTGTACTTCGCCTTATTGTAACCGAATACTATTCAGGCCTATTCGATACTCAGATTACTGGTAATAATATTACCATCTGTATTGTCTTTCAGTCTCCATCTTTATAAGTGCTCTACACGACATGCCATCTCTGATTTTTAATCACCTCTTTGATATTATTTCTTTATAAACGATGTTTCTTATACTGTTATTTTACGCTAGCTCCCTTTGTCAACTATGAATGCTATGATGCAGCGTGCTTTATCTAAAGCCTTAGACCGTTTGATGTTTTACTACATGGAGTTAGGATCGATGGAGGAACGCGCATGGCATGTTACAGGCGGAGATGATGGCGATGCGTAATGTTAGAAATAGCATGCCTATTGTCTTAATAGAAATGCGGTATTCTCGGTATGGTGAATAGACGACGCGCGTCTACAAATCTGTCAGATAGTATGCGTATGTATGTCTTTCTTTGTTATCATAATACGACAAAACCTGCCTAAAAGGGACGCTTCACGGTCCATTGAAAAGGTTGCCGCTAAAAATAAATGGTCACGTATGGCAAGCAAGCTGTCTATGAAATGGCTTTTTGGGCCGCAAGATGGTAGTTATTTAAGACGGGTGGCCTTACGACCACCCATGTTAAATAACCACCATAGTGTGGTTCCAAAAGCAAGTGTCCGCTATAGCAGGCTTTTCTTTATATGCTACACAACCATATTCCAGAGATAGATCTTATATAAGCGTTATTCATTACTGTAATTAATGATTCCGCATATGCCTATACATGCATCCATAATTCTATTACGATAAAGATACGTGAAAGAATAGCTACGTGTAAACACAATGGACAGCACTATCCAATGTTTTTGTGTTTGCATATGCCTTGGAATATCTCTGCTAATTTTTTTTTTTTCATGTATTAAGAAA